>OY729850.1:6063596-6459468 GCA_951394115.2 Drosophila phalerata
AGAAGGCGGTATTGGACAGTCTGGCTGCAAACTTGATTTTAGCCAAACAATTTAAATATGCAGTCGAGTGCGGCGCTGACGCTTATTTTTAGATAGCAGACACAATAGACAGGCAGACAGACAGACAGACAGACAGACGGACAGATAGATAGATAGAAGACAGAGAAGACTCACTGTGCGATGCACAATAAATCACCAAAAATAAAAAAGACACCAACGAGAGTGTCAGTTGAATAAAAAGAAAGAACTAAATTGAAATAAAAAAGAAAAAATGAAAGAAGAGATGCGTAAAAGTGAAATGAAAGTGCAGACGAAACGTTGTCAGGCAGACGAGAGCAAAAAACCAAATCATTTAATTGAATTATACGCGATAAAATTGCAATTTATTTTGAGCAGAGAACAACGCCAGCAACAGCAGCAATTGTTGTCGTTGTCCTTTCCACAACGACGACAGCAACAGCCGCCGCAGTTGTTGCTGTTGCAAGCGGCAACAGCATCAAAAGTTGCATGCCAGATTGGGGACAAATGTCCCGTTAAAACAAAATGCGTATTATTAGCTACAGTCGGCTATCTATGCCATCTATCTTCATATACCAAGCATTGTTGTAGTTGTAGTTGCAGTTGCAACTGCATTTGCATGAAAAACAACCCTATTCCCCATCGCATTTCCCATTTGCCATTTTCATTCGCTAACCAAATTGCATTGTTCTTGTGCATTGAACAATACCAAAACGCCTGGCTTGCAGCATTTCTCTCTGTGTGCCTTGTTGCACATACCATGTGACACTATGTGGCACTTTGTTGCAAGCTGCAGGCAACCAACTCATGCATAGTTATTTTACAAATGCCTCAAGTCAAATGTAGCTCAATTATTTAAACATTTTGTACTACTTCAAAGTCAGGCAACAAATTGTTTTAACATAATTATTTTTAGATATTGATTGATACTACAATTGTATTAAGAACAGTATAACAGTTACTTTAATAGACAATATTCATAAGTTTATTTAATAAAATTTGGTATTCAATTTTTCAACAATTTTTATTATCGTCTAAAATTAAAAAATAATCATTTAAATATCTTAAAAACCATTAATAAAAACAAAGAGTTCTTCTTATTATTTTATTTGATACACTGACAGTTTCTAAAACTTAATAATTACTTTACTAATTTTAATATACACAAATTATGTGTAACCTAAAGTTTACTTATCCGATATGGCAGATGTCCTTTTGTTAATTATCGACAACAGTCGAAGTATTTAAAAAAAAATCTAGCGTATTTCGAATATTATCAAGTTTAATATACAGAGAAATTCTAAAAAATTACACAGTTATTATAATATTAATAAATATGATAGTGATCGAAATTAAACTCTTTTTAGTTTGTCGCAAGGCATTAAAAATACTTAAGTAAGAGTTAAGGCATAATTTAAAATCTCCCAAAAATATTCTCCGTCTCTTTTACAGATTTTTTCGCATTTAAAACAAAATCAAACTATCCTCATTTATTTGTTTACTTCTGCTTAAATGATCTAACAACTTTCACTACATTTCCTTTTTGTTTGCTACTCGGAAAAAATCCATTTAAGAAGTGAAACTAAAAATGAAATTTAAATACCAGCAAATTGTATAGCTTCTTTGCAGCTCTAACTCTCTCTCTGTCACTCCTTGCTTTTCTGTCTCTGTCTCTCGGATGCTGCTCCACTGCCATTGTTTTCCTTATTTTACTTTTGCTGTCCACATTGCTGTTTCCGTGTTTCTTGCCGTGTTGCTGTGTTGGCATTTCATTTAGCGCACAACTTCACATTTGCGTTGCCTGCAATTGCCATTTCCGTTTCCTGAAATTTGCCACTCGTTACACACACACATACACACATTCACACACAGAAAGTAAGACAGACAGAGATAGATAATGAATGTGAGAGGGAGAGAGCGAGAGCGAGAGACAATCAGCAATCTGCTTGCCGTGCACCTATTACATGCCCCACCGACATTTTCATTTCCATGCTTGGCCGCTTCGCACGAATCAATTATTCATCATCATCGATTAAGTAAGAGCCGCACCTCTTCTCCCATCTCCTCCCCTATCAGCCCTCCTCCCTTGATACCCCCCACCTCCCTTTCTTGCCATCTGCTTGTCTCGTTTTTATTGTTATGATTTTTGCCGCCTGTAATGGCGCTCTTGAAGGACTTTGGCCAGCTCAAACAGCAGAAACAATAAGCGCGTTCACTTGATTTTTTTTTCTGTTCATTTTCAGCGCGAAATCCTCGTTTAATGATACCAACTAAAAGCCGAGATTCATTCGCTACAGTCAGCCACCGTTAACTAGAACTATCCAGGTTTCATGTTTCTGATCAAATTTATTTACATTCTTTATTTCAATCTTTTATTTCTTATTAATCTAAAAAAAAATATTGTTGTAATAGTATTATTTAGTTATTGCAAAAATAGTATTATTTATTAAGTAAACCAAAAGGATCTTATTATTTCTTTTTTTAATGTTAAATTATCTTAAGATGTATAAGGTAAAATTAAAAAATCAATTAAATATAATTGCTAGTATGGAAGAATATTCAATATATATTTTATTTTTATATATTTACAATAACAAACAAGAAAATAAGGAATTTACTTATTATATTTTTGGTTTATGTATTTTTTGTTAATACAAGCAATTTTTTAAATAAATTTTAAGTAAATGGAAGAATGTTTCGGTGGAAAATTGTATTTAAAATCTAATGATTGATGACAGTGCACGCAGGTCAAGCTCTACTGTAGTACACATGTCCATACACGTTGTGAGGGGATTGCCGCAGCATATGTGCCAGCTCATATATCTATACAAACATTACAATACATCCAGAAACTCAGAGAAACTGTCAGACAACTCAGAGAGAGAGAGAGAGAGAGGAAGGGAGATAGGGATAAAGCCAAGGGAAAGAAGAGAACCATGGCGAGTCTTCCGTTTGAGGGGCCTCTGCTTATTTTCGCCATTATCCATTAAATATTTATGAAAATTGCTTTTGCTGCAGTTTTATTCACTTCGTTTGTCGTCCTGAACTTCTCTCTTTGCATGTGGTCCTCTTTTTTTTTATTTTCTTTTTTGAAGACAGCATGCGGCTCGAATGAGGGGAATAAGTATGAGTTCGAGGGCAGTAAAACAATAAAGCTTAAGATTTCAATTTCCTAAGAGCTTAAAGCTGACATTTCCTCTGTGTGTATATTTGATTCTTGACACACATAAATCCTCGCCAAGACATGTGACTAGCAGATAATCCAACATTATGAAAAGATATGTTACAATAAATATGCATGTATTCACATCAATAGACCCCCCCATTTTTAATGGCAAAATCGTTAAACAGCTACATATATATTGATATATGGGCCAATTGCTGCATGTAGAAACCTCTGACAATAAACCAACTGTCAGCTAAAATTGACTATGCGAAATATGCAACATGACATGTAGGTGAAAGTATAAAATGCAAAAGTTTTCAATGGAAAAATTTAATGTGAATATGGAAAAAATACTAATGAGTAACAGAAAGTTTCAATATTATTGCAAAACTAATTAATAGCGCAGAGAGTTTTTTGATTGTCCTCTTAAAAAAAAACATCCAATGTTAAATTTAATAATAATAACACTTAATCTATGAATTTTATATAGAAATTGTATTTTAAAGCATGTACATTTTTTTTAAGTTTTATATAAAATTTGAATAGAATTTAGTTATAATATTTTTATATTTAAGAAAATATAGATTTTTTCTTATTCAATTTAACCATTTTTAACTTGATACTTTACTATTTCCACAACCTGGAGACTCTCAAAACTAGCACCAATTACAACACATATTCTAGACCCTTTTATTTTGAAATTTTGCCAGCCGATAAACACGTATTGCCGCTCTAAATTTCAATTGAAGTAGAAACCTCAAACTCCAGTCAGGTAATGTTTATGTCCTCGATAGAATCTTCCATCGTCAGGTATGAGAGTAGAGCCAAAGCTTTGCTCATTAGTTGCATGTTCATGTGCTTAAATCATTTAGAGAGATAGAAACAGCAAGTACCGCCCACTATTCAGGCAGGAAGGGGGCGTGGCTGTGCTCAAAGGACCCGCACACTTCATATATTTACAATATAAATTTGTTCAGTTTTTTTTTTTTATTCTTTATTTTTTGCTTTTATTTTGGAAATTGCGCATCATAAATTCTTGGGAGGATTTCGTTAGCGCGCTTCTTCCTTATTCTTTTTTCTTCTTCCCTTTTTTTTTTTTGGTACATTTTGAGTAACGGTACTTAATAAACTCGCATCATTTTCCCATTTGGCGCTCGCACTTCATTTCTTTACTTGCTGCTGCACCTTCCTCACCTGGTATTCCTGTTGTTGCCCCAAATTACCTGTCATTTCGAAATTATGATACCAGACCCGTTGGCTCTGGCGTTGACGTTGTTTTCCGGCGTGCTTCCGCTCTCCCGGGAATTTTTTTATGTTTCATGTGGCTGTCACAGAGAGTGAGCGAGAGAGACAGGGAGAGTGAGTGATAGAGAGGGCAGAGCCTAACCTAATTTTATTTGCTTGCCGCGAAAAATGTGCGCCCATACATACATATAACTCAAACTAATACCCAACGGTTGTATCGTAAAACCTTATGCACATCTTCCGATTGTAATCTGTAAGCATAATGCCTTAATAACCGTTAGGCCGGGTAGTTTCCCACCCCCCTCCCAATGTCAGTCAATCAGTGTGGAGCCTAAAAGAGACTCGTACTTATTTCATTTGATATGACATGACAGCTTGATGACATCCCCGTTCAAGTGGACATTTTCCTTAAGGTGCCAAAAGCAAAGACATGCCAATGACATTCTCGAGTATCCAATATATGTGATACACTTTCCACACAAAAGCTGACAGCTGATAGGGGGTGGGATGGTAAGGGGATTGGTAAGGCTCTAAAGATCTTAAGCTGGCATATTGAAAACTTTCGACTTTGATTGCTTTGATTAGGCTCAACTTCTCCAAGTCACAGTCAATGCACACATTGATAAAAGGACTTCGGCAACTTTGTTGAACTTTAAAGGAGTCCTCAACATAAAACTAAATTTACAAATAAAAATAAACTAAAAAGTTTAGTACAAAAAACGGAGATCAAGGACAAGAGAACAAGAGATGAAGTGAAAACAAAAATACAAATAAGAATGAAATCAGTGATTTCTTAGATACATGATACATGATATGATATAATTTCTATGAATTTATCTTAGGTGAAAAATTTATAATAGCCTTTATTAGGGAATCATACCGAAACGAATTTCGATGAAACTTTCACTTTTCCGAACAGTATCTCTTAATAATATTTGCAAGACTTCATACGCTCATAACTTTGCCAAAAACATACTTGAATTTCATGCGAAATATCATTTTAAACATTATAAGGCGTCTTAATTGATTCTGCATCAAAATTTATTCGTCTTTACTGACCATTTTGTTCGTACTTTTTCCTTAAATTATGGCGATGATGGTCAATAATAAATTAAGTTTTTTAAAACCAAAAAATGTAAATGCAGAATGAAATACGAGCAAAACCATGATCAAAATAACAATCAGCTTGGAGATCTGGTATGAATGCTTAAAGTTAGTCCCTAGTTTTTATCATTACAAAATTAGTTATATTCCCAAAATTTTCATATTATTTTGGTCATTACATGGTGAATGAATTTATGTTTAACAAATATTTGCCATATTAATTGCAATTGTCACTCATAAATCGCTTAGTTTTTCTTCGGAGTCAAGTAGGTTTCGACAATCTTTAAGGAGGGCAGTCCACGCCCCAATCGCTTTAGTAGAATTATTCCCAGACAAAACAATACAGTGCATTTGAAAAATTCTCCCGAAGCCCGATCCCATTGAATATTATGAAACCAACTCTTTGGACGTAGACGATACCATGGTAACATTCTTCTTGAAGATTGAGAGATCTCAAAAAGATTTCTATAACAATTCAATATTAAGATTAATATTCAAAAGCACAATATATAAAACTTACCAATATATGTCTCAATTGAAAGATTTCAGTAGCACGAATGAAATTTAGTTTTACAAATCAGACTTGAAATATTTACTGTGATTCTGAGTTGTCGATATTCTGAGTGTTTTTGCAAAGTTGTTTTTTGAAATGCAATTAGATGTATAATATTTATAGTTACACAATTTTAATATTTTCCTAGTTTCCATAATATAATTTATCAAAAATGTTCAAGAGTTTTCTTCTTTGAAATGTTAAGTCTTATTCTTAAACGAAAATATATTTAAAAAAATTAATATATATCATTGTTTAATTTTATTACTGAATTTTATAAAAACTAGTTCAAGTTGTAATAAAACTAAAACTACATTCTCTAAGTAATTGGCCGCTTAAATTTAAAACAAAGTATTCTGCATGTTTCAAGCGATATTTCATTGTCAGTCATTGAGAATATACAAAAGAATTTCAATTTCTAAAGAAACCAACCGAATCGTATATCTGTAGCCAAGCATAAGACACAAATGGGCGAGAAAACCCAAGAGACAAATGTCGAGCGTTTGATATACTGTGGACAGTGTTGAGTTGAAATGTTCAACAAACTTGTTAATTAGCAAAATAAAATGTTTATTATATAAAATTAAAATATGCAGCTAAATTTAAAACTAAACAATTAAAGGAATTTGCTTGAAATATATTAAATAATACTTATATATCTAATATATATATGTAAAGATATTTCATCATTTTACGGAGCTGTTAAAGTTCTTCTCATTACTTAAACATTGATTGCAAATGGTGCAGAAGATTTGCTGCAAAAGAAACCAATTTTTATAATATATTTTAAACAATATTTTATAGTTTTTGAGAGTCTTACAGGAATGGAGGAACGCGATATGGAACTGCCGGCTTGTGAGGAGCCTGTACACTCGAAATGTCTTAGCCAGGACTTGATGACATTTGTGGGCGGCACCTGATAAATGCTAAACTGTTTCTTGAACATTCTTTGGGCACTGCTTATGGAATCGTTATTTCTATAATAGGCGCGTATTATGAACGCCCGATGCACACCCGTCCACTGATCCATTGCGACTGAGCTGAATATTCACACACTGAAATTGTTGAAATGACAAGCACAGCGGCATTTCCGGTTCATGAGTGACATAAAAAAGTGCTAGATGAATTTTTCAAAAAAAATTTAATTGGTCATCTGCGGCGTCATATGCGTTTTTCTAAATATATACTCGCACGCTAACGTGGCGTATGAGCAATACCAAAATACGAATTGTGAATTTCTCAAATTGTAAATCGTAAATTGTAAATTGTAAATTGTAAATTGTCTTTTCCTCACACACTCTCACAGCCATCAATCAGTTCGGAAAAAAATCATCATCATTACGCTTCGTTCAGCGTAATATAGCCATCAAAAGGGGCGTGGCAAATGAGGAAGGGAGGAAAGGAACTTAGCACTAAATCTCCAACTTGAACTCATTTAAAGTTTTCCAACAAGCTAAATCCGCTTTGGCATTTGGCCATCATGTCAGTAGTTGGCCATCATCAAAGTCTTTAAGCGATTTTCCTGTTATCAGTTGATACACTTTACGAGGGCTTGTCCCATCGATCGATTGATGGATTTCTGGGTTCCACTAAAATTGAGTAGCAATATAAATTATTGAGCCTAGGGTTTGAACTCTGTCATTAAATTTGAGAGTTTATAAAAGTAAAGCATTTTTTGTAAGCAATTAAAAAATATATAAAATTGCAAATAGGTTCAAAATTTATAAATTAGTAACATTTTAAATTTCTTAAATATTCTTGAACATTCTTTGGAAACAAAACAAGTTTTTCATGTCCTAAAAAAACCTTTAATAGATGTTTCTTAATATAAAAAAAATATATATTACCAGCAAAATTGGTAGTCAAATTATATTTCTTAATACTATAAATACAATTTAGAAAGTTCCTCAGAGTTTAAAATAAAAAGTATATAACAACTTTTTATATGATTAATTTAAGACTTATTTGCTGTAAAAATTGTATTTGCAGATATACAAAATATCTTTAAGTTTAGCTAAAAATATCTTTAAATCATTAGTTTAGTATAGTAACTATTCGTAGTGCCTCTTCACTTTAGTTTCTTAACGTTCTCTTCTATTTTGTTTTGTTCTTTCGCCATTTTGCTGAGCCATCAAGCACGTAACTGCAATACAATGCACGGCCAGCGTGTAAGATACATAGATACAGATACAATTATGTAGTCTCTGTTGTTGCATGTGTATTTGTTGTATTGTTTTATTTTTTTCTATCTATCGCTTGTTGTTTTTGAAGCTGCAAGTTAGCAAATGCTGTTGTCGTTTTGGCGTTTATACAGTTAGCCAGTCAGACAACAGGACAGACAGACTGACAGACTGACAGACTTTTGGGCCAGTCAGCCAACCGTCCATCTATCCATCCATCCATCCATCCATCCATCCATCCACTGCACGTTCAACCATATATGTATGTCAGACTTTTACTGTGTGTGTGTGTGTGTATTTGTGTGTGTATTTGTCCAATGCCTTCGTTTCTTTTTTTCTGCTGTGTCTGCTTGTCATTTTGACACCTTCATTTGCTCCGGACATTCAGCCGGAGTCAGAATCAGGCACGAGTCAGAGTCAAGCCCGTGATTCTGTTGCTCTGTTAACTTTTTTACGTATCGTTGCCAGTGTTTATATATACACATGTATGTGTGTGTGTGTGTGTGTGTGGGTGTGCATATATTTTTGGTAGCACAATTTTCGGTGAAATTTTCTTTTCAGGATTTTTCTTTTCGTTGGTTTTTCAAGTTTTGTTGCGGTACATTACAATGGTTGTACT
The DNA here is from genome assembly GCA_951394115.2 of Drosophila phalerata. Taxonomy (NCBI): domain Eukaryota; kingdom Metazoa; phylum Arthropoda; class Insecta; order Diptera; family Drosophilidae; genus Drosophila; species Drosophila phalerata. Next base: position 6,072,482 of record OY729850.1, read on the forward strand.
CATCGATTGAATTTCGCAATAATATAACATATTTTAATTTTATAACACTTATAAAAACATATATTTTATATAATAAAAAACTTCTGTCCTATGTAAAATAAATTGAAAATATTTTTTATTTAAATCTGTGTTTTTTAAGAATTTTGCTCTTTTTTTCCATTTTCATTTTTCTGAAATAATTCAGTTTTATTTCTTAACACATTTTCCAATAAATACTAAAAACAATTGTTTTTACAAGCAATCAAAATACTTATTATCACATTTTCAATGTTTTAACATTCCATTTTCTTTTAACTGAAAAACGTTATTAATCATTTAATTAACTGTTCAACCAACTTATTTCACCTGATTCATCACAAATTTCTGACTTTTATTTACTTTTCAACTTCTTTAGTCTATAAACAAAGATTTTATTTAACTTCTCTATCTTTAGTGACATATAAGCTACCTAAACCTATAAGCCACATTGCAACATTTCGTTGCCAAACTTTCATGCAACACCAGCAGCAGCGGCAGCAATAAAAAAGCTGTGCAAAAACGTGGAAAAAAAATAGAGCAAGAAATCTGAAAAAGGCAACAATGCCAAGACAAATGATCCAATGACTGTCTGACTGCACTTTAGCCATGGCACCCACACAAAATCGCTTACCATTTTCCAACCCCTTCACTTTCCTGCCCTTCTCCAACCCTTAGCCAAAAAAAAAAAACTAGAAAATGTATGGGATGCTGTTGTGGAAGGGGCAAAAGCAGCCTCAATTTTTTAGGAAAGCGAACATTTCAGTATGTAAAGTTGGCGGATTTTTGGTTCTATTTCTTAGAATTTTTTTTTGTTTTAATACCCTGTACTATAACGAGAAGATGGTTATTATAACCTTAAGTAAACATATTGGAGTTAAAAACGGAATTTAATATAAATTATATAGATGTTCCTGAACCAGTTCTCAACTGTCATAAGTACATTTTTCTTAAAAAAAAAAGTACCTACTTTTAAAAGTATAAATATTTTGACAACATTTAAAATTCATTATTTTTAAGAATTGATTTCGTGCTTTTGAAACTTATACCTTTTCTTACATAAAAAATAAGTATAAGGCTAAAAAAAATAAAATAAAATAAAAACAGGGTAAAAAGTAAAGGGTATCTAGTAGTAAGGCGTTGTCTAACACTATCGCTGTCTATCGTCTTTAGTTTTTTATACATAATTCATAGTAAATATTTTGTGCCACAGAGATCTCTGATAACCTTTAATATTTCCATAGTACAGCGTATCTATTAGTTGATCACCCTCAGCTAATATATTATTTCTTTGCTTTTTTTTTTGTGTATCTTGTCCATGTCAAAGCTACTGCTGCTGCTGACGATGATGATGACAAAGGGCAAGGCAAATGCGTAACTTGGAACTGGGTCAAGACTTCATTGTTTATCTTGGGACACAAGAGGCAGCAACAGAGCAAGAACATGAGTCAGGGAGCTAGAGTGTTGGAGAATTTAGATACGGATTCACACGTAACCCACATTCTATCCTGGCTGTTGGTCATCTGATGCGAATGGATATTAAATTCTTGAAGCATTGTTCAGCTTGCAAATTAGCCGAGCTAAGGAGGCTGAGGGAAAAGTTAATATTAAATTTAGCTTGGCAAAAACCAAAGAAGGTCAGCAGGGGGAATGGAAGGGGGTTATGCCACGCCTTGCCGGACGTTTTCATAAACGTTTCACTTTCCGGCAACGCCACAGATAATAAACACACTCACACACACACACATGCAGTTGGAATTTCAAGGAGTTTCAGCTGTAAATCTGGCAAAAACAGGATACTAAGCTGACGCTGCAGCGCAACGGAAGCGGATGCTTGCCACATGCGGGTGAGGGGGTGGGTGGAGCGGATGGGGGTTGGACGCCGTAAGGCGTTGATAGCAGCAGCTTATCAGCTACAGGCGGCATTCTTGCCCCCATTCCCCACCTCTTGTTGCCACAAACGGTGGCATGTTTGAGTGCTGGAAAATTCCATACCCAGTCCACATATTTATCCATTTAAAGGCGCATTAGCTTTGCATTTTGCATGTGGGAGTTGCACAACAGCAGCTCAGAGGGGCGGACAAAGAGGGGAGGAATTGATGAGGTACAAGTGGAAGAAGAGAGAATAAGAAAATTCACCTGGGTTGCGCTTAAAAGTCAAGTGAAAGTATGCGATTAAGGTTAGAAAAATAGACTAAATCTCCATAGCTCTTGACTTCACTTATTTATTTAGTGCTTCAACAGATTTTTCCATACTCTATATAGAAAATATACTGAACACTACTTAGAGACTTATAAAATAAATACTTAAACTTCTTAAAAACTTTCATAAATTGAATTAAATATTTCACCTATGTATTAAATTATATTTAATTTATAAAGTTAGGTTTAATACCGATACTATTATGGTTTTACCTTTACGGTTTCCGGTACCGGTACATTTTTTAAAAATTATAAATTATTATAAGGTGTGGATGAAGGTTGAAAATCTCAAGAGATAGTGAAACTAAAAACGAAATCATGATCAAAATGGCATTCCGTTTTAAAATCGATCGAGTTTTGACACAGTTATTGAAAAAATGTCAAAGAATATGTATAAAAATTTTAGAAAATGAATATATGATGAACGGTTAGTTTCGGTTAACAGTTGCGGTACGGGTTCTGGTATAAATTACTGTTTTTTTTTATTGAAAAGTGTGACCTCAGTTCAATATTTACCTGTTGCTTGCATTTTTTAAGCTGGCACATGACACAAAGCTGCTTGCTATTGAACTGTTGAGTAAACAGTTTCTCAAGAGCGCCGAAAAGTATGTTTGCCATGGCTAAGAAATCCAATTCATTCTTTAAGGAATGCAATCTGCAACAAGTGTGGCAACTATGGCAACCATAACAATAGCCTAGTGGGCCAACGACAACCAAAATGCTTATCGATAAGTGCATTGGAGTGTGGAGACCGTTACACACACGACTAAAGCCATATTTTACGATGCAAACATTGGCAAAGAGAGTTTTGTCCAATTGCCGGAGACTCTAAGCCATATACAGCTGGCAAAAGCGGGTTAAAATCAGCATTGTAGACTCTGAGATACCCTATATAATGGTGTTATTTTAAAGAAGCTAAAGATTGATGAAACTATTTCAAAGGAAGTAAAAAATCGAGGTACTATGAATTTCTTAATTTTCTTCTTCTTCTTAATTTTCGAAATTATTTAACAAATGAGTTTAAAAAAAATTTTGAATGGAATGTTCAGATAGAATTTAGCTTTGTTTATTTCAATAAGTTCACTTCTTAGCTCTATGGCGACAAAGTAAAGTTTATAATCGATAGTTTTGATAAGAGTTACCCAATGTTTTCCAATTCTTAAGGCCTGAAGTTTTTTATTTCAGAAGCTTTCATCTGGGCAGCAAGTTTAGACCTTTAGTCAAAGTTTTATTAGTGGCGAAGGAGAAAATGCTTAGTTTCAAGAGATAGATTTTTAATCGAAAGCTTCTCCATAGACTTAATACGAAACTTTCCTAATAACTTACATTAAGTCTTAGACTTAGTCGGTCAAGTTTTTTTTTAAGAATGTTGTAAGTATTAAATTGTAAAGCTTTATTAAATGAAGCTTTTGAATGTACCTAATCGAATTTCTGCTGCATGTTGCACAAATACAGAATAAGGTTGATAGACCCATTGTAATGTACAGTTATGCTGGAGGGTATATGTATGGACCAGGAGCTGGTTGAAGCCCACGCTGGATGCCAATACTGATGCCACGCCCACACTTTCATCCTCGCCCACACACACACACACACACACACGCACACAAACACAAACACACACACATAACACACGCATACATAGACTAAATAGTTTATGTTGTTTACCAGGCAGCTTGCCGCAGTTGTTGTTGTTGTTAGTATTGTAGTTGTTGTTGCTGTTGTTGTTGTTGCTGCTGTTGTTGTCCTGCACTTTGGCATTAAGCAAAGCACCACAGCCTTGGACGAGCACAAGCGAAAGGATGCCAATGCCAAGCAGAGCTAAAGGGGTAGGTGCAGCGGGGAAAGGGATGAAGATAGGGGAGGGAATGAGCAGAAGGGGGGCGGAGAGTGAAGTGAAGGGGAAAGCACGTAACCAACGCCATCGAGCGGAATTCATGTGTATGTGCGACTTAAGTAAGGGGGCGTTTGGTCAGAAGAGCGGTCGTTAAGGGGATGGTGGGGTTGGAGGGGGTGGAGAATAGGGGTCTGGAGGAAGGAAACGTGGACATGTCATGCTATTTGACTGCCCTGGTTACCATTGTTGTCCAGCATTACCCAACACTCAAGCCCCGCCCCTTCGCCCCATCCCTGATCCTAGTCTCAATCTAATAGAAGCATGCAGCCTTTTTGTATCTTTGGCATTTTCCTCGTCCAGTTAACGGGAGCAACAGGAGACCGTTAATCCAGTCCTTGGCAACATGAAAAATCAAAAGCTTAACTCCATTTTGGCTATACATTTTTAAAGTTGGCCAAGACTTTGCTACAAAATCAAATCCAGATTAAATACAATCTTTAATAACTTCACATTTAATTATAAAGTAAATTTAATTTAATTTACACTTTCTACAAATATTTTTTAGTTTTTTTTACAGCCGCAACATTTAAAATATCGATAACATTTAAATTTCATTCAACATTCCAGCGTCGCTGTTAATGTAAAGTTTAACAGACACATTGCAGTTGCATTAACAGAAAGTTAACAGTGCATTTAAAAGTAGGTGAAAGTAATTTTCAAATTGCCATAACTTTGTAATTAATTAACAATTTTTGGAGAATTTAAAATTCGAAATTCCATAAAATTAAGGTAAGAATTTTAATAAAGGTTTGAAGTTCGTCAGCCCTCGGGAAGAGATGTTAGAAAACTTAATTCTACAAAATATATGAAAAAATCTAGAAAATTCCAACAAAAATTCTTCAAAAATTTAAAAAATTCTAGCTTTAAAATTTAAAAAAATCCAATTTAAGTAAATTTTGAAATAATCATTTTAATTTTAATTAAAACAAGTTGCCAGATCGGGTAGTTCTGAAGGGTGGGCAGCCCCAATTTAAAAGGACGCCGCGTGAACTAACGGTGCTTTGTTTTTAATTTTTAACAATTTGATTCTTACATCTGTAAGATGCATCAGGCAAGAATGCAACGAGACGAGAGCAGTTCAACAAACAAAACAGTTGTGTTGTTGCTGCGTGGGTGAGCGAGAGAACGAGTGGAAGGAAGAGAAACGTGTGCTTAAGAGAGAAAATACAAGAGCATGTGTGCTCTTAAATTGAAATGCGCAATGTGCGGACTGCCAATTAGATAGTTTATCGATAAACATGCGTATCGCTTTGCAGTTGATAATGTAATTTTCAATAGCGTGACGAAATTAAGATAATTTAAGGAAACTCATTTAAATTAAATGAAGTACCTTGTAAAGAAAGAAATTAATAGACATTGGTTGCATGAAATAAAAACATTTTATATATATTTTCTTATTTTGTCTTACATGTAACATTTTCATAGATCTTTACACACTGTGCCAATTTTTTTTTTGCCAGTCACAAGCAACAACAAATACAACGCGTCTCACAAGCGCAAACACACATACATATATATTTGTATAAACATATATACGCTGCTCTGGCGCGCTCATTACAACGCTGAGTGGGAGAGTGGGAGCGAGAGCAAGCACATTTCACTTGCTCGCTCTGCTTACTCTCTCAGTTGCGTTCAGAGTGGTGCGTAAGTGTTTTTTATTGTATGCGTATGGTTTTTGTATCTGTGTGTTCTGTTCGTTTCGCTGTGTGTGTGAGAGAGAGAGACGTGCGCGCACGCTTGTAAAAGAGAGTGCGATTACACACACTCATGCCGCACTGCTCGCACACAATGTGGCAAATGTGCGAGTTTTTACCGCTGAACCCGCCGCTCATTTTCTCAGTACGATTTGAGACTCTGTGGCGCACGGTTGAAAACCTTTCAGTAGCAAACAGAAAAGCGCACACAACAAACAAACAAAACAACAAAAAAAAAGAAAAAAAGTCAGTCCAACTACAAAAGCAACGAGAGACGGCAAATTGTGTATTATTGTTATTGTTGTGTAGTATATTGTATAATCGCATACATACATATACAACTTAACGTGCGTATGTGTGCATTTAGCATATGTACATACATACATATATATCGAATCAATTTAAATTAAATACTTTTTTGGCTTAATTAAATACTTCCGCGCGTCGTCGACGTCGTCGTTGTTGTTGTTGTTGTCGCCGCGCCAGTTTTTCCATTGCGTGCTCACTCGCCGACGTCACACACAGCAGCAGACATACATACAAACATACAGACATACACTCTCACACACACAATCACACATACAAGAGACACAGACACAATCTCTCAACTCGATTGTTCCTGCTCTCGTTCTCGTAACCAAAAAAAAAAAAAAAAATAAACTACTCTCGCTGCTCAAATCACACCGTCTCTGTCTTGTGTGCATGCATCTCTGTCTCGCTCACGCCGCATTCGTTTTGTTTGTGTTGTATTGAAAAAGGGCCGCCGAGAAAAGAAGCAAGAAGCAGACAACGCGATAGCAGCAAGTAACAAAACAAAAATAATACAATTCAAATTACGTTTGCATGCGAATTTGGACACTTGAAAAGTAGTGCATAAACAATAATTAATTATAAATCAATCAAGTGCAGCAAGTGTAAAAACCAGAAAGAAAGAAAAACAACAAACAACAAACAAATAAGGTAAGAAGAAAAGCCGACGCCTAACGGGTGAAAGTGTTATTTTTTTATACAACTTGCAGGCAAACTGTATGTGTATGTGAATATGTATATGTATATGTGAATTGTAATTGTTAATGCAATTGCAATTGTTGTTGTTGTTGTGTGTGTGTTTGTGCATTGTACAAATCATTGTTAAATTGCACAAAAACTTTTCTTAACGCGTCGTTTGCTTTGCTGTTTTGCTTCGCAGCCGCAGCAGCAGCAGCGACAACCACAACAACAACAACAAAACGTAACCGGTAGGTGGCGTCTCTTGCCACCCACGAAATAGCCAAACAAAAAGGGCAGCAGAAAAAAAAAGGCACAAGGTACTTTTGCTCTCGCTCTCGTTATGCCACGCTCTCTGCTCTCTGCTACACTCTCGCTCTTTGCCTGTTTCTCTGCATTTGCATTCGCTCTCTCCTCTCTCTGCTCTGGCATTGCAACCAACCCCTATCAAAACGCGTGCTGTGTGCAGCTGTTGTTGTTGTCTTCGGCTACCTGTGCGACGCTCTCTTTTGCTGTCGCTGCCGCTGTCGCTGCTGCCGTTGACGACGACGCTTCGTGTGTATGTGCGCTCGCTCGCTCTCTTGCTCTCTCTCTCTTGTGGTTCGTGGCCCGATGTTGACGTTCAACGGCTCTCACAGGTTTTCATTTCTTATTTGACCGTCATTCGCCAGCGCGGCGCCGAAGTGTACAACAGCAGAAGTCTTCAATATAACGGATGAAAAATTACATACAACTTTCAACAAAACACAAGAAAGCAAAAAAAAAAAAATAAATAAAAGTTCACTTTGTTTATATATGTGTGTATATTTACCTATGTATATGTGAGAGCGAATTCAATTGTCAATTGTTAATTGTCAAAAACGTAAGTAGGCGACGTCCGTCTGACGTTTGCCGTTTGACGTCTGTCGGAACAACTGTCCGTCTGTCAAATCCGTAGGCTCCGAAATGTCCATTGACAGTTAAAAATTCACAGAGTGCAGTTTTCCTTTCGCATCGACTTAATTAAATCAAATATACGAAAAAAACAAAAAAACTTATCAAAAGCAATGTGTATATAATAAAATTAACAAAATTTTAAATTATGTACTAAAAGTATACAAAAAGCAATACAGAAATCAAGTGTCCAACCAATTGCAACAAATTCAAAAGTTTGATCCAAATTAAAAGCTTATCATATCCATTGTGCATTCCAAATTGTTGTTGTTGCTGACAAGCCGCCGCCATTTTAAAGCGCGGTACGCCAAAAAAAAAAAATGTGAATAGAAAAAAAATGAAAGATACAATAAAACAAAAAATAACAATCTGAAAAGTCGCGCGTTGCATACAAAAACCAAAAAAAAATCGAGCAAAGCGCACGGACTTTGTTAAAAGTTCGTTCGCTTTCCGCTTTTTGTTGTTGTTGTTGCGTTTTTCCCAGCGTTGCTTTCATTAATGAAAAATCAACCCCCGGCATTTTTGACAAGCGCCCCCACAAACAAAGCAGAAATCAACAGCAACAACAGCAACAGCGGCAACTTCTCCATCATTTGTATTTTTCCCATTTTCCATAAGGGTTGAAAAAAAAAAAAAATAGTAAAGCAAAATTCACCCAAAGAAAATATGAAACAACTTTTTCAAGTTTACTTCGATGCGAATTTTCCACAGTTGAAGAAAGAGACGCTTTTCAACTTGGCCGTGTTTCATTTTCATTTCGTTTCCATTTCGCTGTTGCTTTTGGTTTTGTCATTTGTCCGTCCGTTTTTATTTTGACATTTGGGCCAAACTTCCATGTTATTTGCACGTTGCTGTTTTGCCGGCGCTTTTTCTTTTCTCTTCTTTTCTTTGGCTGTCTGCAGCAGCGAGGGTTGTTAATGGACTTTTCAATTTCCCCCCATTGTTGAGGAAAAGCTATACAACTTATTATAGTTCTTATTGAAAAATTGTATATTAAATATAAAAAACTCTTGAAAATATATCTTAGAATCAGCTTGCATTATCTTTTCTATATATTTCCATGCATTTTTCATGTGCTTTCCGTTTGTATCTTTATATTTCGCATATGTTACGAAACTAAACAGATTATCTCGCATATGTATTTCACAATAGACGCCATTTTATTTTGGGGCTTACTGATAAGTAGAAATTTGCCTATTCAAGCGTCCAATCGATATGATTGATATGATTGTTGATAATTTAGTGTCTAATTGAGCGATAAAAACAATACGCAAGTACTTTGTTTATTATAATTCCGTTCAATTGAGGTTAGTTCTAGTTACAGCAATATAGATACTTGGATATATTTCTCCCATTTCTGCTAAAATAGTTTCATTTGTTGTCAGAGTATTCAATCAAAGTAAGTGGACCACAGAGAATAAACACTAAAATCATCAAATACCTATATATATTGATATCAATTTTTTGATTGCATTAGAAAGTCTTTCCTTTACCTCATTCAATACAATATGCATACCGAATTTTCTCATTTAACTGTTGATAATATTATTTTAAGCTTTTTATGCATTAATTTAATACGCTCTTTCTCTTTTTCCAGCTGATTCTACAAACAAACATACAACAAACGGTTAAGAAAAGAAACCCAAGCGATAAAATTTTGCAAAGCGCCAATTGAAAGTGCAATAAGAAGTTGAAACGTCATACGAAACGTTTCGTATAAGTTGAAAGAAAGTGTTCAATAAGGAAAGCAACAACATCAACATTAAATAAATACTTATATTCAAATATATATCTACAACTCTTCAAATCAACGAAGAGTTTCGTAAATAAAAAATCGCGCGCGTTTTTCAAGATATTTCAACAATCGTTTGTTTCGTGTGCTCAGTGCAATTCAGTGTTTACGTTCCTTCGTTAACACAAACACACACTCACACACAAATACACTGACAACACTTGAATACAGACACTCACACACAGAGACACAGCACACATATACACATTCGTGATTTGTCATTATCCGTTTGTGTAAAGCCCATTATATTGTCCAGAATCCCCGTGCAATTAAATATCTCGTATAAGAAGCAAAGGCTCCGGCCCGAAACGTCAAGATTTTCACGAAAAAAACTCTGCTCAACACGGAGGCTTCGCTTAACTACAACACGGCGACCACAATGCCCTTTAACGGTGCAAGCAACGGCAGCGGAGTCGGTGGAGCCGTAGCAGGCAGCAGTGTAAGCGGTGGCGGGGCCACCATTGTCGTCAGCGAGGGACCCCAGAACAAAAAGATACGCACCGGCGTCCAACAGCCCGGCGAGAACGACGTCAACATGCATGCTAGGGTGAGTAAGATCTCAAACTTATTATCTAACTATCGATAAATATCCATTAGTCACTATTCATATGCTTAAAAAGAAAGTATGGGTATCTAATATCGTTACTTTATTCTTGTACAATTAGTAATATCAACTAACATTGACTAGCCATCGATATATTTCGATTTGTCACTGTTTCTGATATTATTCATAAAAACCCGATAATAAACTATTTGTTTTCTGAAAAATAATACAATTGATGAAAGTAAAATCTTAATTTCGTTTCATAAATCTTATATGATAATAATTCTCTTGTATTTACTAGTTCCATTTGATATTATTTATATTCTGTATAATCCGCATTCTACTAAAGAATTACCATTGAAAAATATCGATGAATATTTATTTCTTCAATTAAAAATAAACATTAGATTTCCATTATTCTTGAATAATATTTATTTTACCATAGCATTTACTGGTAAATCTTAAAAGTACTATGACTTCTTATTTTACTGCATCTAGATTCCTTTTTTTTTTTAAATAAATCTGGAATATAAAATAGTTTTAATTGGTTTTTTGATCGAATATTTAATTATATTTCCACGAATTATATCACTCTATTTTTATTTCGATTGAATCGAAATCAAATGAAATTCAATTCCTGGAAAACCACAAATGTTTGCTAGTTATAAAAATATGGTAGTATTACGATACAAAGCACAAATGTTGAAATTCTTTTTTTCTTTTTTTTTTTGGAACATCACCAACCCCAATAACTAATTACCTGAAAAACATTTATAGTCCGGCCAACATGCGAGGTGGGAGTCAACCCCCATCAGCGTCATATTGAAAGCACACATTTTATATCATCTATTGCTTTAGTTGCTCTATTCAATCAGTGGGGGCTAAGCTTCAGGTTCACCCCTGTTGTTGATAACAATAAAGGGGATGGCCGACCAGAAATTTTGTGATAAAGTTTTTCGACCGTTATTCGGGGGTTGAAGTGCAGTGCTTGCAAGAGGCTCTCTAAGGTTATCAAGTAGCGAGAGTTCTTTCAGACTGCTGTCATATGAATTTCATTTCATGCAGGTCGCAGGCAGGCAGGATTAGATTTGAATTTATAAAAGTGAGAGACCTTACATAAGGATATGAACGTTGCAACTTGAGAGTTGAAAATCACAAGGGGAAATTGAATCGAAAATCGAATCTTGGCTGTGATGGTCGACAAAAGTTAAATTTCTAATAGAACAAAGCCAAATAAAGTCTAAAATGACATTCCGCTTGAAAATCGATTCAGTTTTAATAAATTTATCAGTTGGTCAGACCTTAGACCTAACCACTTTACTAGTGTAAATTTTTGACCAATTTCTTATGATTTTTTATATGAAAATGAAACGTAAAAAGTGTTGTTTTATACTAATAAAGATATAAGGAGTTATTTAAAATTGAAAATTTGAGATTTAAAATTTTGAATTTTCCTTAGCATCAAAATCAACATCTAGAGGGAACTTTATTTTTTTTTTATTAATTATATCTGAATGCAGTATGAACTTAGAAGCCAAAACATGTTTGTAAATGTTCTTCCGTTTGACAATCGTTCGAGTTTTGACAAAGTAATGAAAGTGTTAAGTTGGTTCAAATATTATTCCCCGTTTATTTACACAATTTTAAAGAACATTGTTAAATCGATAAACTTCTTTGTTTTTCTACTATGAAAGATAAATATTATATTTTGTTACACTCATAATTTACGAAGAGGCAAAAACCAATTTAGGTCTCTCAATATTTTCATCAAACGATAGTATTTAATTATGATATAACTTAAAGCAAATTGTTTAAAGATATTTATCTACGCTATTTTTAGCTACACTTTGGCTATTTTTGGCAACTGTCATCACAATCGTTGTTTTTTTTTATTTTTACGTCGCCTATCAGACAGACTCAGACCAAAAAACCAGACCAGAACAGAGCTCAGAGCTCAGAGCCTAGACAGAGAGTCGCTGAGTTGGCAGAGTCGCAAATGCAGCCACATGTTGAGGGTTGGAAAAATCGATTCTGGCCATTGGTTGTGGCCCTGTCTGTCTGTTTCGACTGAAATGTTGTTGTTGCCGGCGCTTTATCTCTGCAAGCCGATAAAATGTTGTTTGTTTTTCTGTGCTTCAAACTTGGTTTTTATTTTTATTTTCTGTCCAAAAACGAAAACGTCGAAATGAAACACAAAAATAATAGAATTGGGAATAGAAACAATAGAATTGAAGAGCATTGAAATGAAACTCTGTTGTGTTCAATGGGCCGCGGAACATTGAGTTGAAATTGATTTGACTGAATGCGAAAATGAAAATGAATATGGGAAAATGTTTAAACACGTCTGTCATTTGTTGTAAAGGGAAATTCTTTTGGGTGGTTGTTGTTGAGAGCGGAAAATGTTGCTGCTGCGGCCGCGCAAAGTATGCAACAAATATTCTCTTTACGACGCTAATGCGGTGTGTCAGTGTGAGTGTGTGTGTGTGTTTGTGTGGGTGTCTCATTTGGCATTTGAGCTGTTGCTTCCGTCTGCTCTCTCACTCTCTTTCTCACTCTCTCTCTCTCTCACACACACACACATACACGCACACTTGACTTGACAGCGCAATTAGCACATGAAGCAGCATCTTCTCGTCATTTGAAGGGTTTTGGCCATGTTGCGCTTTGGCCCTTTAGCCCAGGCTTTATGTCGAGCCTAAGGTTCAGGCCAGGCTAACGCCGCTTGCCACTTGGCATCGTTTAAGCTCTTTTCCCACTGCCTACAGGCAGCAACTGCTGCGTACGTGACGTGAACGTCAACGCGACAAACGACTGTCGCCAAAAGTGGTAACATGGACACCTGCCACCTGCCACATGACCCTTGCCCCATTCCCCATCCCTGGCCGGCACTTCCATGTGATTAAGTGCACTTGGTCCTGGCGAATGCGCTAAGGAAAGGAAAAAAAAAATAACGAAGAAAATGGAAGAAAACTTATGGAAAAGTTCAACACGCTTAACTGCACTTGCAGCAGGCTAAACGTTTTACACGGTTTACTCAACCTTCCGTGAGTGGCATCAACATGGGGGCAGCTATAAGGATTAAGCAATGTACCCCTCTTGGAAGATGCCCAAGTGCACAGAGACTTCCGCTGAACTTTGTTATATTTACTTAATGATGTACAAGTTGGTGTCTAATTTTTGTCTTGTTCAATTGTGCTAAAGCTGCATCGATAACAGCTCTCAATTAGCTATCGATAAATACTTAACTTTTAATCCTTGTTATATAAAACTCATAATATACGAAAATATTACATGTTTATATTTGAAATGCTCATTTAATATCTTTACATTAAATAATTTCTAATTTCTGTACTTTCTGTTAATCCAGTATATTTTCGGCCCGATTATGTTTCAATAATTATCGTTTGTAGTAATACATAGTTTAGATCTTTCAAAAAAGATTAATCCTCAAAAATAGCCCACTTTTGTTTCGATAATATTTTTTTAATAATTATTAGATGTTAAAGTCTTAAAAATTAATAACAAGAATTCATTGTGTAACCATTCTCCGGCTTCATCTCTTTGAGCCTGCTCCGTCTAGTTAGCCAACATTTCAATAGCATAGAAAGCATTTCAACAACTATTCAAAGCTACAAATTTTTGACCACAGCATGCAATTTGCAACCATGTTAGACCCACAAGCCATGTTATTCGTTGTTCCCATTTCCCTGCCATCCTTTCCCCGCTGACCACTCAAATACATATACAAACTCCAATGGCTCGCCTTCTTCTCCACCCAGAGGCGTCTGCGCGAAAATGCATAACATCAGCTGCAGAAGCGAACAGCGAAAAGCGGTGGCAACATCATCATCATCATCAGTGGCAACATCATTGGCGGCATCAGTGACGACGCCGTTGCGTCTGGCCGCGTGACGCACGCAGTGGCTGTGTGGTGGCATCAACAGCCATGGCAAATAAATTTTGCATGCTCCCCCGGCAAGCGGCAAGCGTCACAGCAGCACCATCACTACCATCCCTCTACCTCCAGCCCTCGACCACCTTCCCTTATGCCTGAGCAGTTGCCCCCGCCAGACAGTTAAAAATAGATTGCATATTCGTCTGACCGAGGCAGCATTAGCACTCGATCTGTGCCTGAGTTTAGTCAGCATCATCGTCATCATCATCCTTCTCATCCTTTGACTTCTTCATCTTCTTCTTGTACAACGCGAGTGCGTTTTTTGGTGGTGCGTCTCGAGGTCGTTGCCGGCGCTTCAAAATGCCAACCCCTTTTTACAATTTTCACAATTTTCCCCATTTGCTGAATGCATTTTTAGTTACCTGACTCGCCATACACCACCCAAAACCACCCAGACCACCCAAAACCACTCATTGCCGCAAGGTCTTTTCAATATGATGCATCCAAGGTCTAATGGCAGCCAGAAATGCATTTGTTGTTGGACATCTCTTCTATCCTATCCTTTGGTTTTTTGCTCTCCTCCGTTAATTAAATGCGTCGTCCGGGCAACGTCCGGAAAGCTGCACTTTTTGACCATCATTCAATAGGGGTGGTATTTATTATGCCAACATTTCACGAGGGTTGTTCTACCAGTAGCCTGCAACTTAACAATAAATTATGCATACTTTTTTCTACTCATTTATGCAAATTGACAAGTTCAACTTTGATTTTCTACGCCTGTGTATTTCTTTTGAAGTTAAAAAATTTTAATTATAATATTGAGCTCAATTTTAAATAGAAATACCCGAGAAACTTTATCTAAACTGTTCATTATAAACTATAAAAATGCTAAAATATACAGAAAGTTTTATAAATTACTCTGTTTTAAATTTCAAGGATATTAACTCAAATATTTATGATCAAAATAAATAAAAAAGTGTTTTATGAAAACACTTTGAAAAAATTATTAAAAAGACGAAATTTTTAATAAATGCAAAAATTTGTACAAAAAACTCCGAAACATTTTTGTTACTTTAACGCAGAATTTGTAGGTAATAATTCGATCTACATTTCGAGTACACCTCGTGCTTTAATGCTACCTTTTTGTGTTGCCTTTTGCCGCTGCGTTTGTTATTAACAATAATTGATTTTTATTGTCTTTTCATTTCAAAGTTTTAATTGCCAAAAGTTAACGTTAAGAGGGTTGTAAGCGGGTTGTGTTCAGCGAGGGTTGTTTGTCAGTTACCATCAGTTGCCAGTGTGTACACACTTAAGTACATAGACGAATTGCACCCTTTTGCATATGTAATTGAACTAATTGAAATTGCTGAAGTTCATTTCTGATGCCAACTAAGTTATGGATGAATACGTTAAAAGCCCTTTCAGATTGAGTAGAAAGTTTTCTTGTGTTTTGGCCAAAATTCCGGCATGCGTTCGAGCCAAGTTAATGCCGACTGAGCCACAGTTGAGTCTCAGTTGGCTCATCACTTGTGGCTCCCCAGTGAATTGAGCCAAATAGTCGACTATCGATTTGGGCCAAGTTTAGCTTCGGCTTTAGCATCCAATATCATGCAATTTGTCTGAGCAAACTCGCAGCTGAAATTGTGGACCATAAAAGCCAAAAAAAAATAAAAAAATGAACTTGTTATATTTGCGGTTTTATTTTTCTGATATTTCAAACTGCCAATTGTCGAGATGACTAACTGATTGCTCTCTCTGCTCTTTGTATCATTGTATTGACGTTTGATTGCATTTTCCTTTCTTTCTATTTGGTTTTGCTCTCTGTTGTATTGGTCACACTTAATGTACGATTTATAAATGAATTTCATGCCTGACTGGCATACAAAATTAGCAACTGTTGCTTTCCATGTTGGCAATAGCTTAACAATTTATATACAGATTTTTACCGCTCAATCCCACAAATTATCAATTAATTTTTCATTCATATTTCGGTCAACACATTGTCAGAAATTCCAAAGGTGCAGTCAAAGAATGTGTTCCCAAAATGTAATTGCTTAACAGAATGTAATAAAATTATTATTATTTTATTTAAAGCAGAATTACTGAGAATTCATTTAGTAAACACTTGCATACCCTGTAATTATTCCTGGAAAACGAAAATGTAATAAACTTGTTCAAATATGGTTTGAATGACAAAGAATTACTAAGAATCTATTAAAAAAAATTTTGGATAACCTGTAATTATTTCTGTCAAAAGTTTCTAATAGTTATAAGTACATACAATTTTTATTCAAATCACTTAGTTTTTGTTGAAATATCCAGATAATTTCAAGAATATCAAAAAGAATTAAAAAGAAAAGTATCTTTGATTTTATAATGTTCAAGAGACTGTTTCCAACACTTTTTTCCACTGTCCCGCTTATCTGGAAATCTTGTAATCTAAACAAATTGAAGAATATTTTCCAAAAATAAGTAAGTTAACAGCTGCCAAGTTTTCGACGCGGGGGACGACGATTTAAACTCCAATTACAACAAATTATAAATCGTGCCTCAAGTGCTAAGCGACGCACAAGTCCAGAGAGAGTGTGAGAGAGAGGGGGAGTCCGTGGATTGAGGCAAGAGTAACTCTCCCCTTTACTCTTACATGTTTTCTCTGTCGTTGTTTTGTGTGTGTTTGCGACAAGTTTCAGCAAAAAAAAAAAGTTCAATTTATGTCGCGCTGTGTTATGCAGTTTCTCACTGCTCTCCTTTTCCCCCCCTTTCTTCCCCATCACCTTCGTTTCTCTTCCCCTTAGCTGCCTATTCGAACAGAGCCCTCGCTGCTTTCTTTACGCTTTGTTCTTTCCTTTCGTGTTATTTCTTTTACTTTTTTTTTTTCTTCTTGTCATTTACTTACAAGGCATTGCTTTGCCACACAGATACATGTAGATATGTATGCATGTATCTAGATACATTTGTATGTACATCTGTAGCGAGTCGTGTATTTGCCGGATGTCATGCTGGGTCTCTCTCCCGAAGGTCGGAAGTGTAGTTTTTTAAGTACACGTTTATATAATTTGATATATGTCGCATTGTCGTTTGCCATCTCATGTGGCCATATATATATTGTTTCTCACTGTATGAGAGATACAAATGTATCTGTATCTGTATCTGAATCTGAATCTGCACTTGCATCTGCATCTGTCGGAATGGAAAGTGTGCAAAAAGCTCAGATAAAATGCAGCGTATCGCTTGTGAAATGGAACAGTTGAACGAGGTCATCTACTTGCATTAATGAAGCAATATATTTTAGAGGAGAACATGCAGAATGCCAGAGAGAGAGAGAGAGAGAGTACGATAGAGAGAGGCATATATTATCTTGTGTTGTGGTAAGTGCAATTTCAAGAAATGTAGAACTCATTGAATTATGTCTGAAAGGTTAGCTTTTGAGATACATGAAGTACATAAGCTGAAGCTTCAGTTCAGTCTGAATATGTCAAGTTTCAAGCACGCTTTGTATTCATTTATGAGTGAGGTCAAGTTCAGAATGCATTCAATTACATTCCATTCGAAATTCTCTCTTTTCTGTGAGTTGCAATTGAGTTATGAATGCTAAACATATGATTCAAAGCAATTATTGTTGTCATTTAATGGAAATTAAGACTTTAGAAATGAGATAAATTAATGTAAAGTGCATTCAAATTAATTCAAAAGAAATTCTGTTTGATATAATCTAATCTGACTTATGAATATCTGGAAAAGTTGTTTAATTATATCACTGAATCTGTTTTTTAATCAATTAAAAACTAATACATTATTTTTATAAATTAAAATGATTGAAGTTTATGAATAAGAAAATACTTTGATCAAAGTGTACTGTCAGCTAATTAATACTATTAAATATATTTGATTTGTTTTAAGAAGAAAATTTTCATAGAGGATTTTTGAATATTGAATTATGTTGTTCATTCAACAGAATAAATTATTTATTTTTATAAATGAATCAATAAATAAACTATTTAAATTTGTTATATTTTTAAAAAATAATAATAATAAAAGTGATATAGAAAATAACCACTCTGCTATAAACTAGCAAATACAATAACTGTACTCAGAGCACTCATTTAGTTGTTGTTTACACTGTGCACATGTCAATGAATGTATTGAATATTTATTGACCTGTTTACACAATTATTCACCCTTAAGAAGCACTCGTATCTCATTCAGTTGGACACCCTCATTCTTTAGCTAACTTTGAGATACAGCAACTACCTTTTCCCCCTTTTCCCTTGTCCTCTACTTACTGCCTTGACATCTTCTTTTCATTTTATCCATATATTCAGTCATTCATTCATTCATTCGCATGCACAGCTCATCGGGTTTTTTGTTTTGTGTTCGCCTTTTTGGTGTGTGCGACATACTTTTAAATGCCAATTACCAGCGGTTGCTAACGGTTTTCTATTACCTGTCTCACTGACTGACTGACTGTCTTGACTGAATATTTTCCTCTATTTTTTTTTTTTTGTCAATATGTCACGCACACAACTGCACTTTTGGGTACGTTGTCGTTGCAGCACTTTTTTTCCTTCCAAACTTGCGTCAATTACAGACGCTTTTTGGTGGTAGAGCAACGGGGAGATTTGGAGGGGGAGGTTTGTGTTATGGACACCCTGCGGGACACAGCCGTGACTCGCATAGAAATAGACCTTTTGTGTTCTACTCTCTCTCTTTCATTCTCTTCGTACATTGCTTCTATTACCAGCTTCGATGGTTGCCTAATTCGCAACGCTACAATTAGTTTTTCATTTGACATGCTTTTTTTCACTTTGCCTTCCTTTTTGCTCCCTTCTGTCTTCCCGTTTCTTTTCACTTTGACTCATTACAACAAGTTTTTCGGCCCATGTTTCTTCTCTCTCTCTCTCTCTGTCTCACTCCATTTCTTTCTCTTTACTCACTGTGTATTATTGTTATTATGATTATTGCTTGTGCCACGTTTTCGTTTCTTTTCCTTTCTGTTCATACGTTCAAAGAATTCTAATATTTTCCAAATGAAATTCGTGAGTGAAATACCATGAAATATTTAGCTAACAAAAGGCCTCTTCCTCTTTCTCTTTCTCTTCCTCCTCCCCTTTCCCATTCTCCTACAGCAACTGAAAATGGAGCATCAAGTTTTTGCCTTATTTTGTTTTTATTTCGTTTTTTTTCTGCACGCATTATGAGCTTTTAGTTCGTTCTTTTGATGAAAAGTATCTTGTAGATAGTTTTAATGCCCAAGCGGCGCCTTTTCGTTCGAATTTCATCGAAATTTTCTGCTTAGGCAGCGCCACAATTTGACTTGTTTTTTTTTTTTTGTTAATTATTTTCACTGCCGCTAAAACCGCTGACTAA
The DNA here is from genome assembly GCA_951394115.2 of Drosophila phalerata. NCBI lineage: Eukaryota > Metazoa > Arthropoda > Insecta > Diptera > Drosophilidae > Drosophila > Drosophila phalerata. The sequence continues at coordinate 6,091,808 of OY729850.1, forward strand.
TGAAATTTTAGCGAGCCAGCGTGCAAAATGTATCTAGATACTGCGTGTATGTAAACTTTTGGTATAGAATATGTTGTAAGTGGCTTTTGGCCACTTCAACTTCAACGCTTTGGCTTCAGATACTTTGGCTTAACTTTGGCAACGATAAAACTATTGTATCTGTCAGATACTTTTTGCAGTTGCTAGCATATGAGCAGTCAGATAGTTTTATTGGTCATTCCATGGGTATTAAACAAGGCGTAAAGTTATAATTGTATCTTTTACGCTCTATTCCACAGGCACTTGAAGATATTTTTGCGTCTGTATTGCATCTGTCAGATAGTATTTGTAGTTGCCAAAACATGAGTTAGCGATCTTTAGCTGTATCTTTAACGCTAAATTCCCCCAGCACAGCCAGCAGTTATCTGTCAGATACTTTCGGCTAATGTGTTAATCAGCTGCTTAATGGTTTATAGCTTTATGATTAAGTCGTTTACAGTTGTTAAACATCTATTTGGGTTCGCCCGAAATATTTCACAATTTTCAGAGCAACTCACAGATACATAACTGTATTTGTATCTGTATCTGTAGCTGCCTCGCAATCGAATCTGAATTTTTTTTTTCAATTGTTTCTTTTTTGTATATCCAGATTTTATTTTGTATTTTGGCTTTGCCCCTTTTCGAATGTAATTTCGTATGCACGTTCCGCTTCTTATTTTCCTGATTTTTTTTGGTGTTATTGTTTGTCATTATTTGCGCTTGTCTCGCTCACTCGCGGCTTGCTATCTCTGTCTCGATCTGTAGCTTTGCTTTACCGCTGCTTTAACATTATTTGCTGTTATGTAAGCAACAGACAACGTCGCATATTTTGTTTCAATTTACTTTACTTTTTCTTCTTTTTCTTTTAGTTTTATTATTATTTTTTTTTGTTTCTTTATTATTTTTATATATTTTTTTTCATTTGCTTTTTCCTTGCGCGTTGCCGGCGTTTTGCTTCATGTGCATGTGCCGCATTATTTGGTAATTGCCTCGGTGTGTGTGTAAGTGTGTGTGTGTGTGTGTGTGTGTGTGTGTGTGTGTGTGTGTGTGTGTGTGTGTGTGTGCGCGAGTGTAACTGTTGGCCAGGTTATTGAACTTGAACGTCGTCAAGTGACGTGTTCTCCGTCTCCCTCTCCGTCTCAGAGTCTGTCTCTTTCTCTGGCTTTACTTTTGCCCGGTTTTTTTTTTCTGTTTGTGGGTTTATTTTTCTGTCTTTGCGACTGATTTTAATGCTCGTTTTGCTGCCGTTTGACGTTAGTCAATTGTCATGTGTGTGTGTGTGTATCTGTATATATTTTTTATTGTATCTGCAGAGCAAGCTGTGCATTGCAGCACTCACAATTTGGGCCATTAATGTGTAAGAGAGAAGTCGTGATAACGATCGTGGCTTGAAGCCAACAACGTTCCAAATGAACAACTCAAATCGTTCCTCAAGCTCTGTAAGATTTTGCCTTAAGCTGTAAAACAGGAAGCTTACAAGCAAGACGGTGAGAGAAAGAGATAGACAGAGTATGTGTGACAGAGATAGAGAGAGTGAGAGAGAGGGAGTTGGTTCTTATCTGATCCGAAGACTGCAAACGATCATATGTTCCAAAAAGTCTTTATAATGATTAACTGCTCTAAAGAGATAGAGAGACATAGACATAAGGAGAGAGAGATACTTATAAAAAGATAGAAATTTTGTAATATTAAAGCTACTATTTTTTATAAAAATAGTGTCTTATAATTGTCCTTAAATTATTCTGATATATGTTAATAATAACTATAATTTATTGTAACTAGATGGTTTAGATAAGCAAAATTTTGTTTCTTCACACGATATTTTTAGATTTTATTTCGATTATTGTTGAAATTAATATTTCATTCATAATATTCTTTAAGTTTCCATGTGAGTTTCAATCAATATTCTTATAATAATAATAATATACTAATGATTTATTCAAAACACTCAACATAAAAATGAAAAATATGGCTAATAATATTAATGAAAAGTTTTAAATGGTACTAATTTCGTTATTTTGTGTAATTTATGAAATACTTAAATGTAATTTGCCAACATTTTTACAGCTTCATAAAACTCTTTGTCTAAAAAATGTGAGATTACCGTGCATACAATGATATGTAATAACAAATCAAATTAATTTATAAAATGGCCAAAAGTTGTTGTTATTTTAATGAAATTCCGTTAGTGACAACATAATAATGTCCAAAAACTTGTATGCAAGCAATTGCAAAAATGTAATTGAAGTTAATAACAAATAAATCAAGTGGCAATGGGAAACACACAAATTTAATGATAAATAAATAAATAAATAAGCGCATAATTAATTGCAGCGTCACACAAAAATGCACAATAATTATCAACATAATTTTTGATGCAAGCTGACAAGCTTGTTGTTGTCGTTGCTGTTGTTGTCGTTTTTGTTGTTGTTGTTGTGGGTGTGAAATTATTTATGCACTATAAAACTTGTCTCATTCCCATTCTCGAATTTATTTATTAGCCAGCATAGAAATAAAAGAGCTGGCAACACGTTAAATGGGGGCGTCTATTTCCCCTCCCATTTCTGGCCTTCCCTCTTCTTCTCTTCTCCTCAAAAACGGGGGCAGTAGTGGCAAATAGGAGGGAGTGGGGCGTGGCAATTGGGCTGCAGTTGTTGTTGTTGTTGTCGGAGACCGGTAGACTAATTAGATACAATTTCCAGTTAGTGTGGTATGCCATTCTAAAAGCACGTTTCTGCTCAGTTGAAACAGTTGCAAGCTAAAAGAACGCTTGATGAGAGAGGGGAGAAGCGTGGAGGGGGGTGAAAACGGCCGATAAATAGCGTACGATGATGGCTGCAATACAAAACACGTTTTTACTTTATCGTTAGTGCCCCACCCCCTCCCCCCTCAGTCCCGTCTGCTCGACATTTATTTACTTGTCCGTGCTTTGTCGCAGGTGAACGTGTTGTTCTAGTTGGCAATTGCACACGTTACAGTCTACAGGTAGTAGTTGTATCTTGTAGATACATTACAGAACTCACACACAGATACTTACCAATTGCTGTAGATACTTTGGATCTGTCTGCAGCTGGCCATTTGTGCAATGCTTCTGAGAACAACATCTAAAGAAGAGAAATAAATGAGAAATAGTTTAAGAAAAGATACAATACTTTGAGATACTTTTAGGGCATAAGTTAAAAATATCTTGAATAAATATAACAATTCCGGAATTTCAGTTATTCTAACAAGAAAGGAGATAACTTGAGATACTTTTGATATTATTCTTATTTGGAATATACAAGAAATAATTTAAAATTAAAGAATCACAGTGTAAATTTAAGTTTATAGCTAGATTTAGCTATAAGAAAGCTAACGCATACAAAACTACCACTATATATTTAAGTATAATTTGTAATGCTTATTTCTTTTTTCCACATTTTTCATACGTATTTAAATGACTTATTTCAGTTGTTCTCTGGCATTTCCCCTGCTCCCTTTTGGCCCCTTTGCTTTTATGACTATTACAATTGCTATTTACAAAGTGCCTGGCAATTTGTTAATGCCATTTCTTTCATTCTTTTTTTTCGCTTATTTTTGGCGCGCAATTTTTGGCCATTTTGACTCATCGCTGCCATAGTCGCTGCTGTTGGCGTCGCTGCTGGCGTCGCAGCTTCAAGTCATGCTCCCCTTTTGCATAATTCGTCACTGGCAGAATAATTTGTGTGTGTTTTGCTTCTGTTGCTTTCTTTTGCCACGCTCATTAGGCTTTCTACGCTTACGCTCTCCCCAATGAAGATCTTACTCTCTCTCTCCCACTCTCCCACTCTCTTGCTGTGCGCTCTCACGTTCTCGCGCTCTTTCACGCTGCCATGCGTACGCGTGCTCCACTGTGTGTGAGTGCGTGTATGTGTGTGTGCTTTCTTGTGATTTACTCTCACGCTCTCTTGATTTTCGTTTCGCTCTCTGCTTTTTTGGCGTGCGTTTTGCGAGTGGCACAAAATAAAAAAAAATGTGTTTATCATAAGTTTTAATTGCTCGAATCTCTTTAAACACACACAAAAATTGTTGCTGCGTTCTTTTGTTGCCTTTACACTGCTATTTATAGGGTCTCTGCATTTGTTGTTGTGTTTGCCCATTTTGTGGGGCGTTTGTTGTTGTTGTTGTTGTTTGTTGCTGTCGATTGTAATTACTCAATTGCTCATACGCCACCAACGCCGACGTTGACTGCGACTGCGGGAGCGGCAGCGGCAGCGACGTCGCTGTTAAGTACGTAGATAAAATAAATGGAATTGTTATGGTAGCCGCATTTCTGCTGTTTCTCTTTTATTTCTTTTATTTGAGTATGTTTTTCCATATATAATTTCTTTTTATATTTTTTTTTGTTTTTTTTTTTTTTTTGGACAGGTGCTTGAACTTTGTGGTCGACTTCTTCGGAGAGCTTTTGCCTTTTTTACTCTGTGCTCTTTTTATGGAAATTTCTTATGATTGTTGTTTTTTTATATTGTTTTTGTTGTTGTTGTTGCTGCTTTGTGCAAAACACGTTTTAGGCCTTTTTGCGAATGCAACGTCAAATCACAAATACAATAACAAATGCAATGCAGTTTTCTGCGCTTCTTCTTTTTCTCCTTCATCTTCATCTTATTTTTTATGCGCCGGTTTACCTTCAATGCAATATTCTTGTTGTTGTTGCTTTTGAAATCCAGTTTTGCGCAGCTGCAGCCGTCTGGGAGAGCAGCGCTGTTGACGTCGACGTCGCAGCAGCGTTTTGGCGAACAAAAAACAATTTCGCTGACCTACTAAAAAAAAAGTATAAGTAAACATTAAAAACGCGCGAAATATAATTAAATGTGAGTGCTTTTCAATGTGAGCGACGATCGCGCGAAGTTCACAAAGATAAAAAAAAGCAGTCAACAAACAAAAACAACAAGCAGCAGCAGCGGCAGCAGCAGCGACGCGACGTCACTTCAACGCACACTTATCTCGCTCTCTCACTCTCTCTCTCTCTCTATCAAAGCTGCGCTTAAACTTGCATGCGGGTGCATGAGAATGCAGTTGATTAAACGAAGAGAGCGCTTGTTGGGAGAGAGTTTAAGCTTGCTGAGAGTGCTCAGCCATATGCCAGCGTCAGCGGCAGCGTCAGCTGCGACGCTAGCATCGACGTCGACGTTGACGTTGACTGCTTACGGTTTTATTTTCGGGACTGTTGTCTGGTTATGGTTTTTCTTGAGTTGTTTTTTTTTAATTTTTATTTTTGGTGTTGCTAACGGTGCTGGGGCTTTATTTATATACGACTCAATGTATACATACATGTATATACGTATGTATTCGGATGTGAGTGTGCATATAAACATGTTTTCGGAGCTGCGCTTTGCGAAATGCCAATGAAATGCAATAAGGCCTGACGCAGCTTTTTAACCCGTTGGCAGCAGTGAAATTGCAAGTACAGAATGCGAATTGAGTCATAGAAACTATAGAAAACAAAGTAGGAATAAAATGAGAAATGGGCTAAATAATTCAAAGATAGATTAGGTGTTGATATTACAAAATAAATCAATTTTTCTGAGTGTTTTCTTAATCCTTTCAAAAATTTAGAAACATTTGAATTTTTTTTTTATTTTTTCTTAATTCAAAATTTTAATTCGTAATTTTATTTTGAAGTTTTAATAATTTTTTATAAACTGCTTTTAATTGATTTTAAAATAAAATTTAGAAACATTTGAAAATTTTTTGTATTCCCAGACCTTACAATTATAAATTTTTGTCTTTTATTTTTTAATTTGATTTATATAATCTTATTTCTTAATTTGAATGAAAACTTGGAAATCTATTTAATTGCCAATAAGAAATTCCTTAAATTTTTGAATAAAAAATCCCAGAATTTCGGACACTCTTTGGGTTAAATGATGTGTGTGTTGCATGTGGCATTGCCGTGGAACTTCACCACGTTTGTGGCCCCTTACATGACAACCTCTTCATTTCTTATTATTATTTTTTTCTTTTTGCCACAAACGGTTTTCGGTATTGCTGCATCTTTTTATGGCATTGATATTTTTGTTGTATTTGTGTTGTTGCCTCTTCAATTTTCGTGTTTGTTTTGCACAAATATTCGTATCGCTTTGTACGTTTTCATTTCCTTTATTGACCCAATTCGAGGACTGAACCGAAAGCAACTTCAACGAACGTTGGCATTTTGTTTGTTTCTTTTTTTTTTTTGGATTGATTCTTGCTGCAAATGCATGTTGCATGCAACTTTACAAGTGCCAAAGGCATGAATAATTTAAATAAATGAAATATTTGCAATTCTCGCTTGCATTTGCATAAGAAATGAGTTGTAGAATTAAAAGTGTAAAGGCATGCAACATGCCACAGATTTTTGTTACAATTAACCAGATAAATCATAAATTATTACAATTGCAATATTCATTAAATATCAATTGCAAATCAAAACTCAATTTATATTTGTTATCTGACATGGCAATTGAATTTTATATTTTCTGCTGTTTTGGCATTAAAAAAGTCAATAAACTTTTTTTTATTAAAACTAAATGTGTATGAAATATTTGAAATTAGAACGAACCAAACTAAGATATCCTGTATCTGACAGAAATATTTTAAAGTTCCTAGAAATTTAAATTGATTTCCGAAAGTAGGAACATTTTTATTCATTTAAATTTTATGATTACTTTATATTTGTATACCCATTTTCATACATTAAATGAGTATAGGGTATTAAAACGTCCACACGCACTTAATACCGTTACAAACACGTGTAGAACGCCATGTTTTTTTTTTCTTTTCATATATTTTTACTATAGACGAATATTTATAAACATATTCTGTAAATATTTTGTATTTTTTGTTGAGTTTAAAATTTTATTGCTGCATTTGCAGAAAAAAATTCATGGCCAGACGAAAAAAAAACTTTGATTTATATAAATGTTGTGAATGTGCACCTCTTATGTTTTTTTTTGTAATGCACAAAGCAGTTTATTTTGGATCTGCGGCAATTTCAATTGATTATGAAAGCGATTAATTACAATACGCTATATTATTGGTATAAGGGGCAGGGAGTTACTTAATCAAATTATTAATGCCATCCGCCTGAGTATCAAATATGAATCGCATTTTTAAATATGCTTTTTGATTGCCACAAAAACAAAAAAAAAATAAAACAAATTCGCTGCTCGTAAATTAAGTTTTAATCAAAATATTGCACTAAAGTGCCGAATTGATTAACTGTTGAGGTCAGCGAAAATTATGTATATTTTCTTGAATTTTTTCATATTAATTTAATTGACTTACTAATTGAATGACTAACAATTTAAATGGTATTTTAATGTATTGTGCTTTAATAATTGATGTTAGTAATATTTAAGCACTTGTAAATATAAATGTTATTAATTGGAATTTTTTATTAATTTTTCTCTACTCTTTTTTCTTTCTCTTTTTAGGTAAGTTTCCTCTTGATGTGGTTTCATGTTTATTATATTTATGGTATGGTATAAAAGATATATAAGTGTAAGTTAATAAGTTTGTGTATCTTTATTTAGTCAACTTCATAGTGTCTATAAAAAATATATTTAGATATTTCCAGGTATTTCAAAAAACTATCTACAGTAGGTAACAGGTTTTTTTTTTACCATTACCTCGACTTTCAATTATACTTTTAGACTTTATCAACAGGTAGGCAGGTGGTTGTTAAAACATGTTGCAGTTAGCGGAAGTAATTGCCTCATATGCCTCACGTTTTTTACTGATAAGCAGCTCCATTTACCGATAGCAGACATTTGTTTACGATATACAATTCGATATTAAAGTGTATACAAATTTGGATCCATTATGTGATTGCAGTCGATGCAACAAAGCGTGGCAAATGCTTTGTCTGTGACGTCTACATATATATATATAAGTTGATCAAAGATACAGTATTTGTTTATCTAGTGCAATTTTGCAAAGCCAAAAACAACAATACGTACAATAAATGACAGTTCGTTCACACCAAAAAAAAAAAAAACATGAGAAACAAACAAAAATTTCACTTTTTTATATCGTAAAATATTTAAATTGTGCCTCGACATTGTGCTATCAGTAGCACATTTCACAAGACCAGCTACAATAACAACAGCTAACAACAACAACAACAACAACAACAACAGCTTATAAAAACAACAACAATCGGCATGCAAAACAAACACCTACGAAAACAACAATCTAAATATGCATATAACAAATATGTGAACGGCATAAAAGTCGCCTTAAAAATGCTCTCGGAAATTGTTGAGGTTCTCAAATATTTTCTTCTATTTGTTTGGAGTGGGAATAACTATTTGCTTGTGGAATGCTCTTAAATCAAAGAATTCATTAGTCAAAAGAATTTAAGAGAAAAATCTAGAGCAACTTTAATGCAGACTTTAATACTGCTAGCAAATGAGTTCATTTAAAATTGATTAAATTAACATTTAATTCAAGGTTCATTTATATTTTCTGCTTAGCTTGTGGGCAATTTTTGATAAGATAAGTTAGAAATTATTGCTTTAGAAGCTATGTATATTTTCAACTGAAATGGAAATGAAAGATAAAATGTTGTATTAAAGAAGCGTTAAAATACAACACATTTAAATATTGATAAAAAATATAGCAAAAGAAACAAAGACGCAACAACAAACAATAAACATACCAAACAACAGCTGCAACAATGTTGCTATAAAGGACAACAATCGAATAAAATAGATAATTTGTAGTATAATACTTGAAATATCCTGTAAAAAGTTAAATATTGTAGTTTCAAAGCAGTCAAATAATTTTCTTTTATTAAAATAGGTACCTGAAACGTAGTTTATTAACAGATTATCCTGAGAATTGCAGAACATATTTATATAACATGTATATAAAATATGAAATGAAATATGAAATATTATAATAATTGATATCTGAATATTATAATAATAGTTCTTATTGAAATGATAAAAGCGGCAAAAATATTAGCTTAAATTTATTTTTAAGTGAAATAAGCCGCTTTTATACCCCTTTATATGGATTTACAGGGTATGTAAAATGAACAAACAGATACATGTGTTAATTTGCGATACGTATATTTGTTTTATTCTTTTCTGTTGATGATGGTAATGGAAATGGGGAAGAAGGGAAGTGAGGAGACAAACTTTGGCTAACTGCTGACAAACAAATATTTAATGCAAGTCGTTGAGTTCAGTTGAGTTTTTGGCTACAGGTCGCCAACCAGGTGGGAGTGTAAAAGTGTTTACAATAACAACTGCAATGTGTGCACTGTGCTCTTCATCTCATTCACTCTATCTCTCTATCTCTTTATTTTCGTGTTTCTTCTGCTTCTTAGTTGATGATTAACACATTTCAAAGTTGCGCCCAAAAAGCGTTTGTGGCCAACAGCTAATTTAGTGGCCGACAAACAAAGTAAACATTTGAATTGCGATACGCACAGGTCTCGACTCGACTCGACTCGACTCGACTCTATCTTGCCACACGATATTTTGTGGCAAGCACGCGTTTCACGTTTCGCACTTTTGCCCATTAAACTGGCAACGGGGAGTAGTTGGAAAATGGAGAAAATGGGAAATGGAAATGGAAAAGTCGGCGCCTTGTTTGCATAGTCGTCCATCGTCATTTTGCCTCTCATCCAACTCATCGCAGGTGGCGTTGATTATTATGATTCTATGCTGGAAATTGTGGCTGAATGTAATTTTTATGGCACTGCAATTGCTTTTGTTATAAATTTTCCAGCGCAAAATGAAGCAATTTTTACGGTTTGTGTGTGCTTGTAGATTTTTCACTTGTTTTTTTGGTGTACTGAAATATACACATTTTTATTTGGGAGCATATTCCCGTCAAGTGTTTCGTTTTGCTGAGGCTGGATGTCTTTATAGCTATGCTTACTGACAAGTGTGAGGTTTAGTGGTTGTTTAAGTTGCCTAGTGGGCAATGGGGATGATCATCTTAAAAATAAAGATAGCTGTGTATTAAATAAAGATTTCCTGCTCTTTGTAAATGCATATTTTACGAGACATTTGTGGATTAAGTGTAGATTTTCTCATGCTTAATGTTCTGCCAAAAACGATTTATGCAATAAGCTGACAATTTATAACTGATGTGAAAGATTTAAGAACTTATTTTGTATATCAATTATAAGGTATTGCCATTTTGTAAATCTCTTCACAAAAATATTTACTTTGTTATACAAAACGCAAAAATCATTAACGAATCATTAAGTAAATGAAATTGTTTTTCTTTTATTCTCATATATTTGATCAAACAAATTTTTACATATTTAAAAAAATAAATGAATGCATATAACGTAGCAATTGGCAATGTGCCGAGAATAAAAGGCCATAACAGGCTAAAAATGTATTAATGTAGCTTTTGTAGATAAATGATGAATGAATATTCAGATTTTCCTGGTTTTATTATTACTATAAGTTTAGTCATATTTTAAATTATTTACAAATGGTTGAGAAATATTTCTAAGTTGTTTATTTGTAAAGTTTTGTGTTCAATTGAGCTAATAAGTTGAAATTTGACTACATTGATTATAAATTCCATTTAATATTGACTCACAAGGGATTTAAAAATATTTTGGTATATTTCAATTCATCTGTTTCTGATTTTATTAATCTAAATTTGTTTTTATCTAGAGAAACACTCAACGATCTAATGTATTTATCTAGAGTTAAATCAATCAATACACATATCAATTTTCTTAGTACTTTGCAACCAATTAAGTGTCTGATAATTATAATTATTATTGATATATTGTGACGTATGTATCTTAATTTTTGCTTAATCCTATAAATAGATTATTGCTTTCACCAATTTTTGGCACATTTTTTCAAAGAGACACGTGCCTGAGATTTATGTAAGATTTTCATGCATACATAATCCATGTTGCTCAATTTCCGTCAGGCCGACAAAAAATTTGAGGAAGAATGTTTTTTAAACAATTTTTTTGTGAGGTGCTTCAATTACGTAGCTGATTAGTTTTGTTTCTATTCCAAAAGACATTGCCAATTGTCAACGTTTTCGAGAAATATAGCAAATATTTAAGGCATTGACGTAGAAAGAAAAGGAAAATCTGTCTTGTGGCAACAGATGAAAATTGAAACACCTTGGGAACAGCATCAGCAACAGCAACAACAACAGTAATAACAACAATAAATAAAGTGAAAACAGCAAAAATTTCAATTGTGTCGTTGACTACGCATTGCCTTCGTCTCAGGGGAAATACACGCCCCCCTTTTCCACTGTCCTCCCATCCCTTCTCCTCAAACGCCACACACAAACACACACATGACAGTCACAGACTGTGTGAAAATCTAAGAGATTTGTTGCGGTGACTTTTCACTATAATTTGTCGTTGTTTTCCATCCATTTCACTCCTCTATTTCCTCTTCGTCTCTCTCTTTCTGCGCTTGCATGTGTAATTTACTTTTTTTTTTTTTGGTTGCTGCATTGCGATTTTGTACATTTTTTAGTTAATTAAATTAAATTAAACAATTTGTGAGTCAATTTTGGTAAATGTATCTGCCAGATACTTTTATTATTATGCTCACTCTGAGTCAGAAATCAATCTTTACAAAATACAAACAAATATTTAAGAAAAGCAAATTGATCTGACGCTTGAGTTTTTTATGTACATTTAAGAGCATTTTCCATAAATAAAAAACAAAAATTTGTATAAAAAGCGAACAGCGAAAAACCAACAGACGAATTAGTAAAGATTTTCACATGAAAAGCGGCGCGTAAATTACGCGCAAAGAAAAACTTGACGAAGCAGCCAAAAAGGAGAAGAAGGTGAAAAAGAGGATGGAAGCAGACGTAAGATATGTAAAAATGAAAATTGTTTTATGTAGGCAGAATTTTCCACATAAATTACATGAGAGACGACGACACAGACATAGAGAGTGAGCGGAGAGTGAGAAAGAGAGTGAGAAAGGGTGTGTTAGAGGGAGTCGGTTGTCATAAGTGATCAACGGTTGCTTTAGGCCTGTCTATATAGAGCTGGACCTGTTGTTGTTGTTGTTATAGTTGTGCTTCTAGCCACGTCAAGTGAACTGACATCAAAATGACGAAAACGCAAATCAACAGCAAACAACAAATAGACCAAAAAAAAAAAAACATAGAAAAGAAAAGTCCGCCGAGTTTGTTGAAAAGATGGATGGATTTATGGTTTGAGGTTTTTCTTTTTGTGTTTTTTCCCTTCAGGCGTTTTGGGTGGTTGTGTCTGGGACGCGTCGAGACCATCTCTAAAATTTGCTTTACTTTTTTCCCTATATATATACACAGAAGCTTTTTGGGTTAAAATTGTTGTATATGTTGTGTCTGCCTGTGGTTAAGGGGTTAAGTTATGCGAGCTGTAATTGAGTGACCTTTTGCCAAGGGTCTCTGCCTCGGCATTGTTTATATTAATGAGATCAAGGGGCCTGATTCACGTGTCGATGACTCGATAACTCGTTGAGTCAGTCGATGAGCGTGTTCTGTGCATTAACATTTTCTTATCCTTTTTGTTTTTGATTATCCCTCGTCTTTGTTTTTCTTTAATTTCTATATTTTCTCTTTTTATTTGCTTAGCCCTTGTTTTTATATTACTCGTACTTTAGTTTGATTAAAACTTTGTTTACATGTTTTTTTTGCATTTCATAACAATGTAAACTGTATTCATTGAATTGAGATAATTTCAACTTGTTATCCCTTTTTTCGGTTTTCTAGAAAGGGATTTTACAAGAAAATAGGCTTAAAAATACGATATTTCTGTAATGTAAATTCGGCTTAAATTGTTGTATTATTATCTTACAGGTAACATTGTTTAAATATTATTTCTAGAACAGTTTTTTTTTATTCAAGATATTGTTTTACTTGAAATTAAGTTCATTGAAATATCTAGAACCTCAGTTTGATAAATATCTGGGCTCGAATTTCAACTTAAACATAAAAATATACTTGACAATTCGATATGTTTATTCTTAACTGTGTTTTTAAGTTCCTTAACTAATTTTCTGTACAAAATTATCAAATAAACCATTTAATTATAGATTTTTCCAATGGCTTTTGCTACTTAAACTTAACTTACATTGTTGCGATTCGCAGGCACTTCATCAAATGGCTTAAAGCAGCACATAAATCGCAATTCCGGGAAATGTGAAGACAAGCTAAGCTGTTCTCTGTGTCCGCCTTTTGTCTGTTGGAAAAGTGTCAGCAATCTGTGAACTCTAATTGAAAATCATTGAAAAGCCAAGCACAAACAACAATGTCCAACACCCTTGTGGGCAAAGATCTACTGAAACAGTTGAAAGATATAGACAGAAAGAGCGAGCGAGAGGGTTTGAGATAGAAATATGTAGAGAGAGAGAGAGGGAGAGGGTTGTGTGTGAGTATATAAAAGAAAACTGCGACACGAGCTACAAAAATCAAATGCCGAACTAATGACAATTTTCAATGCTTCATGCGTTGCGGGGTACCACAGCCACGCCCCCTCTTAACGCCCATGCTGTGACTAATGAGTATTTGCCGACTTAGATAAGAAACGAACTGTCCACAAGAGCAAAGGGGAAGGGGAAGAAAAGGGGCAGAGTAGGGTAGTGACAACTTGTTACCAAGTAGCATCGAAAGATTTGTGCCAAATGGCGGCAAATAGAAACAACAAGCTAAAAGATACAGATACAAGAACAGTTGTAGATACATATTATTATATTATGTACTTCGTTTGATATATATGAGTGTGTAGTTATAGTCAGTCAATTAATAGTTTTGACAAAATATAAAATAAAGAAAATATATTTGGATTTTATTATTATATTCCCCTATTTAATAGAATTAATAAAAATAAAACATCAAGAATACTTATTTTATTTTTCAAAAAATATTTTTTAATATTGTTAAAACAAATACTTGACTTACTGTATGTCATGGATGATTTCGACCAATACGCTGACGTCTCTTTTAGCCAGTTTCGACAGCTAGCACATGTATCTGCGATCGCGTTCAATGCTAAGGATGACGATGACGATGATGATGATGATGATGATGAGCAATGCCAATAAAATGCCATCGAAAATGGTCTCATCTCTAGATGATATTGTTTAAAAGGTTTAACTCGAGCACATGATTGATTGCCGCACAATTATTACGTGTATCAATACATATACAATACAATATGGCATTTCAGAAAATTGTATCTCAAAGATACATTTACAGATGCGGATGCGAATGCGTTTCGCGTTTGCTGCTAACTTACACAACTTACACATTGCTTCATTATTTTGTAAAATTATTTTTGGCAGCGTGTTGTAGAGTGTGGGGGGGGGAGGTGGATTTCTGAGGCTGGCCTGCTGCCACTTGACTTGAACTTTTTGATGTTTTTACTTGGCCCAAAACAGATACCCCCAAATACAGTTCCCAACAGGCGCTCTTGTCGCTCACTGATCTGCAGCATTTAATTTCATTGTGTTTGTTGTTGTTTTCAATGTTGTTGCTGTTGTTGTTGTTGTGGCTGCTGTTTTAATTAAATTTCGCAATGCAAACGTTGAAGAAAACATTTCGTAAATTGCATTTTATGCAATTCTCGTTCGACATTTGCCGGCCTCGTCTCGCAATACACACACACTTACATACACACTCACATGTTGCAAGGGGAGGGGTCGGGGGCAAGTTGCTGCTGCTGGCAGAATACAGTGCAACTAATTGCGAGTAACAAATGCCGCCTCATGTTGCTGTCGCCTGATGCAGTCCTAGCCAAAATACCAAAAAAACCAAACAAATTAAATGATATTTTGCACGAATATATATTTTTTTTTGGGCCGTGTGCGTTGCCTATCAAAATGAAGGGCAGCAGCATGTGACTCGATTCTGCGGCAGTGGAAACGTCAGTCAGTCACTCACTCACTCAGACAGTCAGTCAGTCAGTCAGTTCGTCAGTCAGACAGACAGGCATCAAGAGGGAGCAACTTATGAGTCTGAGTCTAATGAGCTGCCCCTTTTAATGAATATTTAGTTGAGAGTTGTAGAAATTATTATTTAAGATATTTGCTGGCAGTTGAGGCTATAGAAAAGGATAATTTTCTTTAAATAGATGTCTGTTGAGTGTGCCATTATTTAAAAATATCTAACTTATATGATTTATGATGCTAAATTTTGAAATGTCATTAGGAGTATTATAAATTGTACAGGCAATTAAAAAAATTCCTTTCAATAGTTAAATATAAGAGAAATAGTGCATAGAAAATGAATTTGAAAATAACATGAAAAATAACTAAATAAAGAGTATAGAGAATAATGTATGAAAACAATTTTTTAAAAAATAAAATAAAAAAATAATCAAAACAAATAATAAAATTTTAATTTTAATAACGATATTATATAGAAACACTTTTTAAGAGCTTATAAAATATTTTATGTGAATTTAATTATTTCTTAATTGAAGTTTTACTTTTAAAGTTAATGGCATCAATATAGTACTTTTTAAATTGCGTATTTCGAAAGCCTTACAAATATTATGTTATAAATCTGTTGTTTATCACTCAATTTTAATTTCGATATATTATTTATTATCAACTTCTATGTAGTTGTCTTGTGCTTTTCATCAATTCCTTTTTTCACACTACAACGGCCATTGTCGATTTTGGCTTAAAAACTATCATTTCGGCCTTTAGAACCTGCATATTCTCAGCGTCAGGTTGATGAATGGCAACACATCAATTTGGTCTGATTGACTAACTGACTGATTGAATGAAAGACTGACTCTGGCCATACAAAATACGAGCACATCTAGCTATTTATATTACCTCAATTCTTTATCTGAGATTTCACAACTTGCAACTTGCAGCAAATTTCTTCATTTCGCTCGACGCAACATTTTTTCTATTTTTTAGTTGTTGTTGTTGTTGCTTTGACTGCGTAAATTTCTTGGCAAGAAGATGACTTTAAGTGTAGTACTCTATATATTGTAAATGTATCTGTATCTGTATCCGTTGAATGTGTCGTTGTTGTTGAGAGACTTGTGCAGTTTATAGTGTTGACCATTTGATCAACTGAGTGCAAATTTCTCGAAGCAAAACTTATTTGTGATTTGCAATTTGCATGCGGCCAACGATGGGCGCTGACGCGTCCGTCCGTCCGTCTATCTGTCTGTCCGTCCGTCCGTCGTATCCCTTGCGAATAGTTTTGTGGGTAATTCATCTTCATTTCGTTGCGGTTCGAGTTGAAATACGTTGTGGTATGCAGCCGCGACACCGCCACACCACCGAAACGCCCAACCGACGCCACGGGCTATTTTCAATTCTCGTTCGCCGATGTGCCAGAAATGTTTCAAATGCTTTTCGAAAAACCCAAAATACGAATACAAAACTATTTGTATGCCTAGCAAAAAAAAAAAAGAAAAGACAAACAAAATCCACACACATTTAAATAACAAAGCAAATACAAAATAAAAATTGAAATCTCTTTTATTTTCTTTGTGGTTGCCATGCACTTAAGATGATCCGCCTGAGATGCCTCCACATCCTAACCCAAAATTCATCCAACCAGCCATCAATCATTTGTGTTACAGCTTCCACTTTGTTTTTTTTTCTTCTTCATTTTTCCTTATGTACATTTTTTTTGTAATTTAATCAACAGTTTCCAGTGTCGTCGTCGGCTTTTCCTAGCGGGTGGGCGTCAACGAGAAAAAAAAAACACACACACACACAAACTAGGGAAAATATATGATATACATTATTATTAAAGGCAAATTTGACAGAAAACAAATGTTCTTTGTTGCCCTGTGTTGGGATTTTATACACAAATCTCGTGTCAAAGCTGTTGATATATTTGATTGAAACTCTTCAAGAGATTTCAAGTGCTTGTAAAATTGTCGGTTTGCTAGATTAAGTTACAAGGAAAATAGACACTTGGTTGACGAGATGAATCTTTGTCGTCGGGGTCAAGAGCTATTGTAGAGAGCAACAAAATTGCTAATGATAAGTTCTTTGAACTTCATTTTTTCACAACTTGTTACTCTCATAACTTTCTGAAAACTTGACCAATTTTCATGCGGAATGTCATTTTTTTCATGATTCGGCCTCCTTATTGATTCTGCATTGAAATTTTGATATTTTGGATATTTTATATTTTTCGACTATAAGCCAGATATTATCCATAAATTGCATACCAACCCCTTAACATTTTTTCGATAACTTTGAACTCACATAACTTTGTCAAAACTTAACCGATTTTCAAGCGGAATGTCATTTTGATCATTATTTGTCCTCAATATAAATTCTGCATTTAAATCTGGATAATTTTGAAAATATTATATTTTTCGACTATAAGCAAGACATCATCCATAAATTGCATACCAACCCCTTAACATTTTTTCGATAACTTTGAACTCACATAACTTTGTCAAAACTTAACCGATTTTCAAGCGGAATGTCATTTTGATCATTATTTGTCCTCAATATAAATTCTGCATTTAAATCTTGATAATTTTGAAAATATTATATTTTTCGACTATAAGCAAGACATCATCCATAAATTGCATACCAACATTAACATTTTTTCGATAACTTTGAACTCACATAACTTTGTCAAAACTTAACCGATTTTCATGCGGAATGTCATTTTGATCATTATTTTGCCTCAATATTAATTCTGCATTTAAATTTTGATCACTTAAAAAATTTGATATTTTTCATCTGTAAGCCATTATCCAAAATTTAAATAATAACCCCTTGACATTTTTTTTTTCAAATTTTTGAAGTCTCATAACTTTGTCAAAACTCAGCTGATTTCCATGCGGAATACCATTTTGATCAGGATTTGGCCTCTTATTTGAGACTGCATTCTAATTTTGATCATTTAGTAAAATTAATTATTTTCAACTGTCAGTATGAATGTATTTATTTTGTCTTTTTCCCATCTTAAATATCAAACAATAATTTTAAAGAGAAACATTAAATTAGAACAAGATCTTGACCTTAAACAAGATGCTGTTGTTAAAGTTTAATTCTGGTCCATAAAAAGAACTGCTCGAGTACTAAAAAAAAACCGTCACACCAACGATCCATTAACCTAATTACAAACTCAGGTGAAGGTAAAGACAACAGTGTTCAGATAGGGCAAAACTTAACAGCACTAGGTGAAAATAAAAATAATATAAAAATACAAAAAAGGTTAAGTGAGCTCGACACTGAGTTTGGGGAATGTTGGGAAAAATGCAGCGAATTAAATAAAAAAGCAGAATTAAAACCCTAAAAATACACGTGAAAAGTGGTGTCAAGAGTCGCATCAGACAGAAGAAGAAAAAACGCGGAAACTAAAGAAAGAAAAAGTTAATCATGACAAATGCTAATTAGTTAATGAATTACTGCAACTAACTAAAGAGAAACGGCGAGAATTACGCAAGAGCTCGCAAAAATGCAAGTCTTCCATAGAATATAAACTGTGATTTACTCTACAGAAAATCTTTACTGTTCGACTGTCATAAAAAACTTGGTAAAATAGTTGGAAAAATACTAAAACTATTTTCAAACAAGGTAATTGCGGTAGAACCGTGCGGAAAGTGTTGGAAAAACTACAAATTTTAAATGGATTAATTTTTTTTTCTTTATTTAGTCAAACTTTCTTAACTTTATGCTAACTTTGTTAACCCATTTCTCCTTTGTCCGGGTATAAGCATATTAACAAAAATAGTTTAAAGTTTAGTTATACTTTGCACAATTTCCTGTCATATTTCAAGTTAATTAGCACAAATATCGGCGCATGTCTGGCATTTTGGTGTCAAGTCTATGAGGCCACCACCTGTCTAATATGTACATATCTTTCCTCCTTCTTTCCATTCCCTTTCTCTAGATCTGCATTTGTGGCCCATAGTTTTTCTCACCTGAAAAGCGTCAAATTTAAACTTTTGCCAATCCTTCCCCTGGCCCACCACTTGGTGTTGTTGTTGATTGACATTTGAACGTGACA
This sequence comes from Drosophila phalerata, assembly GCA_951394115.2. Taxonomy (NCBI): domain Eukaryota; kingdom Metazoa; phylum Arthropoda; class Insecta; order Diptera; family Drosophilidae; genus Drosophila; species Drosophila phalerata. Next base: position 6,110,777 of record OY729850.1, read on the forward strand.
TGAACATGTTTCACCTAAATTCCGCAATTATTTATAGAGGTCTCCTAATACTTTAGCTGAGATAATGGCTAACATATGCATTGGCGCTTACTGACAAACTGATTTTTTTTATTTTGCTTTTTATTTAAACATTTTGCTGACAGCGTCAATTAACGTGGAAAAAAATTATGCACGAAAAAAAAAGAAAACAAGTTTATGGTTTCACTTAAAAATTGGTGCACTCAAAATAAAAATAAAATAAAATGTGCTCAACTAAATAACGTCATTAAAGCCAGAAAATCAATTCGTTTTAGCTGCTCAACTTGCATTTGTGCTATTAAAAAAAATGGTCTAGAACCGCGATAATCAGTTGACAGGCAGTCAAGCAACAGATTGTTTGACATGTGTATGCCAAGTAATAGTCAAAGAATGTTTTTCTATTTTACAGGTAGAGCACTGTAGCTGTGGGGTTGAAATACCAAGCTATTCAAGTAAAAGTCAGACATATTTTAGATCAAGTTGAGCATCATATGAGCCTTGAAAAAATGTTCTTAAATAATTTTTTGCTTTTCACATTTGATTTCTCTGTCAGCTTTATTCGAAAGCATAACCCAGCTTCTAAAACTTCACGAAATACTTAAACGAAACTAAACAAAATTAGCACAAACAAAATAATCTAAAATATAATAAAAATGCTTTTAGTGGCAATGGAACGGTAAGAATACTTTGGAATAATTAAAGTTAAACATTCTAACAATAAATTCAACATTTTGCAGCATATCTGGATATATGGAACAGTTCAAAGTAATTGGTATTAATATTGTTAAATTTCTAAATGAGAATATGTTTTATCGCATGGTTCTCAAGACTTCTCTCATCTTTCTGCTGGGCACTTGGATGACCAAGGAGTTGGAGCTCCATGTGATGCATGTATTAAACTGATCTCAATTAAAGTTGTTTTCCTGTTCAAGATGTTTCAGTGTTTAGTTTTTGGACAATCAAATAAAGTACAGTGAGATTAGCGAGTGTAGCCCATGTATAATCAAGCACTTGTATTGTCTTTTATTTACATAAATACTTAAAATATACTTAAACAATACTCTATCTCTACCACAATGAAACAACTAATACTTATATATGTTTGTATGAATATATTACTATTTACAGTCCACACAAAATCAGAGTCAGCAGCAAGCACTTATGAACAAGTCAAACGACGACCTAAGGAGAAAGCGTCCTGAGACTACACGGCCAAATCACATTCTACTCTTCACTATCATAAATCCCTTCTATCCCATCACAGTTGTAAGTACACACAAAAATTATTTATTTTTATTTTCGCTTTTTTTTATATATATATATACCATATTTTTATCACCTACTACTTGTTGTTATTATTATTGTTGTTCTGGCTTACTCTAAGACTTGGTTATAAATTCCACAATATTTTGTATACCCTGTGAAAATAAATAACTTATATAGAGGGTATTCCAAAGTTGACGAAATCTTCAGTGATTATTTATTAAAAAGGATGGATTAACTTTTAATTTAAACATATTGATCAGTTGCAAAAAGTGATGTTTATGATCTAGAGAAAGCGTATGTTTATTTGGAATTCTTTACACTTTTATTAAAATAGATTAGAAGTCGGAGATTTCAAGCTAAACTCTTCATATTTGTCATACGCTCTTCTTTGTTTTACAACTAAATAAAGCACAAATTTCAGAACAATTGATTGATAGAAAAGTATTATAAAATTTAAACTTAGGGTACATTTCTTGTCGGGCATTATGAAATTTATACTTTAAGCTACTTTGTAGCAAACTTTTGGTAAGGCGATGAATAACGAAATCCATTGCAATTTATCGTGTGTGTGTGTGTGTGTGTGTGTGTGGTTGTGAAAACTTGTCACACACTTGAATGTAGAGCTCAGCTGCATGGATATATGGATATATGGACAGAGTGCTTGTTTGGATGTTACATACACACTATATATGGTGTGACGACAGTTATTTGCCACACTGTTGCCTCTCTTACTCAGTTGTTGTTGTTGTTTTTGTTGTGGATGTTGATGTGTTAAGAGTGACAGCAAAAGTTGGCAGCTGGCAGGATGCTTTAGATTTCTGTTGTGGTATATATATATATATATATTTTTTTTTCTTTTCTGAATTTTTATTTTGTTGCTGTTATTTTTGGAAGGGATTTTCATTGGCTCAGCCGGGGGCATTATGTGTACGAGTATGTCTTTTGTGGACAGTTGGGATTTTGTGGCAATATTTGTAACTTTTTAGCAACAAACTGGGCAGAAAATGTGTTACAATTTAAAGCAGCAACAAAAATAAACGACAATTGCAGATAGACAGATAGTCAAATAATGGTAGAAAGAGACAGAGATTTGTGTAAGCATTGAAGTTGAATCCGAGTGTTTAGCCTGAGTGCATTGTTAGACGTGCAACAACCTGCAGCAGCAACAGTAACTGCTGCACCACTTGCAACAAGAACAACAACAGCAACTGTATCAACAACAATTACAAAAAACAATGCAAGAAAAGGAAACTTAAAAAATGCATGAAGTACTCAAGTGTTTGTCATACTCAGATGCAGCACAGATACGCTAAAAACAACTACAGTTTTAGATACATTTAAGAATGTTTTTACTAAAGTATAGCGACTGTAAAATCGTCTTTACTCGTCTTTAAAATAATAAATATAACTTTACAATTTCGCTTTGGACTTAAATGAATCCCTTATCCTAAGTAGAAATTGAATTAAAATTTTTATTAAATTCACTTTTATTTTGGACAAACTGTTAAAATATAGTTTTTAGATTTATAACTTTTTCTTGCTATCAATGTGCTATATTTGTTTTTATTAAGCAACTAATATAGCTACAATTTTAAAATCCCAGGGTATACTAGCGCACGCATATTCACACTTTTGTTGGCCCGCACTGACACAGTTTATTGTCGTTTTTAGCAAAGGCAAAACATTTGGCGGCACAACACAAACAACAACACGAGAGATAGAGACAGAGAGAGAGAGATATAGTAAAAAAGAAGGAGAGAAAAAGTGTAACAACAACAAAAACAGAATACGGAAATGTTATTTTGTTGTTGCAGTGTTGCAAACGTGTGTGTGTGTGTGTGTGTGTGTGTGTGTGTGTGTGTGTGCGTATGTGCAGCATGTGCTGGCAATTGTATTTTCCAACACTTGAGCCAGAGAAGAGAGCGTGTAGTGGCACATAAAATCCTGTGAAGTGGAAAACATGCAGCGTATATACATACTATAAAAGCGTTGAAAAACTGTAAAACTGCAAATTATTTGTGCCATCGTCTCTTGTAGCTTTGAAGGCAGCAGCCAGGGATATGGGCTGGGATAAAGCCAGGGATAGAGCTCAGTTTTCCCAGACATGTTAATTCGCAGACCAACAAAATGATAAAGCAAAAGCAAAGGCATTTCCTTTCGTCTTCTCTCTCTCTCACTCTCTCTCTCCTTAATCTCTTACTCTCTCTTTTTTTTCTGTTGACTGACTGAACGACTTTTCGTACTTCTTTTTTTTGACGATTGTTGTTGTTGTTATTATTGTTGTTTTACTGTATTCAGTGTGGCGTTAAGTCCGACTTGCTGGATTTATATTCGCCTGGCCTGTTTGCTAGATTTTTCAACGCGTCTCGCTATCTCTTTCGCTCTGCCTTTCCCCTATACTTTTCCTCTCTCTGTCTGGCATAAATCTTTTGTTGATTTAAGGCAAACTGGGTATCCTGCGAGAGAGTGTTTGTCATGGAATTAAGCAATTCCTTTTTTGCCTTTATGGCACAAATTAAAAGGCTTCTTTTGCATACTTCTTCTCCCCCATTTTTTATATATATATATATATATATATATATATAGGGGAGTGCATCGTAATATTGTGCCAGTGCAAATGAAGATTAAGTGCACGTTGCGCTTTATGACTGATAAGCTGAAAGCATCAGGAAATGCATAATAATGCAAATATGGTGCAAAAGACACCTCAATACATGCACTCGTAAAATAAGGAAATAATTTTTTAATGACTTGAGTAATTGTAAAAGGAATTTTCAGAACAAATACTCACAAATGGCTGAGCGAATTATTGTAGTTTGAAAGCAAATTTTATATGCTTTATAATAAAACATTTCTTAAAAAATGAACACGAAATTTTAGTAAGGTAGTTGAGTTTAGTATATTTGCTAATATAGTTTGAAAATAGATTTTATATGATTTAAGTTAAAACTTATTTAATAAAATTCACACGAGTTTTAGTTGAGTTACTTGAGTTTATCACTTTGTTGGGTTGTTCTAAAATGCAATTATCGACACAGAAAATTCGATGTTAGTCTTTTAAACTTATCCATTTAAAGGAGAGCTACTAAAAGTTATAAAGTAGCCAATAAGTTTCAACATCTTCGAGCAGACTTAGCTTAACTAATCGCAAGCTAAACGACCTCTAATAGCAGACTGAACTTTTGTCAACAATGTAGACTCACATGAGCCAAAGTTTTGCCACTGTAATGCTGCAACTCATTTCCGGAGCTTTGGCAGCTTTCTAACAGCCAGACAAAGAGGGGCAAAGAGACCGAGATAGAGAGAAAGAGGGATTGAGAGAGAGAGTGGGTTGACTGATAGCGACAGAGATGGAAACCGACATGGATAGTTGCAATTTTGTAGAGCTTATCGTGGAACAAAAAGGAACTCTGCGGGGATGCAGTGCAGCATAAAGAGAAGGCAGAGATAGGATTAAAAACTTTTTAATAAGACGGCACTAAAAGCATCAAAAGAAAATTTTGCTGCATATGTGCAAAGTGCAGTCAATGTGAAGCCAAAGACAACTACAACAAATACATACAACAACAATGGCAACAAAAGGCTGCGAGAGTTAACTTTTTGGCCCGAATGCGCGTAAGCCAACTTAAAGTTAAAGCTGAGCAGAACAATAGAAAAGTAGTCCTTAGAATTGGAATAATGTGGAATAAAAAAAAGCGGTACTATAATAAAAATTATCTGAAATAATGCGGAAAATGAAGTATATTACAACAGAAAAATTTAAGTATTATGGTAATTTTCATACACAGTTTTTAACTGAATAAAATACATGGATAGTTTTTACCTACAAAAAATGTTTAATATATCATAGTATAATTGAGTTGTGTAAAATTAAAAAATTGAATTGAAGAATTTGATGAGTCTAGGATAAACATGGAATGTTAATGTAAAATCAATAAAGTCAAAAATATAAGATGAAAATTAACTGTTTTTAGTGATTCGATTCTTATATTCCACAAAATTAATATAAATAATTGGAAACACGCCTGAATTCGTATATTATTATACAGTAGCTAATTTATGATTCAGTATGAATATATTATTATAAAAATAAATAATTAAATTATTTTAATTAAAATAGAGAATTTAAATATTCAAAAATTAATCTACGGAAAATTTTAATGTTATACAAATTATTTATAAACAATGATATATGCATTATAAAGGAGACTAGAATGCAATGAAAGCATAAGCAGCAGGCGCAACAATGTTCAATCAAATATTATGCCACAAGGCACATCAATGTCAGCTAAAGAGAAAGAGAGAGAGAGACAGAATGAAGAGGAAGAAGGCAGAGAAAATAGTGAAGCAGAAGCAGCTTCTACAAACTCCCAACACAATGCAGGCAGCTTGGCATATGTAAAACCCTCTTTTGAAATGGCTTATCAGAACGATGTTCGACTTTGTTTGGCCAAGAGGCAGCCAGCCATAAGCCAAAGTCCTGGAATGCAACGGCAATTTCAACGCAGGCTGCGGCTGCTGCACAATTTTCAATATGTGACACATGGTGAGGCAGCTGCAACAGCGGCATCCGCCAGGAAAAAGGCAAAAAAAAAAAAGGAAAAAATTGGATGAAGGACATGCGTTGACGGCAAAAGCCAAAAGCTAAAGCCATAGACAGAGACAGAGACCATAGCGTTCTTTAGAAGGCGCAGCGATTTTCAAAGGGGAAGTAGTGAAAGCAGGGTGCAAAAAGGAGAGATTTGTGGGGGAAAAAGCTGCGTTGTTTGGTTGCAAATGTTGCATGGTTTTTGCATATGGCGGTTGAAAGCGTAGCGAACCGTCTACATTTTTCAATATTGCAAGTTTGAAGACTCTTCGAACCCCAAACCCTAACTACATATATCCCTATATATATATGTATGCCTATCCCTATACCCGATCTGCCTCTCTCCTTTGACAGTCGTGTATTGTGTTGCAGTTTGTTTATGCATGCGACAGCATCAAAGCGATAGATGTTAGTAGCTCTGATGTCGCATCAGAGACAGAGGAGAGGATTCTAAGCTGCAGATTGGGTTTTGGAGTTCCTTTTGGGGAAGGAAGTGTTGTTTGTGGGATTGTCATGGTTTGCTGCTTCTGAACATTTGCCTAGCACTTTGACAAATCGATGGAGTTTCTTTATACATTTCCATTCCTTTTTATGGCTTGTGCCAAATGCATAAAAATTGTTTTATTGCCATATGTTGAACTGGAGCCGAAGTGGTAAACCATAGATTGTGATTGGGAAAAAATATTTGAGATGGTTTGGGAAACAGCAGCTGTTAGATTTGCATAGATATTAAAGATGAAAGAATCTTCAGATATAAAGGAAACTCCATAGAATAGAAGATAATTCAAAATTCATCTGTTTTTCCTTAAAGAATATAATTGTTATTAATTTCCTCAAAAATTATTCCCAAAATAAAAATACTGCAACTTTATATTATCTGATTACATTGTCATTATATTTTTGTTCGAAATTTGAACTATGAATTTGCGGAGTTTTTTTTTTATTAATTTTTTTTAACATTGTACAATATTTTTCCATCCCATTCCATATAAGTTCCATTATATAACTGCAGTCTGTATGACAACCGTATACGAATTCAGGGTTTTTTTCTTTTGAGAATCTGTTGATAATTACAAGATACGCACATGATAACCCACGGTTGAAACAATTAAGTCTTTCCTTTGAACGGATATTGCAGCTTTGCTGAATGAATGAGAATATCTAGAAAGCACAGGGGAAAAAATATAAGAAACAATGAGATTAAGATGCTTAAGGAATAGAGTAAGGTTCTTAATTAAAAAAAAAATACACTTGTTAGCTTACACTTAAAATATTGTTCACTAAAAATAGTTGTTGGCCAAATGTAATTCCGATCATCTTATCAATTTCAAAAAGCTAATTGTCAACTGTGATCTTCGCTGCCGTTTTTCGCCTCAATATGCGATACAAAAGAAATGGAAATAATTTAATGTCATTCTTTGTCAAATGCCCACGTTCGTACATTTCCGTAAAAAGCTAGACACAAAGAAATCGAATGGTTTTAATTAGCTAATATCCAGTTATTTTTCACTGGTACTCACCAGTTCCTTGAGCTGCCATTGATTGAGAGCATCTGTGCGTTTCTTGCGCCATTCGAGCTGCCATTGTTTTTCCTCAACGCTGATGGGTTCGGGCAACCAATTGTTTAGAATACGGTTACTCTTTTTGCCCGTTACGGACTTATTTGCTTTGCTTCTGTTGAGGTTAGCCTTGGAATTTCTTTTTAGCTTTTTGTTGGTATTGTCCTTGGCTTTGCTCTGTGTGGTTTGTGTTATCTTCAACTTGGAACTCTCCGATTGTGGTGCAGCTCCTGCTGGACGTAATATGCCGTGTTTCTGCAGAAATTCCGCATCCTTTTGGGACTCCCATTCAAGACGTCGAGCTTTTTGTTTTCTGCGCAGCATTTGACGTCGCAACTGACGGCGTTTGGTTTTGACCAGATTCACACTGCATTTGCTTCTGAAACATAAATTGGACTTGGACTTCATTTGATCATTGGTGATCGTATGCCAAACATTGATTGTTTCCTTTTCTGGCGCTGGATTCAAGAGCTTCTTCTGCTGCCGTTGAATGTCCTTGCAAATGAGAGCCTCCTGTTTCTTCTGTTGTAATTCTGTGATACTTGCTTTGGTGTCCTGCATGAAAGCCTTTTGAAATTTCAATTTACGTTCCTGTAAATTACGCTTTTGTCGCTGCTGCTCGAGATCCAATTCCTCTTGGAGTTTCTGTTGCCTGATGTGCTCCATGTTGAGTTTCATACGTGTTTTACTTGTTGTGTTTTCCTTGAACATGCTCGTCGGTTTGACCTGATCGTAGAATTTGCAATAGTAGTTGACCTTTTCGGAGTCAGTCGGTGGCATAATGCGTCTATAGTTGCCCAGATGACTCTCCTCCCAGGCAATTTGTTGCGCCAGAGCGCCAATGGAGCAGGGTTGTCGCAGTTCACCGCCACCCGCAGCTCTAGATGATGGATCTGGTCCTGTTTGGATCGCAGGTGGAACTCGACGTTTTCCCTGCTGACGCATTAGACGTTCCCTCAACGCAATTCGATCCTGCCGTATGATCTCCTCCTTGTCCACCAACGGTGAACTGATCAGATTTAGGGTGTCCCTAATCAACGGTCGTTTCACCTCATTATCAACAGTCTCGTCTCCGCACAAACTAGGCGTATGATTCACCTCCAAAATGAACGGTTTGAGTTTCCAATCAACCAATATATCAAAGCCCAACAACTGAAAACATGCCTGAATTTGGTCGTGCTTCGGGAAGCAAATATGATAGTTGTGTTTAAGCACCGGCCAGGCACTGATTACAGTCTTGATGATCGCATCATCCACAGCTGCCCAGAACTCTTCCACATTGTAGTTGTGATCCTTGAGCCATTTATTGTACTCGCACAGCTTACGTTTCGAACCACCCTCGTGCCCCTTGCCCGCATTATAATTGGAATTGCGTCGATTCACACAGTAATTTGTCAAATGCATAAAGACATTGTTGCTATTGCCAAGTGCCGGAGGCATATATTTGTGGGTTGCGAAACGAGCTAGACCCTCATTATAAACAAATATTCTGAGTGGATCCACAGAGGTTACGAGTGTATAGACACGGAGATCAAACTTGAAGCCATCGATAAGCAGGGGCTGAGAAATAAAAACGGGGAAATGTTGAGGAAAGGAATGGGATTATGGGAAATTAGGAAGAAACTTGACTAAAATATGTAGTTGAAATATGATATAGAAATAGAGGAAAACAGAACAAAATAAAGAACGAAAAAAAAAACAAAATTAAAAATAGAGTAGAAAATGTATAAAAAAAAAAACATGAAAAATAAATAGAAAAAAAGGAAATTATTTAGAATAGAAAAGTAAGAGTTTTCTAGAAATGTTAGAATAATGAAATAATATAAAAATAACGGGTAGAGGTGATACTCAGAAAGAGAAAATTAAAAGTGGTTGAGATTAAAGGAAAGAAACAGTGAATTTCTAAAGAAAAAGATAAAAAAAATGGTTATTCAGGCTAATGAATCTGGAATTCTATCTTGTTTTTTTTAACAACAACATACATACCCTATCAATGTACGTCTGACAGATGAGTTTCTCTTGTCGACCCACAGAGCGTAAATTGTTTGTTAACCAAATGCCACGACCCTGTCCCGATGAATAGGGCTTAAGGATATAGGTGCGCTTGTGTTTGTTGGCATAAATGGCCACATCGTAGGCACTGTAAGGGGGTCAGATTAAGTAACATCGCAAGGTAAGAGTTTCCGATAGAAAAACTCACTCGGAGGGCATTAGCCAGGTCTTGGGAAAGATGCGATAGTCGCCTGGATACATTTTGAGCATGCGATTCAGATTGAGTGCCAACATATCCTTGCGACATATCTCACTCATGCCGGGAAAATGATTGATCTGCTGGAAACGCTTCATGCTCTTTAACAGATCTAAATGTGGCGTATTATCACACCATTGAATGTTCCATAAACGATGCTCCGGCACATGGGTAAGTCCCATGTTCTTTGATACCTTTCCGACCAGTTGGAATCGTGTGTGCTCCACACAAATACTAATCCTTATGCCCCGCACAATGGGCACAATATTGATTACGTCCTGGGGAGGAGGGGCCGGAGCTTCATGCATTACATTATAACAGATGGGATTTTTGTGACCATCGTCGGATTGATCTTTGGCCATCAACATGTACGGACTACCTTTATTTGTCTGTACCACATTGTCGGTGTGTACCCATTGAATCGGTTTCTTTACAACTTTCCGAGGCTTTAGGATTGGCTTCCTCTGGATCTGATTGAAAACAGTCTCCCTACCAAAATATTCGATAGCTTCTTTCTTTGTTGGTTTTGGCAATAACTTTTTGATATCGAAATAGCGTGTGTATTGATTGGAAACCTTTTTAAACTTGAAATTTGTCGGGGTAGTCATCTAAAGTTTTGTTTTGCAAATTTAATTATCTAATTTATAATAGAATCGTGTAGATTCTTTGATTACCTTTCCTGGGAATTTTACGAACAGGATAAAATGCCTATAGCTAACGATGAAAAATTTGGATTATTTTATAAATGACAACGAAAGCAAATGTTCAAAACGAACTGAATATTTTTCAAACTATTTATTAAGACATATTTTGCTTGTAATTCTCAATTGGTTTATGTGCAAGATATAATAGATTATTAATAGTCAATAAATTTAAAATATTTATTTCCAAATTATCAATAAATTTCCGTAAGCTTAGGGTATTTAAAGTAAAATTTTTAACCCGAATAGAATCTATACACCTAAGAATCTATACATTTTGTGTATTGTCTAAAGCTCTAATTTCAACATGAGTTCATCATTTGAGGCTAAATACCAAATGGTAACCACAATTCATTGTTAACACGTTTTCATGAGTAACCTCTGAACTTGGCCCTGTCTTAATTGACATTGTATCTGTTGACTGTGGTTCAACTTGTCGCGTTTCTCTCAATTACAAAAGTCGCGGCCACAAAATGAGACAAGGTGCTGATAACTGATATGCTCTATAGAGAAGGTAATCGCTGGTGTGCATTACTTTAATGGATCTAGCCTGGTCTACTGACTGTGTGGCTCATTAACCGCAGTTTAATCAGGCTTTAGCCTTTTGCGGTTATTAGTTCAAGCAGTTGTTAGTTGAATGTTAGTTGTAAAGAAAATTCCACGAATCATGCTCCACTTACATGATAACTCTATTTTTTTGTTGCTGTTGCTTTTGTTGTTGTATTATCATACGCTTGGTTAACCTAATGACAACAACACACGTCACTTGAAGCTGTGACGTGATCGTCACCCAGTTACCCCATGACAATTCCCTTGCCCCAACCACTTACTTTAGCACTACATGTTGCATATACATATTGCAATGTTTTTGTATCAAATTACAAACATTTTCCGTGTGCCTCATTTTGCATTTTTGGTGAAAAAGAGGTGGAGAGGGAGGGGAACGCTTAGGTGAAGCAAACGGAGCGTGTAATTTGTCAAGTTTATTTGGTTGAGCAACGATTGTTGGGGTTCTCTCTGGATTGTTGTTTTATTTTTGGGTACGCCCTCTTTAGCTCTCTAATTGGCTATACCATGTATTGTTGTTGTTTTTATTTTATTTTATGTTATTGTTGTTGTTGCTTTTGTACTGCTGCTAATTATGCGCGCTTTTGTCTCTAAGTTTGGTAAATAAAAACAAAACAACAATATGGAGAAAAGTGTTGGCTACTTTTAGCATTTTCCAATTTTAATGATAGTGCACGAACCGAGCAAAGCTGCTGCTGTTGACATGGATAAGGATGCCAACAGGAGACAGAGAGAGAGGGAGAGTATATATATGAGAGAGAGAAAGACAGAAAGGCTGCAGCGATAAGCTCTAGAAAAACGAGCTGAAAATGACGATTAATGTATTGTCAAACAAAAGCTGCGGGCTGTGAGGCATTTGCAAGGGCGGCTTTCAACAAAATTGCAATTTGCTTTAGATAGTGGCATTTCATCAAAACAACCTATTTTAAATAATTTATTATTATAAAAAAATAAGTAAAAAATATAAAAATAGTAATGAATATTAAAACTTTATAATACTTTCCGCATTATTCTATAGATTAGTATATAATTATCCGACTTTATTGATTATCTCCGTTTTGGTATACTTATTTCAATAATTTACAATAATACAGCAGATTATTTAAAATTATTGAGTTAATTTATGTTCTCTACTTACATTCATTAAATAACATTTCAGAGGCTGACAGCAATAATTTTTTTTTTTATTTTGAATATGTGCTACATTCAGTGTACTTTGTACTTTTCGCCACTTCAAAGTTACTTCATTTGATCAACCACATTTCCAGTTAATTCCATTCACATAATATTAAAATAATATCTGCATTAATTGGATAAAAAGATAATAACAATTTGATTGGTAAAAATTATATGCAAATAATAATAAATGTCAAAAATTATTTATTTAAATAAATTTCGCGTCAACACGATTTCATTCGGCATGATTTACCAATATTTATTTTTTTTTTTTACAAAATATTTGCGCTGCTGTTTAAATATTAATTTGGAACTACCTTTTTGGCTGTCAGCTGTTCGCAAAGATTTTCTGGTTCTCTCGCTGGTTTTTAATCAAGTGGCAAAAAAAATGAATTCAGCTTACGGCAAAAACTGCATTAAAAATTTAAAGGTGTGCACATTTAATTTGCAGCTGCAAAGCAAAACAACAAAAAAAAAGAGAAAAAACGTAAACCTCGAGCGCGTAATAATAAAAAATTAAATAAAAAAAAAACGTACAAAAATCTGTGCAAGAGGAGAGAAAAGAAGAGAGAGCCATAGAGAAAAAGAAAAAAAGGAAATGCGAGAGTAAATTCTGAAATAGCTCGTAAATTTGCAGCTGATGAAGAGTTCGAAACGGGGTATAAATTACAATGTGTGAGTGTGTGTGTTTGTGTGTGTGTGTAACATATGCTTATGTAAGTGTATGTGTGTGAGTGTAAGTCTAAATTGTAGTTGTTTAAATCCCTTTTATTTTTGTGGAACAGCAAATTCTCAAATCTCTTTCGCCGCTCTCACTAAGCGCACATTAAAAATTAATCTTTTAATTACTGGCTGGCAGACTCAGGCAACAACAACAACAACAACAGCAATAACACTAATTTCGACAACCACAACAAGAAGTGAAACTCAACAATGCGCTAACAACAATTGTGCTTAGGCTCTTTTGTGCTTGGAGCTATTAATTACTCATACTTCGAGCTGAAATATTTCAATGAACAATACATACATACTAATACACACGCACACGTACACGTACAATAATAGTTGTTGTTTTGAGCCGCCTAAGGACACGCCTCAATTGCTGCAATATTGCATTGTTAGTTGCTTGGCAGCCATTTTGTATGTGCGATGGCTGCCATTTTGTGAGTGTCGCCCAAAAAAGTATGCAACAGTAAGTTGCACAAAATAAAACAATTGCTCGATGATGTGCCAACAAATCCTTGAGCATAATAATAATAAATATAATAATAATAATAACAATAACAATAACAATAACACAAAAAGATACAACATGTCAGATGTCTTTAAAGCTTAAAATCATCAGAGCCATCTAATCCTTGGCAAATCTCTTCCATTTCAATTCAAAAATTGTCAAAATTCTCAATTGTGTCACTGTGGAACGATTTTAATTGCTTTCAATTGACCAAAAAACTCCTCGGAGAAACTTTCAGCATAAAGTTGATGAAACAATAGCTTGGCACACACACACTTTTGATTTTAATTTCATTTTGGTAGCTTACACTTAAAGCATTAACATTTTGATAAAGCGAGGGGATGAGTTTGTGGGAAGGGGAGGGGGATTGCTAATGCTGAAAGTTTTACGTACCCAGAAAATGTCCTGTTAAGTGAGCAAAAACTTTTCTAATGGAATTAAACTACATACTAAAATGCTTTTTAGAAGCGGCTGCTCTTTGTCCACTTATATGAATAGCCACTGTAATAGAAGTACTTCTCTTTGGGGCACAATACAAAGATTAAGTACAAATAAAGTTAAGAAAATATTGGCTGACCACAAAATTGTATATTAAAAGTAGTAGTTCTATTCAAGTTAAATAAATTAAAGGAGAAAGTGAATTACAAATACAAAACCACATGATGAGACAAAAAACTTCATCTAAATATCAAAATAAAAAATTTAAAATATAGAAAAATTGGTTATAATTATAATTGGTTAAATATTTAATTGAAATTTTGGTTTTAAGCTATTCTGTAATAACAAATTCATCAGATTTTCCTCCAAAATAAATGCGTGATTTAGTTGGTTGATTGGAACAACGAAATATCAATCTCAGCATGACAATTATATATCAAAATGTAGACTATTTGACATTTGCTAGCTGTGTGTCAGTTAATGCTGGCTGTGATTGCAACTTGTATCTGATTTATGTGCCAGGCATATGAATTCCACTATGAATACATATAGATACACTCACAATACTCAATCTCGCTCACTCTTTCTCTCTCTTGTAATTATGCATGAATCATGGCAGCAACTACAACGAGGTAACTGGTTTGCCTGATGGATTGAGAGAGAGTAGTTGAAAAATCTGAATTTCGACCCGTACGCATGAATGAACGCCTCTGCAGAAATATATGCACATAAATTTCATCAGCCAGGCGCAATGAAAATGTTGAAATGTTAAAATGCTCGCACGTAATACTACGAAAAAGTCATTTGTAATGCAAAATAAAACAAAACAAAACACCATAAAGCAATAGAACAACTGCAATAGCAACAAAACTAAAAACGTGGCCAGCAAAATAAAAATCCAGCTCCTAAAAAGGACTCTACTTGTTTTATTTATTTCTCTTTTTTTATATATATATAAGTTTTTTTTTTTTTTTTTTGCTGTCTTCCTGCTCTACCATTTTTCTGTTCATCTCTTTTTATTTTTAGTGTATTTATTTAAGTTTGTGTACTGCGCATAAACAACCAACGAATTTGTAATGAAAATAAAATTTAACAACTGCAGTTTTTGGGGGCAGCAACTGTAGATGCAACAGCAACTGTGAAAATGGCAACGAAGGACAAGTGGACGAAGGAAGATGCTGCAAAGTATGCAGCACTTTTTGCACTTTGCCTTTTTTTGCCAGTTCTTGCTGCACTCAGAAAGTGTTTCTTCTGAGACACTGAGAAAGGAGGGAAGCTTTTTGATACAGTATATGGTTTACTCAAAATCAGATAGACTTGAGTTCATAAAGTGCTTAGTTTGTGTGTGTGTGTGTTCGGACTGCGACTGTGAATAATAACTAAATGTGTGCAAATGGAATGCAAAATATATGAAATGACATTCTAATACATTTGAGCAGAATTTTGGGTGAAGAATACCACAGAATCTTATATGATACTTTAAGGAACTGATAAATTAACTGTTAAAGTATATGCTTTTAATCAGTTAGATATGTATATTTTCCGGTTTGGTATTGAATAATATATCAATAAATAAAAAAATAGTAAATGGTAGTAAATATATATATAAGTAAATTGAGTATGGTTTTGTTATTGGCTATTGGATAACAAATATTTAGTATTGCTTTCTATAGTATTGTTTCTATATTATAATGAAAAGCTTTAGATTTGCCTTCAGAAATTTTCATACAATTATTATAAAACTATCCCCAATTTTTAGTCAATTTTTATTATAATAGAAAAAGCCATCTTTAGTTATTTGGGAACTAAGCTATATTATATTATTATTTTAGATCGTTTCCCAAATACGTCTAATAATATTTAGATAACACTTTATTGAACAAGAATTTGCCTCTGTTATTATATGACAGTTTCTGAAATCGTTAAGGAAGCAAAAAATATATATATATACTTATTGAGATGGGCAGGAAATTGAGGTGGCATGCCACAACAAATTGCATGCAAAAATGGCGGCAACAAGCGGATCATGTTAAGAAATGTGACACCTTTATGCAAGAAGCAGAAGGACACGTTATGTCAGGTTAGAATGTCAGGGCATCAATGTCATAATTTGCCATAATGTGTGCATATGTGAGAGAGAGAGCAGAAGCTGAATAAGAAGAGGGAAGTAGATGAGAAGGAGAAGAGAAGAAGAAGGTGAATAGACAGTTGGACAGTTGGCTGTCCCAATGTGGATGCTGATGATGTTGCATGTCCGTGTTGAAATGTCGATGGCTATGTCGATGTCAATGTCGTTTGGGGTCGAAAGAACGGACTTTCAGTGTGTGTGTGTATGTGTGTGTGTGTGTGTGTGTGTGTATATGAGTGTGCTTTTTATGTGTGGTTGTGTGTGTTCAACTTAGTTGCAAAGTTAACGATGCGCCATGACAACACTCCATCAACATGGACAGCATCCAGTTAGGCAGACAACCTGTCAGTTGCCCCTCGCTCCCATTCTCCCCTCTGTTGTCTTCTCCCTTTGCTACTTGCTTGTCTTGCTCCTTTGCTTTACTCCCTTTTGCGTTTACTGTGTCGTGTCATGTCCTTGGTGGCAACACTGTCAACATTAACAGAGCCGAGAGGCACAAAAAGGCATATCCAATTGCACAAAAAGACGACGCATGTCGATAACAAAGCATACGCAAACATTCAACTAACATTAGTGCCACGCCCCTAACACACACACACACACACACACACACACACACACATACACACACAGACACACACATACTATGCTCTTGCTGCAGCTTCTACATTTGGTGTCTATTTTACTTGGTCATTAAATTTGGATTTTGTGCCATGCATATCACAAGTGCTTGACTTTACCATTAAATACACACACAGAGCAGAGACACACACATACGCACACATGCACACCTCCAGCACACACATGTAAACACACGTGTGCAGCTCTTTAGTGGCCCTTTGTGTGGCATCCTCTTCCTCCTATTCCTCTTCACATCCCTCCTTCTATTTCCCCAACTGTGCAGACTCGTGTACTTTCCTCCCTCTCACATTTGCTAGCTGTGCTTTTTGCATGCCACACACACACACACACTCGCTCACATGTCTTTTCACTTACGTCCGCTAGATGGCGCTCTACACTTGCTTTGCTGCCACAGAAGTTTGTTTTTTGTTTTGTTTTACTTACGGCTTTGAGCCCTTTGTGGTTTTCATGTGGTTTTCTCCCATGATAGCATGGCAATTGCAACAACAAGAATTGTACTAATAAATATAAAAAAAGAATATATCTTCTGGTTGCTCTATGGTCTGAAAGTAACAGAGATAGTTCTGATAAAGATAGATTTAATCGTTGGCAAATCGATTACTTCTGTTTTTGTCATAAACCTTATATATTTTCTATGTAAGCGAAAAGGGATTAAACACAACTCTTTAGTAAATGTCCAGCAAGTAAACCTCACAAGTTGTAGCCTAAACATTGATAAATTGTATAAAAAATTTCTAATAATAAATAAAAGTGAAAGCTAAGAAAATACGAAAACTGAAGCACATATAAATAAATCTATTAAAATGATAGTATAAATATATTCATAATTATTAAGCGATATGTCCCATATTTAATTGGCGTTTTTATGTATTTAATTTTTATTTAAGTTTAGAACATTGTTGTCCAAAGTAGGCTTTAACTATTTATCCCTATTCTATTATTAGTTGACATTAAATAAATAAATTAAGTACTATGCTTAAATAAATACAACAATATTTTTTAAATATTTATTTAACTTTTATTCTTATAATAATGTTGCTAACATACAATTTCTTATCTTCATCTCATTTTAGGTAAGTTTCTTTATGATTGACTGACTTTGATTATGACTGATTGTGCGTGAGTGATAGATCTAAGAGAATTATATATCATTTGTGGGTTTATTGTTGCTGTTATTAGCTGCGCTTAGTTAATCTTAACTTCAAAACTCAACAACTGACAGCGGTCCAATCAATTGGCCTTTGCACTTATCTACTCACACACAGACAGGCTTAAAGCCGTCATCAAAGGCCAAAGGCAAAAGGCCAAAACAAACAGCGACAAAAATAAAAAAAAAAGGGAATCCAAAAGCTGACCCAATAAATCACTAGTGAAATTTCACACAAAACACTTCAAATCTCTTTGGCCCTTTGGGCGAAACAATAACAACAACAGCAACAATATGGGAAAATAAGGTCCTGAAACTTGCTACGTAATTCCCACGATAATAATCATAATAAAAATCAAGCAAGCGATAAAGCATAAAAGCAAATTACAAGTAAAATCTACACACACTCGCAAATGGAGCAAACTTTAACAGAACCAAAAAACACTTGACATAATGCCATATTGTTCCTGTTATTGTTGTTGCTGTTGTTGTTGTTGTTGTTGCTGCTGCTTTGGCTCCATAACATAAAAAATAAAAGTTTTCTTTTCCCCAGCAACTTGTGCACATTGTCAAAAATATGTTTCGTCCTGACCAGCGTTGCCAGACTTTTATGGCTTCTTTGGCGTTTTTTCCGCACGTAGCGAACATTTTCTTCTTTTTCACGTTTTTACTTTTTTTCTGCTGCTTTTCTCGAAAAAGTTTTCTCATAAAGTGGTGAACGCGAAAATATAGCACGTTTTAGGGTTAAACTATGCGTTCGTTCGGTTACGCTAACAATAGATGGCGCCACTTGCGTCAAATGATTTATGCTGATGAATTGCTTGAAATGTCATTAAAAACGTCGTCGCGCTTTCCCCACAGCATAAAGGAAAATTCATTAAGTTGTCAAATGCAAGTCAACACAATACAATTCTATTTTTTTTTTTGTTCTTTTTTGACATAGACATGACATTTCCACAGCGAACGAGACAGCAACAGTGTGGGAGGCTGAAAAAGAAGCCATTGGCGTGAAAAATTATTGAATAGCTGCGAAAAGAAAATTCAATCCTATAAAATTAGATTCAGAAGGACTAGCAAATATATGACAAGTATTTCACAAGCCTTGTCACAATTGAAATGTCAATTTAAACCAGAAATTCTGAGTGATTGGCATTAAAGATTTTCGGATTTTTGCCTTGGCAACGGCCAAATAAATTATAATCAGTAGTTAACTATGTATATTTCTGAAAAATGTTTTAAGTATCATTTGTATTTATTTAATTTTTACAGAAGTAATTAATAATTCTGTATCAAAATTGATATTTTTTTATAGTTTTCATTTGACACTTTTTCAAAAACTTCTAGCGGCCATAACTTTCTTCAATCTTAATCGATTATTTTGCGAATTTTTATCGCTATTTGATCTCTATTTTAATTTTGCATTAAAATTCGATTCAATTTTTGTTTTCAAGTTTTTTTCAAAAACAAGGTATTGCAGGATATTTAATATATTTTCCCATATGCATTAAATTTTTTCATAATGTACTGGCTTTCTAATTGCATGCCTGACATAAATGGAATGTGCATCCAATCAAAATCCAAAAATCATGCGCTTCGTTGCACATTTTGGTTATCAGTCAGAGCTCATTTTCAATAATAATGTACCTACTTCTGATTTTGCCATTAATCAAGCTCCCCGAATGTGCCAAAATAAGCGACTGAATAGTCATTTTGTTGTAATGAAATACCCTGTAAATATGCGTTATACACATGAGCTATTTTACAATTGATGAAACTATTCAAGAATGATTTTCGAACCAGAGCAGTAGCATACTCTTTTAATAGCATTTTCTCTAGGGTATTATCTGACTTTATTGTTGGGCCTACACCATTTGTTTCAATCAGTTTGGAGCTGCTGCAACTCTGGCTACTCATTGTGCATTGTGTCCATGCAACGCGCATAATTAAAACCGCAAATAGTGCAAGCAGTGTGTACACACATAGAAAGTGATATGCATGTGATATTACACACTTGCATTCACATATGACTCTGGACTCTAATGGTCACCAAGCCCAACTAATAACAAGCGATGAAGTCAGTCAACAAAATGCGGTAGAAAAGGGGTAGAGGGGATTGGAGATGCATTCTCATTGTCCATTGTTGTTAGCTGACATGTGAGCCAAGAGTGAGTTTGGTGGGTTGCATTGGCCAAACAATACAGACAATGCACCTTTCTGCTCATCCGGCAGTGAAATTCGAATTTTAATTATGCGCCTGCCTGCCTGTTAATTACACTGCAAAAAAAGGGCTGAACAAAACGCGTAAATGTTGATGCGAGTCAACCACATTGCGCATACGCACCGTTAAACCGTTTATTTTATTTAAATCATGTGATATGCATGTGACAACACCTAGATTTAACAGACTTTAATTAGCTAAATTAAAATTGTGCATTGATTAAGTTGCGATTTATATACATTTACATCGCATATAGTATATGGACATGTGTGTGAGACTCTGTGCTTTTGAGCTGATTTGGTTAATTTGGCCAACCGAGCAGGCATTCATGTTCAGCATTTCAGCCTAAGAGGCTTTGTGGTCGCGTGTGCAGCTCTTACCGCGTATTAAATGCATTTATATTACACATTCCACATTGTTTAGTTCATTTCATTTAAATGGAAATAAATGCAACAAACTGAATTTTTGAATTAATTTATGCTCTAATAAATACATACAATTACTGCCGATTTATTAGGCATAAATTTATATTTGATTTGTTTGTCCAAGTTAGAAAATGTAGTCAATTAAATTTTAATAGTTAATTTTTTATTTACTCTTTTAAATTAATTTTTTATCTTCGAGTTTATTATTCTCTGTTTAAACCTTATCTACTTTAATGTCTTTAAGAAATTTCTCTTTAATTTTTCGCCTCATATAAAGTTGTGGTTTTCCTGAAGATACATTTGGTTATTTATAAGCTAGACAAACCACTTAACCCTTGGCTACGTTACGTCATTATCTTATCTCATTGCTTAAACTACGCCCAAAGGTAACAGCAATTGCTTATCTACGCCTACGACACGCGCCCTGTCGTTTCAACCATTTTTCACCTACTTAAGTACTGTTGGTGTCTCTCTGCCACAGCCCACAACATAAATTCTTGGCCCACAAAAGCTGTCCCCAACCAACCAAGCAGCTTCTAACTGAAACTCTACGGTCAATCAGCCACATTTGGAAGGGTGGAGGAACTACCAAAGTGTCAGTCCCCCATTGGGTTGGTTTTGGGAACTTAGTTTTCGACGTAACTAACGTAAAACTTGCCACAGCTAAGCCTTTTCGAAGGATCAAAAAACCAGACAGCAAACGGAAGAAAGCTTGAGAAAAATTAATGTCTGCTAATAACTCAAGTGACGAGGCTTTTGGCCCCCAAAAAAGTGTGCGTAAATATTCTAACGCACAATTAAATGGAATGTGCCATAAATATTACGTATACGTAACGTAAATCAGTAGTTGGACCCCAACGACTGATTATGCAAACAATTAATCTCAGAAATGTTTATTACCAGTCCGCCAGAGACAGAGAGAAACGGCATTAGTTAGCTAGAATTTTCGCTTCTCCCCCCCTCAGGACCCCTCTTTGGGGGATTATTTTATGGCCTGATATTATACGTTCTACAAATTGGATGGCCTGGCTTTTGGAATCAATTGGTAGCTGGCTTTTGGCCTCTGGTGAACTGGGCAAAAGTCAACTGCAGCAGCAGCAACCGGATGTACGCCATTTTGCAATCACATTAGCCAAAGCGAGCACCCGACAGGAAGTTGCATGACAGTTGTTTTTGTTGTTGCTGCTGCTGCTGCTTCCAGCCGGAAATGAGAGCCGCACAGTGGCTAAGAGTGAGAGTGGTGTGGCAGCCACACTGACAGCAACGTCTGGCAACGTCAGCTTGACCGCAGCATTAAAGCAACATTTGTTTTAGCCAAGAAAAAACAAAATAAAAAAAGTTACAAGAATCCTAGAGAAAGAAATGGAGAAAAATAAAACTTTCACTCAAGTCTGAGTACCAAAAAATGTTCAACAATGCAACACAAATTACAGTTGCAACCGCAACAGCAGCAAGCGCGGTTTCCCTCTCCTTCTTTCTCATCCTCTTCATCCTCTCTGTCTGAGAGCGTTGGTCAGTTGACCGCAGTTCCGAATAGTTGACCATTGCAATATTTTGACTTGGTCAGCTTTAAAATCGCAGCTCAAAGAAACGCATGCAACTTGTGAACAAAGCAGCTTGCAACAAAGGAGAGGGAGTAAGAAATAAAATAAAATAAAAAATGATTGTACTCGGGTTAAAGTTGCAAGCCTTTGTGTTGTGTCGTTTGTTATGGTCAACGTAATTGGTCTATCGCTGAAGACCGGATATCAAACGGCTTTAAATTTGCGGTTCATGTGGTTCAAATTTCGTTGATTGTGCGTTTGACGGCAGACTGACAAAAGCAGCTTGTTATAAATGCATTGAGCGACTTGAAACATAGTTAATAAATTAGGTTTTGTTTTAATACTGGAAAACTTTAAAAAAAATATAAGCTGTTTATAACTTTGTACTTTAATAATCAATAAATTGATACACTTCAATTAATACAAACAAGATTTCTGTAATGCTTATTAGCAAAAAATATTTATATTAATATTTGTATTGATTTTTCAAATTGCTTTCCGATTTTTATTGAACTTTTGTTCTACACGATAAATACCTAAAATTTCACTTGAAAAACTTGAATTTAAAGCAATACTTAGTACGACTTTTAAAAGTTTCTTTATGCTAAGCATTCTTTCGTTGAATTTTTGTCCTTTTTCCACAAGCTTTGAACTTTATGTCCCCTCTTTAAGTTTCTGTCATTTTCATGACTTTGCTTAACTCGTTTTCATTTTCCTTGCTCCTTGTTTACCCTTTTCTTTGTCATTTATGGCAAGTTACGCGTATCTGAGCAATCAAAGCATTTTTGCCCTAACTATACTCGTAAAAGCCCCAACGCTGAGTGGGCGACCACGCCCGCAATATATATACAGGGAAACAACAGAAACAACAGTTAGGTACTCGGTTTTTTAAATGCTTCAGCATTGCATAAAATTTGCATATATTTCTTGCTTAGTTTATTTAGCGCTATTGTTGTTGTTGTGGTTGTTATTGTTGTAGTTGCTCACTGTCCATTTACTCGGCAACAGTGGCAAACAACAGTCTAAATTGCTGCAACGCCCCCAAAATGTATGCTACATAAATAGTAGAAAGAACAGAGAAACATGAATCTGTCCATCTCTTTTACTTTTTTTCTCACTATTCTCGTATTATAACTCAATAGCTGCGTGAGGCTTTCTCAATTCATCGCCGCTTTCCGCTGCAACATTTATATTCATATATGCGGTGTGGAAATGAATCTTGGCCTGAAGAGGAGGGAGGTTGGTCAGAAGCAGGTTGGGAAATCCACGCACCGCTGGATGCCTAACCAAAAAAAATCCCACCGAAGGCCATTCAATGGATCTGCTTTAATTTTTCTCTCTTTTCCGGTTCTACTTTTTTTTGTTAGTTAAGAAATTTGCATGCTTTTTACGCACATTAGCATAAACACACAAGCGACAGGAGATGATGGGTGTTGTAGGGGTTGGGGTTGGTATTTAGAGGATGTAATGTGAAGAAAGAGAGGAAAATTTTCATCAGCAATCCAATATGTCAAACTTGAAGCACGCTTCGTGTACTTTTTTTATGCCAAATGTCAAGTGTCATGGCAAAATCAATGTGCCCTCTTTTTTCACTTCACTCCCTCTCTCTCTCTCTCTCTGTGCCGACAAGTTGGCAGCACTCTTGATGTGTGTTTTGTCAGCCCCCTCCCGCTATTCAATCAATTTGCCAGACTTCAATAGCTAACTGTACATATTGCCTGATTCAATTAACGTCAATAGTTGTGCTTGTTATTATTGCATTATTGTGCACTGAGCTTGCTTTCTGGCCATATATCCTTGAATCAGTTGAAACAGTTGGCATCATGTCCATTTGTTGCCTAATTGCATAAAGTGCAACTAATACACAATGCTTAATGATCCGCACAGTAATTGAAATTGCTGCAAATTCACAATTTCAAGTTGGTCTCCATTGAAACATACTTTATTTAATTGACTTGAGCATCATCTGCTGTTGCCTTTGGCTTCTGTTCAACTAAGTGGTAAGAGAACGTGTTATTCGCTCTTCCTTTGGGCCAATTAATACTGGGTGGATTTTCCGTAATGAGCTGGGATACAAATAATTAATCTTTACGTTATTATGCTTTCTGATTACACAGAAATTAGCTAAAATTTGCTTTATTTACATTTTAGCAAGATTAATTTTTGAGTTATTTCAATTTTACAGGGGTTAAAATGTTAAAATAAAATATATAAAATAAATAAAAATATATATAAAAATAAATAAATAAAGTATATTACTAATGCTTACTATTCCTATTACTAGTATGTGTAATATAATAAGTATATTTAAATAATTCCGCAACTTGTCTCTTTTGTAGTTCATCCAAGAATTTAAATTAAGAATTTAATCACATTTTCAATTATAAATTTAATATTCATTTAATGAAAATTTCTATTGTCAATTAAGTTTATCAATTAATTATTTAAAAACTTTTATGACATTTTTTTTATCAATATTAAAAGCTTTCATTATTATTATATAATAACGTGAGCTAAGAACAGTGTTAGATAAATTTCTGAAAGGAGTCAAACTCTTGGCGCACCTTCTACAATCTACAATAGTTCGCTGATTACTTGAACAATTTGTGGCTACTATTATCGAATTAAAAGTAATTTGTAATTACTTGGCTTTCGTTGTAATCTTCCCCCTCTATCGCTTCTTCATACCACCATCGTTCCCTATACTTAGCACAACTTTAGCATGCACCAAATTGTTGCATACTCTTTTGCGACGTCGGTTTGCCACTTGACGTTGAGCTGAAAGCAGCTGCCACTTTAACGCGCACTCAGCAACAGTCACGCCCACATTGAGAGCACAATTTGACGCCCCCCAACACACACACTTGCACACCCACACACTCACACACACATGCTTGGCCCACTCAATTAACGCAACTCATCAGAGGCTGAGAAAACAGAGCAGGAACAGAAGGAATAAACTCTTGAATGTGTGTGAGAGTGTGTAGGTGTAGGTGTATGTGTATATGTATATATATGTGTGTGTGGCTGGGTAATAACGGGAGTATTTGCTTACATTTGTATTTGTTTTAACAACTCTTGCATACAATCTAAATGGGTCTGAAACGAAACGAACCTGAGACCTGAATTCTGGATCCTGGGTCTTGACTCTGCCGGAATTCAGCCTGGATGATGTGCTGACTGTTTCACGTTGTTGTTGTTGTTGTTGCTGTTGTTGTTATTATTACGCTGTTGTTGTATATTATGTGCTGTTGCCTCTCGCATAATTACTTTGACTCGACTTTTACGCCCTTTCTATGAATTACTCAAGAAGTGTTGGTCTCACGTTCACACACACACAGTGTGTGCAGTTTGTCAGTTGCCAGTTGCCAGGATGCGAAAAGAAGGATGCTTTCTGCGTTTATCCTTTTTGTACTGGCAGTGTCTTTTCGCTCCTTTTTTGCCTTGTCTTCGTGTCGTGTCCTGTCGTTCGTTTTATTTATTTCTTTAGCTCGTGTTTGCCTGCTAATTTCTTTGCTCCACACGCGACACGCACGACAAGTCAACGGGTTAGCCCAAGTAAAGCTCAAAGCAACTCACTTACTTCTCAGCACACATACACACGCTGAAACATTAGCAGCTAGATATGAGTATAGGGTTGTCATGGGTTGTCAACTTTATTTAAAGAGAGCATATTCTACCTAAAAATTCAAATTAATCTGTTCTTCTTCGGTTTTACACAGTTTTCTCCAATATTAAAAAATATACAATTGCTATTTAAAAAATTAATAAATTCATATTTATCCATCAGAGTCAATTTTTTGTGCTTCAGGCTTTTTTACCAACTTCAATCTGTCATAACTTTATCAAGTCTTAGCCGATTTTCTTGCGGAATATCAATTTAATCAATATTCAGTCTCTATTTTGATTCTGCATCTTCCATCACTCTCCTTTTTTTCCATTTCAATTCACAGCTTGAATCTAATCCTTTACTGTCATTTCTCAAAAATAAATATTTCTTATTATAACTTTTTTATCTTTTATCCTCCCCGTTTTCAACGGCAATTCTTTGCAATTAGTTTTCTGTTTTCCATTTCATTTGTCGCTTTAAGCACATTGCCATCATTTTTTTTCGTAATGTCTTTTGCAATCCTTTGCAACTCTGTATTATGGTATTTTACCACCTACAATTCCCATTCAGTTCTATGTTGTAGATTGTGTTGTATGCTACCGACATTATCTCTGTTAGCTTTTTAGCCTAACGACTGTCGCAACACCTTTTGCTATTCCCTATCTTCTCTCATGCTCATACTCTCCTCCCTCTTCTTCCTCTCATTCCCTTGCTGTCTAACTTCCTGGTTCGTGTCCATCGCATTCGCATTGTTAAACAGAATTTATGCGCTCAGCAGCTGCGTCATCTCCACGACCGACTAACGATACTTTCTTCTTCTTGTTCTCTATCGTCTTATTTTACCTTCTTCTTCTTTATAATTGTCTTGTGCAACTTCTGGTAACGCCATTGCCCCGTCTGGTATTCACAGCAATGTGGTGGCGCCACCTGGTGCGCAGGCATACACTCTTCTTCACTCCGTCTCTTTCTGTTACTTTTATTTGAACTTTGACGTTGTATGTGCATTTAAACACTTGGAGAAAAATTAAAAATATTAAATTTTTTAAGCAAATACAAATTTAGTTAATTAAAGAGATTTCATTAAATAAATTGCAAGATATTAAAAATAAATAGAAAACTTTTTAATTTTGAAATATTCTATAGTGAATATAATAGCAAATATATAATATTAAATGTTCAAACTTTCTAAGCTTTAATTGTTTGCTTAACACTAAGCCTAAATTAAAAATTCACGAATTTATCAGTTATCGTGAAAGTAAATGAATACTCACTATGAAATCTTTTGGTCATAGTTTATTATTATTTAATTTTAATACAATTTAATAAATGTTTAGTATTTAATTTTCAAAATGTTAACCATTTAAATGTAGTATGGTAGAATCAATTTTGAATTTATTTGTTTATTTCTTAACCTTTTTTTTCTCTGAGTGCTTGCTCGCTTTACCTGCTTGTCTTCCTCCTCGTCCTCTCTCTCTCTCTCTCTTCCATTCTTTTATTTTACTTGTCTTTCTTTTGCTGCGCTTGCTTACCTTTCGAGTTAAGTTCTACGGGTTGTATTTTATTCCCATTCTCATTCCATTGGCCACTTTCAGGCTCATTGGCTAACTGTTGATTTTGTTAGCCTCCCCTCTCCTCTCTCTTTCTCCTTCTTACCCTCTCTCTTTTTAGCCTTGTCGAAGAGATTGCGACACACATTTTCTGGCCGTATTACTTGGTTTCTCTGTGTGTGTGTTTTATATATATTTTTTGTTGCCTTTGGCTTGTTTACATTTTCACGCTCGAATTCGCCCCTTGTGCTGTAATTTTCAAGCAGTTTTTGAGCCAACTTCAAACACACACATTAAGCGGGCTGCCAGCGACTTTGGACTTTTGTTTGTGTCGCTTGGAAGTGCCCAGGAGTCACCCACTGAAACACCCACTGAACCAGGATACCACTCGTCTTTTGCCACAAATCTCTTGCACCGTTGCCCAACTTCTGTTGGGATTCTCCTCCCATTCTCTCACTGACTCTCTGCTCTCCTCTCTTTTAGCCTGACTTCCGTTTCCTCTGCTTTCAACGAGCTGTTCCTGCCGCTGCTTTTGTGCCACATAAATTTGGTTTAAAATGTATCTCGAACTCATCGCATTCACCTCTCCTCCTTTTGACTCCCTCTCAGCTCCCACACTGTTATCCTGTTGCCTGTCTTGTCCTGTTGTGTAGTTGCTTTTCTTTTCATGTTGCTTTGTTTTGTGCTCATTTTCAATTTGAACATTTTAATGTTGTGGTCATAAAATTCTTTTTATTGGCTGTAAAACCCACTTTGGCAGCAAGGAGGAGGAGTGCGGGGGCAACAACAAAAATTAGCAGTCTCTTTGCCTTGGCTACTTGAGAGCTGCGTTAAGGTGCGATAAGGATGCCAAAGTATTTGCCAAATTAAACGAGTTGGCGTTTTTTATGCGTCGGGTCATTGGGTTTATACTCTACATATTTACGGGTATCCCACACAGTTTGGAGAGGACATCGCATCATAAAAGTCATTTGCATTGCTAATTTAATTAAAATACAAATTGAAAAAATGAAATCAAAGAAAAGCCAACCAAATTCAATGGGGAGTTGTAAGTGCCGGAAGTAAAAAAAGAAAAGAAACGAAATTAAATATATATGCTCACGTATATATAATAAAAACGGATGCGGAAACCTTTAAAATTCTTGTAATGAGCATATAATAAAATATGGCATGAATTGAGTGAAAATATGATGAAAAATCTTGGGTCGTTTTTTGACACAAAAGAGTGTAAAGCAGCAATCAATTCATTTATGCTTAAAACATTGAATTTTTAAAAAGAAATAATTGCTAGATGAATGTTTTATAATTTTATGAATGCTCGTTATAATCTGTTTCTAAAGATTTGGAAAAATTTAAGCAAAATTCAGAGAAAGAAAAATCGAATAAAGATGTAAAATACAAAAAGTATCCACACCTAAAACTATGGACTTAAAGGAAAATTCGAATAAGCCTATAAATTATTTAAAGTCCCACTTTCAAAATAGCTCCATAAAAATATCCAAAAACTTGATGGCATTTCATTTCCTCTCGCTTTTTCGGTAAATTGACAAATTTACATAAAATAAAATGGAAATTGAAGCAGCAATAACTGAAAAGCTCTGAAAAGTGGATGGAAAAAGCATTGGCAAACAAATCATAATGCTGCGAATGTTTTGACGTTCCAATTTGAGGCAAATATTTGTATTTTGCTATCATTTCATTTGCTTGGCTTGGACACAGTACCCACGTACAACAAACTATAAATTTCCATAATGCAAATTAATGAAAATAGGAAATAAATTCACCAAGCAAAACAGGAGTTGAGGCGGCAAGAAAGGAAAAATTTAATTGAAAGAAAATTTGCTGAGAAAGTGACCGACGGAAAGCGACCGGATGGAGGCAGGCAACATTGTCGAAACACGTGTCAGTGTCAGTGGCACTGGCGGAAAAGTCAAAAGAAAAGCGTCACATTCAAAAATAAAATAAAATTGTCTCTAAGACGATCAAAACAGCAGCAGCTAGCCAAGAGGGAAAATTGGTATATTTCCGGCGCTAGATTGAGAAATGTTTTGCAAAATGGAAATGAGTGGCACTTGAGAAAAAAGATACCGAAACAGTTGGCAATAAAATATCGACATTAACACTAAGTTGAGGCCAGGTGAGAGACTGTCAAACACAGAGACTCATGGATATCTCAATTAAATGCTAATAGATAATCAAATATAAGTTGCCAGACAAATTGATGTATCTATTAATGTTTCGATAGCCTTCTTGCTGGTATA
Source organism: Drosophila phalerata (assembly GCA_951394115.2). Taxonomy (NCBI): domain Eukaryota; kingdom Metazoa; phylum Arthropoda; class Insecta; order Diptera; family Drosophilidae; genus Drosophila; species Drosophila phalerata. Next base: position 6,140,094 of record OY729850.1, read on the forward strand.
TTTAATTACGATTTGGACAGACTGTTGAATAATTGAAGTATGAGATCTAATTATAATACCTAAGACTGTCTAGTTGAATTAAAGCAAACAAACAAATTTGTTGGACTCTTGGCAATTATAGCAAATTTTTTTAATGGCAGTACCGCTATTACATATACTTGATATCTTGCAGATTAATTTTAAAGCATGCTGTAAATTTGATGTTAAATGATAAATTTTAATCAATTATTTGAAAAAAATAAAAAAAACACTCAATTCTGTAAGCAACTGTAACACTTTAAAAATAACAGTCTTACAAGAAAAGTTACGATCTATAAAGCAAAACCACAAGAGGTAAAGTGAAAGTATATTTTGCTTTTAGCCCATAGATGCTGTTCAATGTGCAATGTGTGTCGTAATGAATTTGCGAGTGTTACTTATATGAATGCAACACGAACTTTGCCTTCAAAACTTGCCACACCAGTTAGCCAGGCTGTCAAGTGGTTGGCTAACAGCTAACGGCACATGGGAAGCTGGCTAAAAGGCAATGCAAAAAGAAGGCAATGACCAAAAACGTTGAGCCTGAGACCAAGTCCGAAGCCCGAAGACTGAAGGGCCTCTCAATGGCGACCTTTTTTTTTTTTTTTTTTTTTTAGCTTGTTTTGTTATTGCCTCTTGCCGTTGCAGTTAGCCAAAAGTGTTGCAAATTACGAGCAAACCGGTTTTTAAGGGGCTTTGTCCAGCAGAAATGGGTCAATAAGAAATTCAAATGCAGAAAAAACATCAACCAAAACTGAGTTGAAAAAAAGAAGGAATTGAAAAAAGAAATTGAAGTGCGGCCTGTTGAATTTTGTGGTTGCTCCTTTAGGGCATCCGCGAATTGAGGCACAGTTCATTGACTTTCCAACTGTGGCAGGGCCAACATTTAATCGAAATTAGTGCAGCCAAAAAGAGATGGAAAAAAAAAAAAGAAGAGGGAGACAGCAGCAAACGTGTTTCTTCCTCTCACAATGCAGCTGGCAAGACAAATGGCATATAAAATATCAAGGCTAAAAAGCTTTGAGTCTCTGATGATAATGCCAAGAAAATGCAAAATTTATATGGCCATGATTTACAGGCAGCTATCAAAAAGCGTTAAGATAAACTAAAGCTTGGCTTTGCTGCAATAGAAAATTGTTTCTGACACCATTTAGAATTGGATTTAGTTAAATTTGTCATTCAGTTTTATGATTTAAAATGCATAGTGATACTAAATGTTTTGATAATTATTGGCAATGATTTAGTAAATGGAATGCATGGAAATTGAAATTTAAGAAAATATTAAGTTTATCCTAGTAAAATTCAATTTGGGATTTTAATAAAAGTTCCAATTTAAATTATATCGCAAAAAATATAATATTTATTCGTAATACGCAAAATTTTAATTAGTTTCAATTTTTTAATTTAAACTTATGTGTTTAACAACTACATTTAAAATTTGTCTATAAGTTTCTGGACAACTTTCAGCTAGTGTCATTGAAAAATGGAATAACTTTTTAATATATGCTAAAGCTTAAGCACAAAAACTTGTGGCAATGTATCAACTTTTTTGTCATATTTTAAGAACATTATAAAAACATTTTGTGTTTAGCTTGTGCAACTATTTTGATTAGCCTTCTATTAGGAGAGATAAAGAGTGAAAGAGAGAGGCAAAGAATGAGATATGATGTCAGATAGTCGACAAGGGTAACTAATGGGACACATGACATAAATCGCAATTTTTATGACATTTACTCGTAAGTGATAATCAAATAAAGGCACAGCTGACCACTAAAATGTTGATATTAGAACTAAGCACACAATATTATTATTAATATTTAATGCGCTTGCCCGAAAAACCTGCACATTTTATTATAAGCCGGCATTTTTATCAGAGCCGCCGTAGTGTCCCCCAAACAATGTGGAATGTGGAATGTGGATAATGGGGTGGCAACTCTGGACGTTGACGAACCTGGAAAGCCGCTTAAATTGTTTGCCCGTTGTCCGTTGGTTGGTTGCAATCTCCCCTTGTTGCCTCTATTTGTTGTTGTTGTGGTTGATTTAATATTTAGCACGCTTGGACAACGGACCTTTAGGGCAGAAGGGAGTGGGAAAAAAGGCGGGGAGGGGATGGGGGATGGAACTGCCTTAGTAAAATTTTAATGCGCTTTTGATGATGGCCATAAAATGGCAAACAAAATGCATGTGGGCGTTGTTGAGGCGTGGCATTGCATGTGGAATCTCTGCGCTAGATAAAATATTAATTTATTTTTTTTTTTGTGTTTTTGTTTTTGTTCTTGATATTTTTTTTTTTTTTTTTTTTTTTTGTTGGTCTCTTTTACTTTCGTATCCATGTCATCCCCTCTCAATGTGCTCTCGTTGTGCGTTGTGTCCTGCGGACATTGCAATACCGCATTCAAGCTATAGTGCCTCATAAAATTTTACGTATGTATCCTGCCCGGCAGTGCTCTTATTTTTAAATAACTGTTTCGTGTTTTTGCCACTGTTTTACCCTCCCACGCCCCTCAATTCTGCACCTCTTTCCTCTCCCTATGCACACTTCTTGTGTGTTATTAATATTTTCATTTTGACGCGGTTTATTTGCCTTTTTTCGCATATATATTTTGTTCCCCTCTATTTTTGTTTTGTTCGTTGCTTTTGTTTTATTTCAACGCCTTTTGCATTACTTATGTACTGTTTATTAATTTCAACATCGGCGCGTGTGGCATGCTCAACTTTTTTATTCTCCAGCAGCAGCTTGACAGTGGGTCACTAAATTTTTCGACCCATCCGCCACTCATACTTCATACATATACCATATACATACCATGCACACTGAAATGAGTGTGTTTATATTTTTCTTGGTTTTTATGGCGAATGCTTTGTTTTGCCATCTTTCATGGATTTTTGTTTTACTATTTTTCCTAATTTATGGGGAAACTCATGGCGAAAGATTGAAATAAATAATTTTCCGCAAAATATTTGAAATTTATTTGAGAGCTCATTGCTATTTTAAAAAAATTTGGTGGCTTTTAAATTAAACGATTAGCATAATATTGACTTAATGTTCTAGATTTTTCATAATTTTAAATAAATTGTAGACCCTATATTGAGATGAAAATTTGTTTTTAAAATTAATTGATTTATTTTTTTTTAAATTGAAGTTCCATTTTAATTGAGTTTTTTTTTGTATATCTTGCTTGTAGTTTATCCCATTTTTAGTAAAGTGCCTGCAGACTATTTCCCAATATGGGAGTTGTTAGATGAATTATTTATTCGCAATTCGCACCACATTATAGCCATAGATTAATGTCAGCTCTCTGCTGTTTTACGAGCCACATTTTCATTTAGTTGCCGACAAACACACGCCAAACATACATAGAGGGAGAATGAAAGAGAGAGTGAGAGAGAGAGACAAAGAGTGGGATAAAGAGAAAGAGCTGTAGCATATTAAAGTGTGTGTTCTATTACTTAATTATTAATAACGCTGCTTTAGCCAGCTCATCGCTTAGCACACACTTAACATTTTCCAGCTGGTGGGAGTTGTCCACAGCGTTGCGATCCAAGATAAACAACTTGCCACCACAAATCCCAATCCCCCTGCCCCTCCGCACTACCGTCCTTGAAACCACAGAAGTTTTCTAATTAGTTTTTGCGCACAGTGCGCTTTATAGTTATGCATTTTACTTCTTGACTGTGGCAACTTGCAAGTTGCAAGTGGTTGCTGACTGAGAAGATGAGAAGAGGAAATGAAAGTGGAAGTTTTGCACTCATTCTACATTTATTGCAAATTGCGTTGAGGAGGAAAAAGACACCCAAGCTTGGACATTGGACATGTGGGTGGCAAGAAGTGCGCAATTATTGTAAATGTCGCAATTATCGAGCGAGTTTTAGTAAAAAATAGAAATAAATTCCGACTTGTTAATGAGAACTGCTTTATTAAATGAATGTCGAGCTTTTGAAGTGAATATTTTGCAGTATGATACTCATTTAATACGAAACCAACTTGACTCCTCTAATTTGGAAAAGTATCTTATTTGCAACTCAGAAGAGGATTTAAATATTGAAGTGCATATGCTAAAGTATTTACATGCTTAGCAACGCTTATTAACGTTCATCTAAATTTCAGTTGGTATAGCAAAATATCAAAAGCGTATTAAGGGCAGAAAAGAGAAAGATAAATCTCCTTGAAGCAGCTGTAAAGTGCTTTTTTTGTGAAGGGATTAAATGTCTACATGAAAAGCAAAGCCCAGAATTCCCTATATATTCTAATATCAAACGTAACACACGCAGAATTTCTATATTTTAAATTTGTGAATATATTGTAGAGTTCAAAATACTTAGCAAAACTGAACTGAAACTGAACTTAGTAAACTGAACCCTCATAAATTTACATATAATATATTTAAAATGAACTTTTAAACATTGTTTTTTTTTTTTTTTCATAAATGCATAAATATAACTCATCTGTTGAAGATTTTTTTTTTGTAGCAATATTTTCTAAAACGCGCTTCAAATCGATTTTTAATTTAAATGTAAATATATTTTCGTAAATTGGTTAAGAATCAAATTAAATCCATTTCCTTTTTCCGTTCCCCAAATTTCGACAACTTCAAGATTGCTTTTAATCTTCACTTTACGCTAAGCCAAGATTTCCCAAAAGAAATATAAATACAAAATGAAAACAAAAATTTTCTATAGGCTTCAATGCCTTTATAAGCCACTTAATCAAGCTTTTCTTCCACTTTGCTCTCGAACCATTTTTGGCAGCTGACAATTACCGCCTTAGCAGGACACGCCCCCTACCCCTCCTTCGTTCAGGGTATTGAGAAAATCTCTGCAAACATTTTCAAGCAAAAGTGCAAAATTTGATGCGCAGACTTATCGATGAATTTCCATGAATAATAAATATTTTTGGGCACTGGGTCTAAACAAGATTTACGCCCAAGACAAGAAGCAATCACACCAACTTCGCACACAGTGGGTGGGAAAACTTGTGCTAATTGAACACTTAACCCATTATAGACCCCCCCGTTCGATGCCATTCTCTTGTCAAATGAATAAATAGAAATTCAACGAAATGAGACGAAGCAAATTTACAGCTTAAATTTAACATAAATTTCCATGCCAACAGGCGCCTCATTATAATTTGCCATAAATTAACAAGTTGCCCCTTAGATATTTAGTATTTAGATATATATGTTGTACATGTATAGAGTATTATGTATTTTGTAGGTTTTTGTTGAAGACTTAAGACATGTTTGGCTCGCGGGCGTCGGCTGGAAAACTCATTAACGTCGTAATTTTCCAAAATTTATAAATGTTAATTGGAAAATGCTTTTGGTCTTGCTCTTGCACTTGTCTCTCTCTCTCACACTCTACCTCTAGACAAAAACTGCTTATTAAATTATGCTAATGAGTTTTGCTCACGCCAACTGTCAGTGAAAATGCCAGCAATTTTTTGGGCCAAATCCTGCGCCAAAAACCGTTAACCAACCAAACGAAAAATTCCAATTATAAAACGGCAGTTGAACAAAAAATAAGATAACTACAGTATGAGCTGAAGATGAAATACTCTAGCACAATAATTAACTCAATTATATAGCAAATTAGTTGTAACTTGAGATTTAAATTGTTGAATTTTCGAAAAATTCAAGAGGGAATCCTTTGCTTAAAATTTAATGCAGATGATCAAAATGACATTTCGCAAGGAAATCGGTAGAATTTTGACAAAGTTATGCGAGCTTAAAGTTTTTGAAAAAATGTTAAGGGGTAAGGGTAAAGGATTTATGGATAATGTCGAAAAATATCAAATTTTTTAAGTGATCAAAATTTAAATGCAGATTGAATTTTGAGGCAAAATCATCAACAAAATGGCAATCCGTTTGAAAATCGGTCGAATTTTGACAAAGTTATGAAAGTTTGAAGTTGGTCAGATTTTAGACCTTGTCACCTTACAAGTCAAAATTTTTGTTGAATTTCCCATGATTTTTGACAAGAAAATGAAAGGTCTCAGAATCAAGTTTAAAGTGTTGATTTATACTAATTATGATATAAGGTGTTGATTAAAAGTGAAAACTTGAGAATTAAAATTTTAAATTTTCAAAATTTCAAAGGGGGGACCCTTACCATCAAAATTGAATTTCAGCAAAAAATATTTTTTTTTAAGAAATTAATAACATTTGAATGCAGAATGAAATTAGAGGCCAAAATGTGACCAAAATGACATTCCGTTTGAAAATCGGTTCAGTTTTGACCAAATTATGAAAATTTGAAGTTGGTCAGACTTTAGACCTTGCCACCTTACAAGTCAAAATTTTTGTTCAATTTCCAATGATTTTTGACAAGAAAATGAAAGGTCTCAGAATCAAGTTTAAAGTGTTGATTTATACTAATTATGATATAAGGAGTTTATTAAAAGTAAAAACTTGCGATTTAAAATTTTGAATTTTCAAAATTTCAAAGGGGGGACCCTTATCATAAAAATCAACATCTAGATCAAATTTTTTTTTATTTAAAAAAAATTAAATTTGAATGCAGTTTAAATTTAAAAGTCAAATCATGATTAAAATGACCTTCCGTTTGAAAATCGGTTGAATTTTGACAAAGTTATGATAGTTTGAAGTTGGTCAGTCCTTGGACCTAATGTTTCACACTGCGAAGACTATATGTAAAAGAGTCTGCAAATTGGTCAGACAGTAATGTCAAGCTGTGTGTGAACTTGTGTGCATGTGTGTGTGACTGCATTCATTGCAATTTTTGGACTGCACTCTGTGCAGTCCTTGGTTCGTTTATTAATTAGTCAGGACAATGCGGGAATGAGTGCAGAATGAGAAACCAAAAACTCTTTGTCTGCCTTTTTTTTTTTTTATTGCTTTTCGTTGTTGTTGTTCGTGTTGTTGGGGGTTGTAATCAGAAGCCTGCATATGACAGTTGACCAGACTCGTGATTTCTGTACACTTCAATCTCTGATGATGTTTTATTTGCCATTCTTGTTTTACAGGATGTCTTGCATAAAATTTGCAATCCACATGGCCAAGTGCTGCGCATTGTTATCTTCAAAAAGAATGGCGTACAGGCCATGGTCGAATTTGATAGCCTCGATGCGGCAACACGTGCCCGGGAGAATCTCAATGGAGCCGACATTTATGCCGGTTGCTGCACTCTTAAAATTGATTTTGCCAAGGTAAGTTTCTATCTTCTTTAATACAATACTAAGTATATAATAATTATTATCTCTACTTGCAGCCAGAGAAATTGAATGTTTATAAGAATGAAACAGACACCAGCTGGGATTATACCCTGAGCACAGGTGAGATTCAACCAAGTGCGTTCACATTTTTTACTATAACTATTTCTTATTAGTCGATAAGTAATACCTATGCACCTCTACATGGCATACGATACAACTACAATATAATATATATCATCTATATATCTTTATATCATGAGAATACACAACACGAATGCATTACACACACACAAATACATTTACACATCCACACAGACACTCAACTACACACAAACAAATACACCTGCTTTTTATTGCCCACATGTGGAGAGAGTTGTAAAATTTATAATTATCGTATATGCAAAAACAATATTTTGCAAATTAGTTAGCTCGATTTTTTTTTCAACATATTTACTTTAGTTTCGGATTTTCACAAGCTCAACTTTTAGGCAACTTGAAAACTTGTAACTTTTTTTGTTCAACATATCAACTTTTTCAATTGCCAAACATATTTTTAATTTATTTATTTACCAGCGCTTAAACTTTGACACTTCAGTGTGTGTTTCATATGCGAGTGTGTGTAAATTTGTGTGCGTGTGTGTGTGTATGGAATTTCAGTGTTGATTTTTATTATAAACGTATGTGAATTTACAATTTATGAATTAACAACGTGGCGTATGCGCAATCAACTGATGTAATTTTAGTTGAGGCTTAAGGATTTTAACAAAATTTGCATATTTATAATTTATTTATTTAAATCATACATTTCTGGTGTTATTTTTGACATATTGTGTGTAAACAAAGTTTACGGGGCGTATGTGTTATATTTAAAGCAATTTAATATCTTTTCCACATACCTGACGTAAACTTAATATTTCACTGTGACGTATACTTGATATTTGTGGTTGTCTTTAAGCCGTTGACTAAGACCTGGTAACATTTCTGTTAGCCGTCTAAAATCTGAGCTGCCTAATTGCCACACCAAAAGCTGTCGAGCTTAAAACGCAACTGACATCAGCCACAAACAGCAAACAACAACAATAACAACAACAAGGGGACATCAAACATTAATGAAACTCGAGCAAAGAGCATCAAAGTCAGCAAGTGGAAACAGAGGCAGCTAACAACGCCCACATTGGCCACATCAAGCACAAACTGCACCTGGCGCTCATCTTTCTCCTACTTCTCCTTCTCCTCCTTTTGTCTACAGTTTGCCCTGCTTCTCCTCTTTTCACTGTTGTCTATGTCTCTTGCCGCCGTAGCACATTTCCCGCTTTTATGACAGTCGACAAAGTTGCGCCGTTAAATGCCATTTTTAATTTTTATATATTTCACTTTGAATAAAAATGAAATTAAACTGTGCTCCGGTTGTTGTTGTTGTTGCTGCTGTTGTTGTTGTTGTTGTTGTACTCGTTGTTGTTGCTGTGTGTTGTGTTGGCAGACAGCGAGGCGGCAACGTTGTCGGGCAATTTGTTTGCCAGTCGACAGACAGCAGAAGGAACAACTTCAAAAGGCCGACAAACTGCACAAAATCTGTCCGTTTTTCGCCTCGTGACAGGCCAACGCACCAATGTTGCAAGTGTCAACGTAGCAACAACCACAACAACACCAGCAACAACAACAACCACTGACTGGAGAGGCCAAAGCCACAATAACTCAGACAGCAGCAGCAGCAGCAGACTCTGTCATATTTGCCAGTGTTGCTGTTGCTGTTCTTGTTGTTGCTGTGCAAAAAGCCGACAAACTTTTGGCTGTTGCATGTCCCTTGAATTTATCTGCCTGTCGTTGTTGTTGCTGCTTGCATTTGCCTGTGCGTTGCCTGACTATGTGTTTGTTTTTGCCACAAACGAATGGACCTGGTCTCTGAGGTCGAGTCGACTCGACTGTGAGCTGAGTATCACAGCTGCCATTTGCCAGCTCTCAATGAATGGCAAAATGAATGAACTTGCTGGGAGTTGTAAGCGGGGGCGGAACAGAGCCGATGTGGGCGTGTAAATTAGGCCTCAACAACAACAACACAGGAGGAGGAGTATGAGGGAGACGGCGACAGAGTGCCTTCTTTGTTTGTGCTTGGTCGTATAATGAACATGCCACTTTGAATGTGGCCTGGTCATTGCAATGCATTGGTGGCGCCACAATTCTGTTTTTCATTCCATTTGCTGCAGCTTCGCACTGTCCTCCATTGTCTGTTTGATGCGTTTTTCCACTTGGTTAGTTGCAATTGCATTTCTGTGGCACGAACGTGATTCAACTTTAAATGTCTCTCTCACTCGTAACGTTGTTTCTTTATCTTAACCAATAATGCAGTATAAATTATAGTAGATAATTGATCATAATCACTAAGATAATTATCTGAGCTGCTTTTGTAAGACTAATTGTAAACTAAAATGTTCAAATTAATTATCTACACTTTTTTGATTACAATTTGAAGTACTTACTAATATCAAATCAGAATTTTTATTGATAGAAATATATTTATTTTAGAAACAAGTTAAACGTTCAAGAAATTATAAACTGTAGTATTTTATCGAATATCCTTCTTCAAGATGTTTCACTTAATACATTCCATTTGCCTATGTGGTAATTTTGCAACTTTCCATTAGTCAATGTTGCTAAAGAGTTTGCCCCAGTTGACCTTCGACCTTATATATGACAGCCATTTTAAACTGTGCTGTGTTCTGGTCAGGCCAATCAATAGAATTCATTAAAATCGCTGCTTGTGACAATGCCACGCCCACAACTTGGAAGCGCCATAAATATTGCATAAATTTATTGTTCGAACAACAGGAAAAGAAAAGCGAAACCGAAAAGAAAATGAAACATTCGTAAACGATAACAAGTTAAATATGAAGTGAAAAATGCAAACAAAATATTTGCATACGATTTTCTATTTCAACCAGTTGAAAAAAGAGGGAGGATAGAAGGGTTAAAAGGAGCAGAACCGCAAGCAATCGATTTAAGCGACCAAAAAGTGTCCTGTTCTGCGCCTTTGGGTAAACACTGAAACAATCCACGAAGTGGCAACAACTACTTGCTCAACAATTTGTCTAAGAAGGGGCAAGGTAGGGCAACTTTGCAACAAAACACAAAACTTCATCAAGTGTATACCAAAAATTTTGGTATTTGCATTTGCCAACCGTCAGGGTCGTTTTCAGACTACTGCCGTCAACTGACAGCTAGCTGCATATTTAGTAGGTAAATCCTACCCACCCTACAACTGGTTCGCTACCTTAACCCCATCCTAAAATGGGTTGGCTACCTCTAACCCACCCTATAAGGGGGTTTCTACCTCCACAGCACCCTATGAGGGGTTTGCTACCTGCATATTTAGAAGGGAGTGAAAGAGGGGAGTTGCAGAGAGGGGAAAAGTACAACAGCAGTTGTGTGCCTCGAGTCACTTGACGTGCATTTTATCTATATGCGCCCGCGTTTTGTTAATTTTCCACTCATTTTCCATGGTCGCGTCTTGCGGCTTGTGCTTCCACTTCCTCTTTAGCTCCTTCCGTTCTTGCGCTCGCTCTTCCGTTGTTCCGTTAGCGTTACCCTTAGCGTTATCCTGCTGCCATGACTCTTAGATGGATATGTATTCTTATGCTCATCGCATTTGGCTTGTTTCGTGTTGTCACGCAACGTGCTTCTGAAGCTTTGCTTATTTTGTGGCCAACCAAAACTCGCCTTGTCTCCATTTAACTGCAAATTGTTTTTTTTTTTATTTTATTTCTATTCTTTTCTTTACTTTACGTTTCCCATTTTCAGTTTTAGTTTTTTATTTGTAGTCAGTCAGTGAGTTGAGTTGCCTTCAAGTCTCTTACTTCTGGGGTTTGCTTTTTAGCCCAAGGACGTTCGATTTTTCACTGTTCTGTTCGCTTGACAAAACGTGCATTTGCCTTGTGCTTACGTATACGTAATGCGCTTGCAATCCCCTACGTTTCGATACTTGCAAAGTGACAGTGTCGTTTTGCTGGTCGCTTAACCCCAAGGGTCAGCTAATTGGACTCGTATTTCTTTTGGAGATGGGTAGCACTGAACTGTTCCACTTTATTACAATCACTTTCTAGTTTGTTGAAATGACTTGCATATTACAGGAAAACAAATACTAGAGCTGCCTCAATTTGCTATTTTATTCGATTATAATTTAACATTAACATTTGCCTTGCATTAATTAATTAGCTCCTCCTCCACATTTCCACACGATCAATCAGAATTATCCAATGCTGTCCAAAGTAAACAGTCAGAGCGGAAAGAACTGACATATGCGCCATGTTGTGCTATTATCGTATCAGTTAACCGTAAAAGAAATTTGTAAGCGCCCCCAAAAACTATGCTATAATTAACCACAAAATGCCAGCAACGACCTCACAAAAAGAGTGAGGGAGACCAAGAGAGAAAAAAGCTGCATTGTAATGGCTGTCATTATTTATTTATGAATGCATGACAATAACAATAACAAAGCACCACAAAAATGATGACAGTAAAGCTGAAATATATGCGACTACGAAATACTCTTTAAAAAAAACTCTGCGTTATGCTCTCTGTTGAACGACTTTCTTAAACGTTTTAAGCTCAAGTAAAAATAAACTTTTATTTATATAACTTTTTGGACTTAAAAATATATGTTTGTTTATCCATTAACTTTCTTGCGAGCGCACTTTGAATTCTTTATTCTGCTTTGATCTTTGGTCAATAATATATTTCTGTGGATATCATAAGATTTAAAGCTCTTGAATTTCTGATTTTCGCATTCATCTTTGTGTTACATTCGCAAACGTTTTAGATTGTTGTTACATGTAGATTTGCATGATAAAAGCTAATGCCTTAATTGCAGGGTATAAGAGTTGCCTTCACCACACAGAATTCAATAAAAGGAAAAAAAATCGAAAACAACAAAATGCCAAAAGTCATCAAAAGCAGAAACACAAATAACTGTAGGAGAAACCCTCATAACCCCTCTCAATCCCCTTGCCAACAAAAAATTAAATAGAAACAAAACACATTAAAAAGCCGCATAAATAGAAACATTTTAAATATGGGCAGGAGAGGGACGTGCGCAGGGTTGACATAAAACAGGACAAAACTATTTTATGTTTATGATTAAATCATGCATGAGTATAAGTGTGTGTATGTGTGTGTGTGTATGATGGGTAGGAGAAGAAAGGTAAATTTGCGGAGTGAAAGGTGTTCCTTGCTTTATTATGTGACCAGCAGGCGATGGCATTCAACTATCAAATTAAATGCGCATAAATAATTCATATGAAAGGACAACCATGTATGCAAATGACAATGACAACCCTAAAGCGTTGCGGTGCGTTGCGTTGGCAACCCTGTGATTTCAATAATGCGACCGTCGTCTAACGAAAAGCAAAACAAAACAAAACAACTTTTGTGTGTTGCAAAAATTTATTTATTTAAATTGCAATCGAAGGATGTTAAAAATAAAGAGCATAAGAGACATGTTCCTTGTTTCTTGTTCCTTGTTATTTCATGCGCCCCGTTGGCTGCTTATCCTAAATCAACATTTGTTTGTGCCGCACTCGTTGTTATTGTTATTGTTGTTGTAGTCATGGCAAGAGTCCTTCGGCTCGCACAGTTGCCAAGGCTCTTCACTGTTTCTTAGGCACTTTATTTTTATGACACGACAATTTCTGTGTGTGTGTGAGAGAGTGTGTGGGAGTGTATGTGGATGGGGCAAGTCCTTCGGCCTGACTGCCTGCTGATTATTTTCGTTTTATCTAGAGCCTTGCGCTATTTCGGACCCTCAATTTGTTTTTAGTGCCACATTTCTGCCCCCACAACACTATTCAGCCATATGCTGCTGCTCTGCCTAAAGCGTAGGAGTATGGGGAGGGATATATCAATCCCCTCCTGCTCCCTTGTCTGATATAATGCATCGCAATTATAACGGTTTATTTTTCAGCGTGGTTTATTTTATGTCAAGCGACAAACTTCGTGTAATCAGTGTGAATAATTTGCTTTTATGCCCTCTGATATAGCCATTTTATTCGCTTTTACTCGTATCATAATGGCCAACCCTTCGCCTTCATCCCCTTTCATTCCCTCGTATAATTGTTGTGACTGCTTTTTGTCTGGACCACGCATTGGCGTCAACTTTAACATTTAGATCCAATTAAAATTGCTTTTTATAGCTAAAAAACACACACACACACACATATAATGTGGCATATGATGAAGACTTTGCCACAGTTGACCAAACTTTGTTTCGTTTCGGGTTTTTGACGACACTCCAGTGCGCATATTTAAGGCCTTTCCCCAGTTGGTCATCACATAAGCCGGTAACATGCTTTTTGTTTTACTCAAAACCTAATGTGGCGCATCAAAAGTGCTGTTAACTCTTGAGGTTTGTCTCCCATCCTTGAGTTAAATTGAGCAGATGAGTCCTCGGTCTAAGCCGTTTTATAGGATTTGAAATCAGCCATGCCAATATTGTATTCAATTGTTCTCTTAATGATTGATGAAATTACATTTCTTACAAGTCATTACAATTGATTTGAGGCTCTGAAAAAATAGCCAAAATCAAACACAGATTGATGCTTGATTGACAATCATAATGATTAATATAGTGCGCATGTGGTTAATAGAATGTTTGTTAATGAATGACGATAATTTTGAAAGAATGATTGAATAAATGATTGATGATGATTGACAATCATTGTAGTGCAAACTCGTTTAATAAAATGATTGGTGATGATTGAAAAATTAGCTTCCAAAAATAAATGTGACTTATTAATAATCATAATTATAATTTGAAGTTTTGTTTCCCATAATGATTGACCTAAGGGTTGATTATGATTGACAATCGTTGGAGTTCCATATTGATTGATGATTGTACTTGAAGACAGATTCGTTTGGAATAAAAAACTAATTGATTGATGATGATTGACTGAATGTTTGATTGATTAATGAACTAGTAAATAATATAAATTAGATATTAGACATTATTGTCTTATTTGAATTTATCAAGCACAAGATAAAGTCACATGATTGACTGATTGATGGCTTTCATTTAACTTGCTAGCTACACATAACATGATTGACAATCACGTGCACAACTGCATCTATATTTGATTTTTGCCTAATCTATTTTATGTTTTCTACTGGCTTTACTAATCCAATTCTAATATAACCATTTCACACAATACGCCACACAATATCATTCATTTACACAGCTATATCGAATACGAATACGAATACTTAGCTATATATATTCTATATATACTTAAGCTTAGTTTAGCCTTTTAAGTCATACTCTTAATACTCAGCCGTTACATCTTTAACAACATATCTTTGATATCCTACAACAATCAACTTTGAAATATATTTAGATTTTGTTTTTCGATTGTTTGTGAGAGAAATTTTAAATTTTAAGCCACTTGAGGAACACAGCAAATATTTAAATTTTGAAAAGTTTGTGGAAAACAAAGCAAAAGCAAAAGAATAAATCATAAGAATAATGAAATTCATGAAAAGCAGCTATCGACTTCAACGTATAACTTTTATCCTGTCAACACACAAAACAAAAACAACAACACATGCATCCACGGCAAGCAACAAACACATCAACAACCACAACAAAAGCCACAAAACACACCAACAACCACAACAACAACCACAACAAGAACAACAAAACACAAGCGCCTACTAAAAAGAACAACAAAACACTTAACACCAAAAAAAAAAAAACAACAACTCCAAAATACAAGTTATCGAATAATTGATAACAGTTCTTTCACTGCTACTACTAAAATATCGAATACACTGAATTATATTACAACAACAAATACAAAGAAACATTGTGTATTATAAGACAAAGTACCACAAGAACAACAACAACAACAAGAACAACATCCAGCCAGCAACAACAACAACAAGCAACAAAGCCAATGCCTTCAAAATAAAATTCATAATAAAAAAAATATTTTTAACAAGCAGCAGCAAAAAGTGTGCAGTAGCAACAACTACAACTACAACAACAACAATTACAATTTCAGTCCAATAAAAAACAACAACAACAACTACAAAACAACCTCACGATAAAAAATAATCAAAAAAAAAATAAGCTTTTTCTCGCACTGTAAAAAACAACAACAAAAACTGCGCGCAAAAAATTAAAATTGTTCACTAACAAATTTTAACTGATATTTCTAATTTTTAAGTTTTTTTCTGTTACTTTTAATTTGTTTGTTTTTATGTTTCATATTTTTCTTTTTTCATGGCAGTGTTTAAAAAGGTAGTAACAATAACAACAAGAACAACAACAACAACTACTACTACTACTACTACAGCAACAGCTACAACAACAACTACAGCTAAAATTCTATAAACAACAAAAAACACGGAACCCAATCCCCGATATATATAATAATATATATGTATATATTTACATATATATATCTGTAGGCGCCCACTAACAACAATCAGAATGCGTTGGCATAGCTCCTTTCCCCCAGAAAAATAAATAAATACAAAACAGAAAAACGCCCGCCTGCCTGCCTTACCACCCAACTAACTAACTTAATTTTTACTTAACCAATGATATTAAAAGATACTACTATTTCTACTACTATTTTTGTTGTGTGTTTGTAAGTTCCAAAACAGAAAAAGCAGAAATTTATTTCTATATTCCCTCAGTAAAAAACAACAACAACAACAACAGCTAATACTATAACTACTATTACTACTACTACTACAACAACAGCTACAACAACAACAGTATGCAACTAAAAAAATAAATTTATTTATCCAAGAATGCACCAAATTTAAGTAAAATAGCAAACAAAAAACAAGATTTCAATTTTATGCAATTTATACAACAACAAAAAAAGAAAGAAATTCAAAAACCAACCACGAAAATGCAAGCATTGAATATAGAATATATATATATATATTTATAGACATATCTATACATATATGTATGTATATATCGAACTCTATCTCTGGGCAGGACTAAGCATCACAACAAAATAAACGAAACTCGCAGACAAAATCAAATATAAAACTATATATATATATATATATAAATATATACGACCTTACACTCTGTCTCTCTATATGCGTATATATGTAGGTATATATTTATATATATATATGTAAAAATATTTAATCACAATCTCAATCTCAATCACAAAAAAATAAAAAACCAACACTATTCTACTATCTATATCTATCTCGCTTGTGTTTGTCTGTGTGCAGGGATGCATGGCACGGGCAGCGACGCTACAGACGTAACAAGAATTGTTGTTGTTGGACTTAAAGATGATCATCCTCATCATGATCGATATATTGTTGATGAGCATATTGAAGTTAATGATCATGTTGTTGATGATGGTGATCACAACGCGGGAACTGTAACGGATAAGGATACGGATACGGATTGGGGATTGGAGCAAATGGAAATGGAAACGGCAGCGGAAACGGAAACGTCAACGGATACCATTAAAATATTAACAGCCACTGTTACAGTTACTACTAGAACTACTACAATCACTACTACCAGAACTGATCGTACCACGACAGCTACAACCCCAATATATAGTCGCGATAAATCGTACAATTTGAACAGATCCTTGCAATGTTTATGCGCCGTACGCTGAACGTACACTGAATGGCGAAAGTTTTTGAATTTTATTGCATAAAACTGAAAAAGTTATAAAGAAAAGCGATTAATTGATTGCTATCGCTAATCGTTATCGGAATCAAATGTTGCCAATTGTGGTTGTTGCTGTGCCTGATGTTGACAATCCGACAAGCTGCTAGAAACAAACTGAAAATCAATAGAAATATCTATTTAAATGGAAAAAAAAAAAAAATAATAAACGATACAACAATTTATCGAGATATATACTAAAATATATCGATATATATATATATATCTTGCTTATATATATGATTTTTGTTCTGTATATCATACCATGAACCACAAAATTAAAATCAAGCTTCAATTTTATTTAATTTTCAATTGATTAATTGATTAATTTGTTGATACAAAAAAGAATCGTTAAAAAATATGAAAAATCTAAAAAACATTTACCATTGGGATCTGTTCAAAGTTATGTGACTATATAGCTCTATATATATGTATTATTGCAACTGATTTTGGGGCATGTAGAGAAGTTGTATGTACGCCCGGTGGTATTAGTCGGTCATGTATGTAGATTCTAACGGTACACATAATGAAAATATTACTATATCATTGTGTACCAAAAAATAAAGAAAGAGAGAGAGAGAGAAACGACTTCAGCAACGTTGCGTATATCACACACACACACAGCTACTGTGACTGGAGGTGAGTCAGTTGAAGCACTCTATTCTAAATAATAACTACTACCTACCTACCTACAATACAATATCATAGTTTGTAAGTGCAACTCTCGTCGCGACGTCTAACCAAATTTCCCCTTTAACTAATTTAAGCAGAGCACAAAAATAATATATTTTTATATATATTTACTTTAATCATAGTTTCGAAAAGATCTAGTTACAGATAACTAGATAGACATTCTAGAGATCGTTAAGAACTAAACAGAGTTTTATACCATAAATGGATTAAATCGTATTATAGAGCAACTATAACCATATCATTTTTGTGGTTCATGGTAAAACGAATATTTTGTGTTATTTAATTCTCTTTCAGAATATCATTTTTATTGTCTAATTCAGTTGATCTGTTGAATATATTTGCCATAAAAGTCGAATCAATGCTAAGCATAAGCCCACTTTGTCCATAAAAATGTGCAACAATCGATGCTTAGAACAGGTTCTAAGCCAACTCCAATTGAACGTGGCCAAAACGAGCAAACGAGCTGTAGACTTAGACAAAAACTGCATTTATTGGGGTCGCATTTTGTTATTGTTGTTAGTTTTGTGCCGGTCAGTTTGCCAGTTGGCCCTGAAAACAAGTGTGGAGCATTAACACTCAGTTTGTCCCAAATATCATCTAATTTTGACCAAATAAAACGTTTAACCTATTGAGTTTTTCACTTTCGATCATCAATTTTGATTATATTCCCCAATCGAAATCTGTTGAAATTGTCAGCATTTTATTTAATTTCGTTAAAATCTTTTTGCTGTCATAAATTTAACCACTTGAAATTGTTATATAATTAATTTAAATTCAACATGATGTGTTTCTTATAATTGTTGTTGCCGCTGTTGTTGTTGTTGTTGTGTACTGACCTGCCTCAAACCTCAAATGAAATTAGTTTAGCCTACACGTTGCGTCTGGTTTCGGTTTTGGCTTTTTTTCCCCCCTGCTCCTAGCTGTTGTTGTTGTTTTTTTATATACTTTATTATATGGCATATACAAAAACTGATTCATTGACATGCAAAAGGCAATGAATAACGTGAGGCAGCAGCTGAGGTTGAACGAACGACCCGCAACATTTATATATATATTTATATGTATTTTTAACCCACAATTCTCTCTATCTCTCTTTTTGTATCTTTTTGCATCTGCCTGTTCCCCTTTCTCTGTCCCTTTTCATTACTGGTTTGTTGTTTACTCCTCTTTTTGGTCAGGTGCTGGTTTTGTTTGTTATTTTTTTTTTTTTTTTGAGTGTTTGTTTCGTAGTTCCCTTCTGTTTAAGTTACTCCTTTATTTTAAACATAAATTTTGTTTCTGTTTCGTTTGGATGATAATATATGAAATACAGACAACAACTCTTTAAACATTAAACACAGTTTCTCTTAGTTAGATTTTAGTGAACAACAACAAGTACAACAAGAAATACAACGTTTCGATAAACGCCACAGACACACACACCACAACAGCTCAAGAAACCAAATCCAAAGCAATCCAACAACCAATCCAACCAAACCAAACCAAACCAACCAAATCAACCAACCAAACCAACAAATTCAACAAATTTGTGGAAACATTTATCACGCGCAAATTGTTTGCCGTTTGCTCTTATCTCATTTCAGTTAAGGAGATTGGAAATGGTCGCTCACCATTACTGCAGGAGCCTCTTTACGGTACACGACCTCAGCCCTACAGTGAGTAGAAGGCGCCTATTCATTTGTAGTTTCTGTTTAGCTGACAAATGTTGTACCCTTCCTCCCAATTCCCACTTCTCCTCCAAACAAACGTTTTTATCCGAACAACAAAATCATATCCATTATTTCAGTGAATCTAACTAAAGGTGTGTGTGTATGTGTTCGGTTATGTCGAATTTTGATTAATTTTTGGTTTTATCATTATGATGATTTGGTTCTTCAGTGATACAGGTAGACTTAGGATCGTTTACTCTGAGGTAGGTCAAGTGTTTCTTTCTTAACTATTCCTTAGGTTGACTGACTCTTAATTACTTTACTTGTATGTTGATTTATAAAATTACTTATGTTATTATCACTTAAGTTGTATCAACTATATTAAAGAATTTATTTTCTGAATTTATTAAATAAATTGGAATTTTCAGCCTGTAAATAGTTTGTTTACTTGAATTATTCAAGCTTAATTAAAAAACTTCGACTTCTGAGCAAGTCTTACAATTTTTGCAAGGTATAACAATTTAAGTACTTGCATAATTATGTCAATTACTTAAAAAATTTTATCATAAAAATATATATTTTTCCTAAAAATGTTTATTCTTATATTTTTTGTTTTTAATTAGTAATCTGGTTTTTAATTATCTAATTACTTTTTGTAATTGTTGCTGTAATTTCATAAATGAAAAGACAGGATTAAACAACAAACTGCCGCCTTATCTACTAATTGTCAACATTACCATTATTTTAGATCAAATACTTAAATAGTTAAGCAGACTACGTGTAATTACTAAAATAATTTCCGCATAATAACATTGCTCTTAAAGAAGTTTATCAAACTATACTCAACAATTACGTGATCCTTAGGATACTTTCCTATTTTCTAACGTATATTCCTATGTCTTCTTCTTTCTTCTGTTCACCCGCATATTTGTTAAAAAGGTCACATACCATTTAGCAAATTGTCTACATAAATTCATTAGTATGTCAAATACAGAACCCACACACAAGAAGAAAACTCTTCTTTCTTTCTTAATATATATTTTTTTTCTTCTTCTTCTTTATTCACCTGCCTGTTGGAACTTTTCTAATTGTTGGCACTTGAGCGTGACTGTCATTAGGGAGGGGCCCTCATAAAATTGCAATCATTACAATTTGTAACGCCCTCTCATTCCACTGTCTTCAAGTTTTCCAAGTTTTTCTGAGTGTGACATGCGCACAATTAAAGGAAAATTCCTTCCAAGTTAACAAAAATATTATACTAATTAACTTGACTAAAAGTCTAACTGCAAATCAACATTGGTACAGCACTCGACCCAATTAAAGCTACTGTCTACAATATTATATTTAAAAGAGTCCTGATCGGACAGATTCACAGACACGTTTCATGCAGGTCCTTAAACGTGACAATGAGCCAGAGGGTAAAAATAATCGAAGAGTTCAGATTTCGACCACAATGCTATAAAGTATTTGCCGATTGGCTTTCCGAAAATTGTGTCAAACCCAAAGAAACTGCTAAAGGAAATGGCTAAAACCCCGAAAGCAAAATACACAAAACGATAGAGGGGCAAATAAAAGAAAGAGCAATGCAAAAGGAAATGGAATGAGAAAGATAGAGACTGAAATGAAAGCAAAGATGTGACTTTGTCGTTATTGCAAGAACATGTGTATTAATTTTCTCGTTGACTTTGTGGCATGCCTCCCAAACCAACCGCCCACTACATTTTCCAACATATGTGGTCAACCGTATACGGTTGTCTGTAAGTATGTGTGTGTGTGAACGTGTGAAGTACAAAATTAATTGATTTTTTATAGCTCAACGCACATCGAATTCAATTCAATTCAAGTTTATTGTGCAATTTTTGTGGTCATACTGAAATCTTGACTTAAGTTGATTCGTTTTAAGGGCACACAATTGAACCAAAAATATGGTCACATTGTCGCTTGAGTGCTTTAGTTTTTAAATGTTTTCAAATTGATTTGATTAAAGATTGATTAAAATAACAATTGAAATATTTTACATTAATTTAAACAAAGCTTGCGCTTTTTTATTCAAACAGCTTAAAAATCAAAACAAAATTTCAACTCTAGTTAAAATATTCTTAAAGGAAATTCATTACTTTCCATGAAGATATCAAATACCTTTTACAAATTTTGTAAAAGTGTTGTAGCTTTTGTTTCGCCTGGGACCAGATTCTAATAAATTAGCTTTTAATAAAATCTCAACTCTTTATCAACTTGCTAATTTTGCTATATATCATTTATTGATTCAGAAACTTATTACTAAAGGCTTGCTTCAGCTGGGATTGGGTTCATTTCGCAGGGACAACAAAAAATAAAGGACAAAAAAAGAAAGAATATGGCAACGCCTTGAGGCCACACCTAGTTACAAACTTTTGCATTATCTAAAAACCTCAAACTATAAACTAAAAACAAGCAACTACGCTAGAGAGTTTTCCTCTTCTTCCCAGCTCACAGTTTTAACTGGTCTACGCCTTAACTTATGTAACCTGCCTTTAGGCGCAGCTCGTTCATAATTTTAGCATAGAAACCTCATCCTGCGTTTATCCTTCTTCATCTTTGTCGTTCTCGTTCTTAGCCTTGATGTTTTAATTTGTGTGTACATAAAATCTAAGCATTGCTTTGCTTTGCTTTTACATTAGCCAAGTGGAAAGTTTTGAGATTTGTTGTTGCTGTTCTTATTGTTGTTGTTGTTGGCTTTGGGGACCAAAAACTGATGCAAAGATTAAACAAAATCCATCTCTGACTGCCGCTCGGTTGCTGCTTTTAATTGCATTTCTACACAAAACTTGAACTTAAGTTCATGGAACGCGTTGCCTAGGTTTCAATTAGAGTAAAGTCTTCACTTTCTTGTTTCTATCTATGTCTAAGTATCTGTATCTTTATATCTAGCAGCATCTATCTATCTGTATATCTGTTTTAGTTTTAGCTTCGTCTACATCTTCACTTATCTTTCTTCTTTTTATTTTGTTTGCTCTGCGGGGAATTGCGCAAAACTTTTGCCTTGTTTTTGTTATTATTTTCTTTTGGGAGTTATTTCGTTGATTTTCGATAGTAGCCAAAAACCAAAAAGTTTCACAAGCAAATTTTCTTCAATGCTATTTTGTCTGATAATTGGCCACGGTCACGGCATTTGGTATTGTATTTTGGAACCCAAGCCAAAACTTTTAGCTGAACTTCAGTCAAAAAAGTCAAATTCAATTGATTTCCAATTTTTTTTTTAAGAGTGAACTCTGGAATGCGTCTTAGTTAAGCAGAAGTTTAAAAGTTTTTCAAAATTCCATGACATCCGTTTGGCTCGTTTGGTTCGTTTAACTGTATGTCATGTAAGGGGTTTAAATGCATGTGGTTCTTCTCTTTTTCGGATTAGTTTTTGTGGTTAACCCTTGTAATTCTTTTGCGGTACATGTGTGTTTCTGTTTGGATGTGAAAATTTGCAGTGAAAATCGGAAAAACACTTTAATTGTGGCAAGCGTTGAATGGAATGGAAAACACAACTTTGACATTTGTCAATTACAATTTTCAACTGTTACACAATATTTAAATTGCTGCTGACAAGTTACAACTGAATTTGATAAGATTTAAACAGAAAATTTGAGATATCAGCTACGTTATAGCCCAAATATAATTTAAATGCTTACTTACTGTAAATAAATTTAAATGTTTTATTGAGAACAATTTTATAGAGCAACATATTGGAGCTTTTGATTATTTAGACTATTTATTACATTAAATGTAACTGATTTAAATATCTTTATATATTTTTTTTTATCTACTTTAAAAGTTTTCTAGTCAGTTTACGTTTTATATAAAAATCCATTTTTTCATTACAATTTCTTTATAGTCTCGTGTCTGGCGCATCATTTTCTGTTGGCCCGGCTAAAATGACTTTGTGCATAGCTGATATATATTTTGTATACCCTCGACTTTGCTTGATTGCTTTGTGTTTTTCTGTTTTTGTTATTTCTGCTTGTAAAGTTGCCTTCTCTGCCACGCCTATTCAAGGAAATAACATCAACTCGAGTCTCAGTTGCACTTATGACAATGTCGAGGGTTATGGCAGCTGTCAGTGGAGGGAGTGAGGGAGAAAGGAGCTTGAGGATTTGACTCGTCAAGTGAAATCTTTGGGGTCCTGACTACTGGCTGCTAGCCTAATAAGCATCCTTGGGGAAATTATTATGAGCAGAATTCAATTTCGTGTTTAATTTGCAGTGAATCCGTTGCTTTTTCGGACTCACTTTTACTGAGTTCCAAGCTCACCCAACCACCAGATTTTCTCTCTCTTCTCAGAACTTGCAACATTTTTCATAAGTTTTCCTTTTTCGTGGCGACTTTTGCGGTCTTGCTGTTCTTTGTTTAGGCCAGCAACTGCTTTGTTTTTATTTTTGTTGTGCCTTGTCTTCTCCTTTGCTGTTGCTAAAAATGCAAATCTGCTTTGGCTTTTGCTTTTGTTTTTCTTTCTTTTTTTTTATACAAATAAATTTCAATATAGTACTTATTATTTTGAGCTGCTGCATTTGTTGGCCTTTGGCCTTTGCTCTAGACCCCTCTTTCTCCAACTTCTAACCGCAATGAGGGCTGCCTCATTATTTGCTGTAAAACATTTTTGCATACCACCAAAAAAAAGAAGAATTTTTAATTTAACCACAAAGTTTTCTTCTTTTTTTTCTGTTGCTTTTGGGTGTCTTATTCGCGCGCAAATGCGAAATGCAAAAGTGATTTTTATTAAAAGTAAAAGTTTACTTTTTAATCAGCTTGGCAGTTAACTTTTACATTTTGCGGCTGCTTTTCATTTCGCAGTAAGGTTAATTAAATTTAAATTGTTGTTCTTTCTGCTGTTGTTGTTCTTGTTGCATTTAATATGAGAAAAGTTGTCTGACAATTAATTATACTGCATTAAAATGCAAAGTTGATACCCGCAAAGTATGCTAGGGATTTTCTTTGGTATTATCCGATCCCATACGCAATTTCAATTGCAATTCATTATCATTAACATTTATTTATGGGCTCGGGACTTGTGATTGCTGCGTGCCTAATCAAAAATGCCAAACAATTGCTGCGTCTCGGCTCACAGCAATCATTCACACCTTTAAGCCTGCAATGTCACCAGTCAGCTCCCCAAACTGTTGCCCAGTTGTCTCTCCCCAGGGTGCAAGTCAGTCGCAGTTAAGGTTGAATAAAGCGAGAAAAAAAAACCCAAGTGACTCCCCTGCCTTTTCTTTCTCTCGCTGTTGCGCTGAATGTTCCGCAAATCCGAGCCTGTAAAAACAAAATGGCCAACATCCTCCCACAGCGGAAGTTGACAGCGACTGAGGGAAAGGCAACTTCGTCGTCGTCGTCGTCGACGGCGACGTCTCGCATTGTGCTACTTTTTACAGCTGTTTCCGCCGCGGCAGGAAATGTTTTTAATTTTAATGCAAGTGCCACACAGTATTATATTTATGTGCATATTTGTACTTCTCGAGTTGCTGTTTTTTATTTATTTATTTTCATGTTAAACTACTAGTATGACTATCAAAATACAAGTTAATAAACTCTTGTTCCATTTTATTACAAAAATAGTGTTTCTTAAATAAAAAAGAAGAAAAATAATATATTGAGTTAAAAAATTACAAATTAATGTCATATCGAAATCATTTTATTATTTTATTCAAAAATAATAAACCTTAAAAAAAAAGAAACATAGAAAGGCTTCTAAACATGTCTTAAAAAGGAAACAACTAAATGATTATATAAATAATAGAATTTTTAATTTAAAATCTGTCATAAATATTAACGGAGAATTTATTTCTTTCGATTGCAATAGTTCGACATTTCCTTTTTCGACCCCGTTTCGATTTGAGCGTCTTATCAGAAATGCAGAAACATGAAATGCAATTCTAGTTTGAATTGTGTGTCATATATTCGTTCGATATATATATATATATATTTTTGCACTTGCTACTGCAAGAAGAAAGAAACTTTTATGAGAAATTGAACGTCAACGTCTTCCTACATTTCTTTTTTTGAACATCAATTCCACTATGAATTCAGCCAAACTCCCCAACTAACTCTGTCAGCATCTTCGGTTCCATCTTGGCAGTTGCCTGCTGTATTTTGCATTATTGCCATGACATAACAGCCTGCGGCATTGCATTTGAAAGTTATCAGCCAACAAAAAAAATAAAAGAAAAATAAAAAACAAAAAAAAAAAAAACTAGCGTAGAACAAGAAATATGGATAAGGAAATTGTTTCATATATTTTTTTTTGCTCTCAGCACGCGTAACAGCAGCTGTTGCAATATACAATTTGGCTTTCCTTTAGATATCCTGTAACTATTGAGCAGACTAGCAAGGGGTAGCATAAAGTAGTAGCAAAAATACTGATGTTCTGTGATAAATAAGATATAATTTCTTCTTCAATTTAGTAGACATTAACCCGAATCTTCCCAGCGTTACCATATGGTAACAAGCAATAGGCATTTACTAAAACTTCATTTTTAGACAACATATTAACGTTAGATTAACTTTTATAAGATATTCTAAGAGTAAATTGTTGTCTCTAACTGATTAAAAGTTGATTGAAACAATCTCTTGAAGTTAGCTGATCGAAAAATGAGCTTTAAGTTGCTCATTATATTCTGCAGTGCAAAAATACGGCATTTGGCAATTCGTCGCAAGTAAACTTAAGCCGTTTGACTAAATTTAGTACTGAACTATATGCAATGCACACATCATTAGAAAGCTTAAAGAGTGCACTTATTAGTTATGAAAAAAATTTTAATTAAAAATCACTTTTTCTCTCTTAATTTTCATTTCTTATTTTCGTGTTACCATATGGTAACGCTGGGAAGTACAGGGTACAGGTTTTTTCCATACATTTTATTCGCGTTTCGCACTGTTTTGTTCATAAAATATGATTGCTCCTATGACAGCTATATGATATAGTGGTCCGATTTGAACCAAATTTAGTCAGGATGTACAGGAACATATAAGATACATATTCTAAGAGTTTGGTTGAGATATGTCAGAATAGAAAAAAGTTTTCCTTACTAAAGGTGAATTTGACCCCGTTTGTTCCTATGACATTTTTGTTATACATACGATATTCTGCACCGATTTGACCCAAATTTGGTCCTATATATCAAGGAAGAGCCCCCCTGTTGAATAAAGCTGTATTTATTTGATTTTTCCAAAAATATTTGTATTTTGTAGTATTAAGTAAACCTGTACCCTGTACTTCCCAGCGTTACCATATGGTAACAGTCGAAAAACTGGTCCTGTGGATTATCCTGACAAGGACGAACAAAATGAGTGTGTTTTTCGGATTCAGCGAACTCAAGTTTATCAGTCCTGAAAGTTTCATTAATAAATTCGAAAAAATGTTGCTCAGGACGATTCGGGTTAAAATAAAACTGTTTTACGCCATAGTTTAAATACTGTTTCATTATATTTCATTTATTTCTAAATAACAAAACAGAGTTCATAAATAATGATTATTTTCAACATTAATATAAAGTTATTCATTTTTATCAATAATTATTTTTGAGTAATTTTATAAAAATCGGACACATATAATCATAATTTATAAAATAACCTAAAGCTTATCAATATCATTGATAAACCTATTTAAATATTATCACATAATCAATTCTTTGTAATTATTCAAATTATCTTTTACTTATTTTAAACGATTGTAAGAAACGGAAAACTTTTAGTTATCTACAGGGTAACACTTAGCAGCCCTTCTAAATTTTGTGTGTGTGTGTTTTTTTCACAATATGCAGCGATTGTAGCTGAAAGTTACTTACTTGAGCTCGATTTCAGTAGTTGAGTGTTTTCCGATTGCAATGCCACAGGCGGCTGTGGGCGTGGCTGATTGCTGTCATACCTCAAGCAACAACAACAACAACACGCATGTACCAACAAATTGTTGTCAAGTTTCTCAATTGCCACATCAGATATGGTGTGTGTTGTGTGTGTGTGTATACGTGTTGTTGCCCATCAGCACATCATCTTTTTCTTTTTTTTTTTGGCATTTTATTGCAAAATATTGGCAACAGTTGTTGCCACATTGTTGTTAGCCTGTTGTCAGTAACAACCAATCGCTTCTCAGCTTCCATTGTGTTACGCCTGGCCAGATAATAATTTTGCTTTATTATTTCTCTTTATTATTCTATTTTTTTTTTTGGCCATTGTTATTGCATTGCGATAATTGGCGCATTTTGTGGCACTTGCAGCTTCGGCTATTGTGTCTGGCTTTCAATCTCGATCTCAATCTGAAAAGCATCCATTTGAGACTGAAATTTGTCGGCTTACTGTATTTTTTTTTTTGCTTTCGGTTTTTTGCCGAAATATATTGACAACAATTTTTGTCATCATCATCATCATCATTGAGTGTCGTCTGTCTCATTGACGTTCTGTTCTGTTTTATTCTGTCAGTGTGGTAAGTGCGTGTAATTGAGTGTGGCATCAGTGGCATTGATGCCCCTTAAAAACTTGATTGAGTGCCTACAGTTCGTCTGACAGATGGACAGACTGATTGACCAAACAATATACATAAATGTCAATGGACAAACTGAGCAACAAATGAATGAAGTTTTGACTGATATATTTGACCACATTTAGTGCACAGATTGTGACTAATTTCTACAGTTAGCCGCATTCGTATGCTGACCAAGCTTGTGCTTAATAAATTCTCAAACAAGTTTTTAGCAAAACAATAAAATACAAATTTAATTTGATTTGATTATTATGTAATTGAGTCCTTTACCAATTTCAAAAGTTGCATAAAAGTTAATCAACAGATTTATTTCACATATGCTTTGAGTGCTTTTCTTAGATAATATAATTATTAGAGTTTCTTAAAGTGTACAATTTATGCTTCATAAATTGATCGAACACAACAGCTTTAAAATGAAGGCGCAAGCAATTAACTTGCAACGCATGCAACGCTGCATTTGTGTCCCCAAAAGAGACACTCATATTGTGCCACATTTTGTTGTCCTCCACAACGCTCTCCCCTTCACCAATTTTAGTGCAGCCCTGGGTGCATATTAATCCCCAAAATGCAATGCCCCAAGCAATCACGAACAAAACTTTTCTCATGCTGCTCTTTCATGCCACTTGTCAGCGTTTAAAGATGCATGCGACATAAATTGGCGTTGCCACATCGCTAGCATACACACACACACACACACACTTGACAGTTGTTACATTGTTCAACTGTCATCGGCGCTTGTCAGCCCAGTTAAGCGTTTAATTTCGACGACAATTTTAGTGGCCGACAAGACAAAAAACAAGAGCAAAGTTCTCCCACAGTAAATTCCCCCTCCCCCCTTCTACGCTAGCTCCACTTCATCCCTCACCCCATTTGGTCACTTTAGTGATTGTTATTGTTGCGCAATATGCTAACTGTTTAACTGTCGACGTTGGGAAAATTGTAACTGTAACAAAAGACAAGACAACTTGTCGCAAACACAATGCGATGACGGCGATGGCCAGGAAATTGAATTAGCCAAATGCTGGGAAAAATGAAAATGAAAATTGTAACTGTAACTGTAACTCAGCCTTGTGCTTTTCCTTGTGGCTGTTACTATGACAACGAGTGCGGGAAACTACAGCAGAAGCTGAAAAACATTGCTATTAGCAGCAATCTAAAAGACGACAGTTTAACTAACTGAGCTCAAGCTGACTTTTAGTTTTTTACATACCCTGTATTTGGGTAGACAAACGGTTAGTTTCTTAGCAAATATATCAGAAGTGAGATCTTTATAATTTGAGAGAATTAATTATTAGGAAATGATCTGTTTATCATCCTCACATACTCACAATTTAATCAAGCTTATAAGTATGTTGGGGTATTATTCTGTATTTTTCTCGATGTTAGCAAAATAAAAAATTTAATAAATTTAAAAATATTTGTACCATTTGACTAGATTTTTTTTTTAATTCTCTCAACTCTTACAATATCCAATTTATCATGGCTAATAAAAAATAAATATGCCCTCTTGCAGGGTAACAATTAGTCGCATTTTCTGAGCAACAACTGACAGACAAGTTACATTTATGCAGTGCTCAAATTAATTGCATGCACTGACAGTAAGACCGAGTAGAAAACCGAGATATAAAACTTGCTCTCAGTCACTTTGCCTGCATACCTCCCTCCCTTCCCTCTCTCCTTACATCTCATACTCTAACGACAACAAAAAAAACTTATTCAATTAAAGTTTTGCGCGCGACCTAATGGAAAATGCTTCTAATGTTGTTTTACTTCAAGGAGGATCCTGTCCCTCCAGGGGGTGTTGTAAAAGGGACCAACAACTGTGTGTGCGTGTGTGTGTGTGGTAGAATAAATTTTGTTTAAATGGAATTTCATTAAAAAATAATATTTGCAGCGCTTCATTTGTTGAACGCCCACATGCTGTGTGTGTTCGTGGGCGTGGCATGTGGCAAGGCAGCACTGTCGACATATGTGACATGGGTTTTAAATGCTGTATTTACTCTAACCCGGTTTCCCTTAGCCTTTTTCATCTCATCATCATCCTCATCCTGCCTGTGTGTATGCATCTGTTGTCCTTTTTGCATTGTGACTTCTGGTTGCTGCCTTCTCTGTGAGCAATGCAAATTAGTGCGTTATTATACTGCACTGTGCAATCTGGCAACTCTTTCCCTGGCTCTGATGAATGGTTCTCTTGACTCTTGACTTTTGACTTTTCTGACTGACTGTGCAACGGAACGGATGAGGCATATCCGGCAACTGTTTAAACAAAACTATTTCCAGGCGAGACTGATTTATGCAACGCATGACTGCGAATGCTGTACTCGTTGTTATAGTTGCATCATTTGATTAATTTCAGATGCAACAGTGCCACATGTTGCCCATGCATTTAATTGCAGCTTTGAGCTAGCTTTAAATATTCCAACAATTTGGTTGAAAATTCCTGGAAAATCGCTTGTCTGTTGGCCTGCACCTGAGTTAATTCCATTAACCCCTTCACAGGCTAATGAAAAGTGTACAGACAATGCAAATGCATCGACGTCAAATTCCAAAGAGATTGTAGGCACTTGGAATCACAAAGATAGACCAAAACTGACTTTTGAGTCCTTGGACCAACATCATTGGCAATCAGCAGGAACCAGAGACTATTGTCGAATTTCTTCTTAATGTGAATACCACCAGCTATTAGCTTCTGTTTCTGCTTCTGCTTCTGACAATCATCATTGGTCTTCATTGTCGAAAATGCGATTACCAGAGAGTACTTATGCCATTGAGCAACCCGAAATTCTTCTTCGAATTTCAAATATTTGGCAAATGTTAAAGGCGATTATGTCTGAAAAGGCAGCTCTGAAATAAGGTTAAACAGTTGAAAAATTCCACATAAAATTGAAATTAAAAGTATAAAGTAATCCTACACATTTTTTCAAAGTAAAACTTAAATTAAGCAAATATAAAAAACTTTTTTTGTCAAATATTTAGCTCCAAAATAAATTTAAGCAATACCGCATAGAATTTAAACTTGTCAACTTGAAAGCTAGTTTCACATTTTTTATCTAATTAAAATTTAACTAAAGCAAATATAAATAATTAAAGATACTGGCCACTTCTCATTTTCTGATTTAGCTATAAAAGAGCTGTCCAATCTATTTCAGGGAGTGACATTTAAAATAAAATTTTTGGTCTTTGGTGCTGTCAAGTCGATTTGCACAAGAGCAAAATTGCATTTGGCAACTCGCTCTTAACTGCAATTTCTTAATTAACTTCTAAAGTACTGCCAACTTATCTTATTTCCGTTAAGTATTCTTATTTTCTTTTTTTTTTTGATAGCGAACATTTTGATTTAGTTGGCATGCTAACAATTTAAATGGGATTATAAATTTGCTGTCATCATTTACGACATAATTCGAAAATATCCACTACAATTTTTCACAGTAATATGCAATTTGTGAATTCTTTTAAGTGAATTCCCCTCAGTACCAAGCTTAAGTCTTCTCTCAATGCTCTCCAGTTGAAGCTGAGAATGAGAATAAGAGATGAGATATGCAACAGTTTCGCCAGCTTGGGGCTTTTGTGTAAATTCTCGTAAATTTAATTTCCTGTTTTACATTTTAGCTCATTTGCTGCTTGCTATCATCGTTGTCTGACTGTCTCTTATCTCTCTCTATTTGATTTGTTGTCTCACTCTGTCATGTGCTGCTCTAACGCTTGTTGACTTTTATCAGAACAAGAGTCTTAAGCATTTTCATTGGCTGTCTTTTGGGTATTACTTAGTATTAGTATTCAATTCCTGACATTTGCTTTTGCATTTGCATTTGAACAGTTTCGTCTATTTCTCTTTCCGATTGACGTCTTCATTTCAAATGCAGCATTAATTTCCTCAATCGTTGTCAATTTTATACTCTTAGATTCTTAGTAAAAACTTCTTCTAAAATTACCAAATGCAATTTAATTAGTTTTCCTTCAATTTCTTTGTGGTTTTTCATTCAACTGAACATAATTGGCAATTAGAGAGCTGAATTTTCGTCATTTGATATTTTGTTATAAAACACATTTGCACTTATTCAAATGTGAATTATTATTTAGCCTGCACACAAAGCCAAACAAAATGTTGAAAAGATTCTGAAGAAGCCAAGAGAATTATGTGCAAAAATGTTTTTGCCTGTCAATGAGACGTGAATTTTATGTTTGCACACTCTTCCCATTGCTAGCCTCGCTCAGAAGAGGAAAGGTAGAGCACTTTCAAGGCAAACTAATTGATTTTAAAATAAATAATGACTAATCACCACCTGCAAACAGCAGCGATATACAACAAAAGTGGGCAACTCATTCCAATGGTATTTTCTATACTCTTCAAGCGAATAGCAAATGCACTGACAACATTTAAATTTATTTCCTGAAATACTATTTTTAGTAACATGATTAATATTAATATTTTTGTGCAGGGTATCAGCTTGTCGACTACTTAATTTTTGTTTACTTGTGGCTCTGTAAATTTCATTTCAATACACGTTTACATTCTCTCATGCTGCTGCTTTCTCATATCCTTGTATCCTGCCATCAATTTCGACTATATCTGAAATGTCGACATGGGTTATTCCCCACACCTACTATAAGTTCCCTTCAAATCAGAGGACCCCTCGAAAAACGCGAGTCCCTTTCACCTTGTGCCCAATGTGCACCTTTCTACCCCAATTCTACACGCTTTGCACACAGCTTGATTAATTGAAATTTCACTCACTGTCAAGTTGTGTGTTTGTGTGTATGAGAAAGTGAAGAGAGTGTAGATGGCGGATAGAGTGTGGGATTCTGGGCGATTGGGGGCGTGGCAGCTGCTAACTAAAAGTGTTGGCGTTGGCTCGTCGTTGGGTAAACTGTTTTGAAATTAATTGAGTGCGCTAATTTTGGCAAAAGGGTTTCTTAATTGATGACGCTCTACACTCTCTGTCTCACTCTCTCGCTTGGAACTAGTTTCGTGAGCTGAAAATAGATTTTAAGCTAATGAATTGTGCTTAAGCCTTGGCAACTTTGTGAATCCAGCAAATAATTGTTATTGATATATTTTTTTAAAAATGATAGCAAGAATTATTTGAAAAACAGAATGTGCAGGTACATTTTAAATACTAGTAAATACCAATTCCAAACATTAAGTTAATATAAAGTCCTTAAATAAATAGCAATAGATAGCAAATAATTGTTATTGTAATACTTTTTTAAAAATAAAAGCAGGAAACATTTGAAAAACAAACTGAACTAATTCAAATGGGAAACTAGTGACTCTAATTCCAAATGTGCTTTTTAAATTCCTCTTTTTATGAGTCTCATAAATGTTTTGTTAATGTTAAGTACTTTAATAGAGTCATAAATAGTCTAAAAATTTCTTTAATGCCCACCACATGTGAGCGAAAAGCTTTTCTCCCTTTGTCTAAAATCAGTTACCTGTTTGTTGAGCTTCATTAAATGCATTTTCATCGGCTTTATTATCAGCGTTTCATTTTCCAGTTGCTCTCTGGCATATTTTCTGAGTTTGTGGTGCATTTGCTCTATAATTTGGCTACGCGCAATTTGCATTGAAAATGAATTTTGGTTGCGGCTGCTTTTTCGCCCTCGTTTCTTTCTATTTTTTTTTTTCGAAATGATTTTGAAAATGTTTTCGCCAACGATGCATGGATGCGTGGGCAGTTTTTGTGTGTGTGTGTGTGTGTGCCTCTAGTACATTTGGGAACTCTCAGTGCGGCTATGCTAATTGCGTTTTAAGTGGCATTTGGCGTAATGAATAATGCACCGAAACTGCCGAAACTACCGAAACATGCTAACAGACACAATGCGATTTTGCTCAATGCAATACTGGTCATCATATTGGTGTCTTTATTAGATTTTTCAATGTGCCAATCAGTTGAGAAATGTGCTCAAATATTCTGTGCAGCTTGAATTTTTGTATTATCAAGGGAAAGTAAGAAAAAAAAGGACTTGATGCAGAATCAAAAAAATTTAATATAATTATTAAATTGACATTTTGCTGGGAAATCGGTTAAGATTTGACAAAGTTACGGTAGTTTGAATTTAGTGAAAAAGTGTCGAGGGGAAAAAATTTAATTATCCAATTTTGATGAAATAGAGGCAAATTAATGATAAAATTAACCTTTCGCAAGGAAATCGGTTAAGATTTGACAAAGTTATGACTGTTTGAATTTTTGAAAAAAATAATAAACCTGAAAACTCGGATTTGACTTTTATCTAGTTTACAGGGTATACGAAAGCACTACATGTAAATAAGAAATAATTATTTGTCGCAAAGTAATGAACCAGAAATCGAAATTTCACTCGCTGTTTATCCGTAGACATTGAGATAGGCAAATATCTACTTCCCTATTTCCCTCCGCTGTAATGATATGCCCAGGCGGAAGTTCCTGCCTACATCCTGGCTACGTGCCAACAGCGACAAGTGAATAGGAATGCTCCTAGAGGATACACACACACACACACACACACACACACCAAGGCAAGCAACAATGTGTTGAATGTGTGTGTCTGTGTGGTGGGTAAGAGTTCTAAAAGCTGGCAGCAAAGTTGTTTGCCTTGTGCCAATATTCAAAAACTGATTTTCATATGTCTTTTAAGTTTATTTGCGCTCAGGCGTAACATCCTTACATACACCCTCTCATGGGTGGAAGAAGGACTCTTATCGTTTTCTGCACACGCATAAAAGTTGCTGTCGTGCTTGCTTTAAACTTTTTTATTGGCCAGAATTTAATTCGGCCTAAAATACACTCCCACACAAAATACTTGCGCCTGTGCAAGTTTTTCTTTTCGTTTGCTGTTTTGAAAAGCGATTTCAAATGCAAATTTTATTGGCACAAGGCAGAAACAGCTCTTGGTAACTGGAGGCTCTTCTCTCAGTGTATGCAGATTAAAATCAATTCAATTTGCAACAAGCCAAGTAAAAGTGGTAATCATTTTCAGTTCTTTGTTTCTATACTCCCACTCTCAATATTTATTCTCTCTCTTTTTTGCCATGTACTTTACATAATGAGATTTTAAGCAAGTGCGTTGCGTGTTTCGGTTTCGGTTTCATTGTCTATTTGCTTGTTCCTTTTTTTTGGGATTTTTTGGAATGTTGGCCACAAATTTGCTAGCAGCTTAGAATTTTCGCATACTTTAACATATGTTTGCCACAAATTTCTTTTAAAATGTCTTTAGTTAAACGAAAGAAACGATGGAATAAAATGCTTATGCAGTATTTATTTTCTTTGTACTTTAATACAAATTTAATCGTAATGCTTAGAATTGAGAATTTGTTAAAGGAAATAAATTGAAAAGGGATTATATATTTGGCACAGTAATACACGTATGCAGGAATGCTAAATAAGTAACAAAATTTAGATGAAAAAACATAAAAAAGAAGCAAAGCAAAGGGAAGCGAGGTATAAAACTGCAAATTGTAAAAAATATGTTTATTTTACGCATTTGTAATGCATTACCAGCGTCATTACCATTTGCATTGGCTCACATACGATTTACCTTATCTGTTTCTTTCTTTTATACTACATCATTTAATTCATAGACTAAATTATTTTATCTTTTTTTTTTAAACTATTTTTACGTATATTTTACATTTTAATTCATGTTTCATTTATCAGTAATTTTATTGTTTGTCTTATATTTTCTCTCATTACTTTTCTTATTGTTTCAGTGAGCGCTTTTAAAGTTGCTTCTCTCCAACTTTCTTATCTTATAATTTTCTTTATTGCTTCACATATTACTCTTGCTCATTACTTCTCATCTGTTTTCGCTATTTGCTTCCTGAGTTTGTTTAAATAAATTGGATTCCACTTTTAATCAAGCTTCTTCCTGAACTGCCACATTTACATACCATTTTCGTAATCTTGTCTCAAGTTTTGTTAAGACTTTAACTATTCGACTTGTGTCTTAGTTTGGTATTGATCATAGATTTCCTGTATTAGAAAAATTTGGTCTGCATACTTAATTGGCCATGGCTAAAGTCAATTATACGGCCCAAAAATAGCGTTCAAATTGCTATACCACTTCGTTTTTCTATTTCTCACCTGTTTCCCACTTCTCCACACTCGGCTGCATTGCAGGCAATCAACAAATTAAAAAACAAAAAAGCGAAAAACAATTTGCAACACTTCAATAAAATGAAAATAGCAAATTTCCAACTGCGGCTCATCGACTTGTGGCAACCACAAAATGCTCCAGAGATTTCAGTTTAGTTGGCAGCGCTACCATTTATTAAAATCGCTGACATATATGCGCTAGAAAGAGAAGGCGAAGTAGCAGAGACAAGGCGTGGCAACTGCAACTGACATAAAAATATTTCATAAACATGGCAAGAGATAGAGAACGTTGCAATTAAATGTCAAAGGTTATCAAAGTCGAGGAATATTTACGCTATACGCTTTCAAAGTGCATTAAAAATATGTCATGAAGAAAATACAATCGATGTAAAGTTTATTCTTTAAAATAATACTCATACTTCACTACAAAAATACCTACTTAATTATATATCAATTCTCTACAAGTTATTTTTAAGGAAATTTGAATGTAGATTCATGGTAGTCAGTTGAAAAGCAAGGGTATTTTTTAATCCTGCTCCTTTGCCTTCCACATTTGATTGCCTGCAGGCGCACGACAGCAATAAATTTGCGCTGCAAAAAATTTGTGAGCCCAGCAGGAAACGAGGCAAAAGCTGCACCAGCTCAGGGCCTAAAGGAACCTGGCTAAAAAGGAGGAGCTGCCTGCATTAAGTTTCTGTTTATTCTAACTACAGTTTATTCATTTGCGAGGCTGCAAAGACAAATAAATGCGTAACTTTTTGGTCGCCAGCTAATTAAAATCAAAAATTGTGACGAGCCACACGGCGTATACGCAATTATTCAGTGTGCCGTCTTGTCTTCGTCTTTGAGAAACATTTTCGCATAATTTTTCAAACTCAGCACAAAGATAAATCACGCATACGCCGCGTTATGCGCGTTGTGCCCAGCAGCAGCCACATTCATTGATTTATGTGCGCCGAGATATTTGCAGTGCAATTTTTAAGTAACGTTTATTATGACAAACGTTGCTTTCGCCGCATTTTTTTGTGGCCAACTTTGGCTGTTTCTTGGCAACAGAAGCAGCTGCGTTGCTGACTTTTAACAATTTTTTTTTGGCGATTTTTTTGACCACATTTGCTGAACACTTGATAAATGACCCACAATGAAATGAACACTTAATGGAGCCTGAGCAGCTATATATTGTGGGAAAGCAGTGTGTATGGGATGTACATTTAAAATAGACCCAGTTTAGAGAGTTCTTTGTCACTTTAGACACCGATAAATTTATCAATAAACCGAAAAAAGTTTCGGTTTTTAAGCTAAACTATAAATTTACTAATCTAACAATTTGGACAGTTTTACTAATCGTTTTATATAAAACATGGACAAGATCTCGGTTGTTTTTAAATTCTCCATTTTTTGTTTTTTTTTTATAATCTTTAAATCTTACATATTCTCAATTTAATTTGTGTTAATATGCACGGTATATCATCTTACAGCCCACCGTAAGGTTCTTCTAGGGAAATGTCAGTATCCAGTGTATAACTATAAGCATAGCATATCTCTTCATCGTTTTCAATCAAACATAGGTAGCTCTGCAATCCAGAACTATCGCCTCCTGACTTTTCGTTTTGTGATTTTTTAATTTCTGTGTTTTTGCCCGTTCGTTTGCTGACTTCTAATTTATCACCTTTTGTCTTTTTGGCCTTTAACTTGTTATCATTTTCAGTCTGCGGTATTCCAATTGGTGGTAATTTTTCCACACACCTTTGATGATGTTTCCCAAGCACTTGCTTAAGTGTTGCTCCATTCAGCATTTCTTTTATCAGCATTTCACTCATATATTTCGCCCAAATTGGGTCAAGAGCAACTCCACCATTGAACTTTTCCACTTGTAACAATATCACTTTTGTGGCTGTAAATATGGCCAACTGTAGTATATCTTCCTTGTCGATGATCACTCTGCATTTATCGGCTAATTTTATATTGCTGGCAAAAGCAGAATTGCAGCCAACTAACAACAGCAGCAAAAATAACATTTGATTTCCTGATATAATACAAATAATCAGAAACTTTGATATCATTCTTAACTTACTGTGCCTTTACTAGTTGGCCCACAGAAAATTGATAATGGTATATATGAGAAGCGATTCTAATTTAATTGGTCCCAGTTATTACATTAGTTAAGGTTTGGCAATTTAAAAATGCAAAACATATGTTGATACACTAAGAAATTTCGCTCTGAATAAGATTTAATTATTTGGAAAAAATAAAGGTATTCCTAAGCATATTATATCCTAATTTTATTATCAAGTCTTTATATACATTTAAATATTTCTCAAATAATCTAAAAATTCATAAAAGATCAATATAAAATCTTCCTTTTCGATTAACAATTCGTTTATTTTTGCCTCATCTGTCTGAAGATCTAAATATATTTCACTGACATTGACCTTACCGACATCTCAAATCGAATTGCTTGTTGGCATCGAAAATGTAGAGCATAAACGTGGAAAATTGAATAAATAAATGAAAAGCATGCCGCGAAAGCGATTCAATGCAAAAAATTGCAAGTAATGAAAACAGATTGGCGAGAGGAGTGCTTTCGAGAATGGCCTCTGTTCAGGTCGAATCGTATCAAATGTGATCGGATCGGATTGGTTTTGGCCATGGCCTGGCCTGGTCTATATCATAAATAATCTAGCAGAGCAATGGCAATTTCGCATAACGAAATGCTGTGCAATAAATACCCTGCTATGATATAGAAATCTTTAATATATGTGTATATTTGACTTTCAAGTTTAAAATAGTGTCTATAGGGTATATGTTAGTCCAACAATGCATGCTCTTCATACTCTTCTTGGCAATTTCAATGAAATTGTTCACGCAAATAAAATTGGCAAATTATGCAAGGGGATCTGTCTGTCCATTTGTTTATTTGTCCATTTGTTTACTTGCGCTTGCCGCTGGCAGAACAAATATGCAGACACTTAAATCTCAACGATGTACGTTAAGTTCTATCAATATATATATATTACAAATATACGTATACACTTGATATACAAGTACACTTTACTTATAGGAGCTTAGATATCTGTATTTGTTTATGACATTTTATGCATTTTCATTTCTGTCACGCAAATATTTATGCACTTTCCTTGGGCGTTTTGTAATTAATATATTCATTTCAACTGACAGACAAAATAATTATATATATATTATTAATGAGCGAATTTTATTTATGAATGTACACAACTTATTAGATAAATGTTGAAATGATTTCAATGATTTGTCGCTGGGGATTTAACTGCTAATTTTTTGAGTTATGACGGAAGGTGCAGAAAATCGAATAAAAATATAAAAAATTTTTGATGAAAAGAAAATGAACAGAAACAATTCTAAATAAATAATCAAATAAATTTTCGTAATTGAAACAGCAATTCAAATTAAATTTAAGAGATAAATAATGAAATGAAATTAAATTGAATTTAAGTGAAAGTATTCTAAATAAACATTTCGTTAAAAGTTAAATTTAATGTATTTAAAACAGTTTTGATTAAAAGTGGAGAATATTTTCCATTTAATTGGTTTCCAATTAGCACTGAGCCAGCTTTTCACTCTAACATTTCCTTTTATTTTATTTTCTCGTCTTGCTTACATAAGACTATCGTCCAGTTGACGTAGCTTAACAATTTCCTGTCTGTGCTGGCCAAAAGATTTTCACTTTTCCGCTGTGAAT
This sequence comes from Drosophila phalerata, assembly GCA_951394115.2. NCBI lineage: Eukaryota > Metazoa > Arthropoda > Insecta > Diptera > Drosophilidae > Drosophila > Drosophila phalerata. The sequence continues at coordinate 6,179,615 of OY729850.1, forward strand.
TGTGACAGTTATGGACCCGAAAGATGGATGAAGTGGTGGCTGGGGGGGGGGGGGGGGGCAATCTCAGTTCGGATTCGAGTTCAGGTTCAGTTCGGGTTGAGACTTTAGCCTCGGTTGTTGGCCAAAGATAATGCCAAAATGTGTGTGTGTGTGAAAGTTGGCAAGAGTTTGTCATGCAATTAGAGCAACATGCGACCAAAAGTGGATGACGACGACAACGACGACAGCTCTGGGAAACTCGCGAGCATTTCCAGTTGGTGGTTTGCTGTCGAAAATGCGTTTTCCGTTTGTTGCCGCAACTTGAAAATCAAGTTTTCCAATCTTGTTGTCCGTTGTTGGAAATAAAAGCAACAATCAGCCAGCCAAAAGTGGTTTTCACCAATTGAACATGTTTGCTCTCCACGTAGTTGTTGTTGCTTCCTTTGCGAATGAAATCGAAATCAATTTCGGACTGAACACTGTCCATAGAGCCATTGAACCATGCTCATCAAAGCCAACGTACCCATACCTCCTCCTCACACAATACCAGTCCCCCTTTTATCCATCTTGTGTCTTATGTAAGCGAACGCAGCAGCGAGGGGCGCTCAATGACTTTTATTTGTTTATTTTCGCAAACAGCGCAAATCGAAATATGCGTAAGTTTTGTCAGAAAATAAAAAAAAAAACGGAGGAAAAAATCAAAGATAAAGACAGAGAGAGAGGAAGTGAGAGAGAGAGAGATAGAAAACATTGTTGCAGCGAAAGTTTCCCTAGCCCACACACGAGGATGTGGAACTTGTGGATGTTGTGGATGTGGACTATTACCATGATACTGTTAGCTCTTGGCCATAAATGACGCTGCTGGCCATAAAAAGCGGAGCAATTGCCAATCGCACGTTGGATTTAACCACTAGCAAACCGGACAAAAGGAAGTGACTGCCAAGACTGCAAACAAACAAAAATTACATTTTTAGTAATATAAATATTTAAGGGGAAACTAACTTTGTGGTGAGATCTTTAAGTTGAAGAAATGTTAAAAGAAATTGACAGAGAAGTGAGATTAAATTGAATTAAAACAAATTTTATAGAACTTGTTATTTATTTATTAAACAAATAAATATGGAAATAAATATTTTGTAGAGTTGGGTCAGAATAAATTTTTGAGTCATTTCTTAGACTAAAAATTATTTAGCAAATATTTATTTATTTTTCATCAAATATTTTTGACAAAGCTAATAATTGAATAGTTAAATAAAATGTATTATGGAAAATCTCACAAAAAATATTTAGATTATATTGGCATAAACTCAATAGTATTTATTAATTCAAAGAAAATCCTGCAATATTCGATTAATTTTTTGTTACGCTTAAATAATATAAAAACTGTTTCTACCACAACCACAAAACTGTTTCTAATACAATTCAAAATTAGCAGACATTTTTTCTACAAAAATTACGTTTCAGTTGTGATAAATTATCTCCGATGCAATAAAATTAGCTTTATTAATGATTGGTAGTAATTGTTATAATTAGCTTTGGCATACATAATTCAAGTCGTATATCTTTAGCCTTGACAATTGTAAATCATTGAGAATAGAAATAATTAAAATGTAGAAAACACACATTTTTAAAATACCAGACACCACAATATATTGCAGAAGAATGAAATTTTAATGTAATTTAATTTAAACACCGAGTCTAGTATGCCTGTATAATGTCTGTATAATGCTGTGTAAGATGCGAGTGTGTGTGTGTGTGTGTGTGTGTGTGTGTGTAGAGACCATAAATATGCCAAAATAACAATGGTCCATTCGTGGCAACTGTGTGTCTATCTTACTCTCTCCCTATTTCTATCTATTTTCTCTGCCTCTCATCCCCAGCTGTGCTGACAGGCAAATATAATAAGCATAATGAATGAAGCAACAACTGAGAGAGAGGTAGAAATAGACAGAGGTGGCAACCAGCTGAGTTTCTGTTTTCGCTCAACGTGTTGAACTTGTGCTGTCACCTGTGAAGGCAATGACAAAACCTCCCCAACCCCAATATAGACCCCTAAACCCCTCAATTCCCCCATTCAATCCCACTCACAAGAAAACAGTGACTGGGCCATGTGGCAAATACATCTTGAAATTTACACCACATTTTCGCATTTCTTTGTCTTTTGTATGTTTAATTAATTTCTATATTAGATACACTTCATTAAAATTGTTTTAGTTATGCATTTGCTGTTGTTGTTGTTGTTGTTTCTTGTGCTCTTTTGTCTCTATTTTTGTTGGCAACAAATGATTGAGCTGCGCAAATGTGACACAGTTAGGCGAAAACTACTTGTATCTTGTATCTGTAAGATACATTCATAAGACTTGCCGTCAGCCAGGCTCCAATGAATGCTTAATGGCTTGTAAGTGATCTATAGCAAAGACTTGACATCTAACCCCTAGTGGCTATATATAGAATATATATAATTCATCAAATTCCGCATCAGTTTCTTCTTCTTCTCCTTTCTCCCTCTCTGCTGTTGTCAACTCATTTGAAGCTCTCTCAACCCCGTGCCAGCAATTAACGCACTTTGAGCTACACACACACATAAACTGGGTCAAGTGTGAAGGTGCTGGGGTGGGGGGTGCCACCAAGAAGGGGGGTTAGTTAAGGGAGGGGAGGGTGCTAGTTGGAGAGGCTCACTAAAGTTTTTGAAGTGCCTGGCACTTCTAGTCGTCTAATGAAATGCATTTCAGTTCTCATTAGGCAGGCCATTTTGTGATTTAAATGTGAAAGGTGTGCGTGTGTATAAGTGAGTGTGTGTGTGTGTGTGTGTGAAGTACAGTTGTGTTTGTCAAGTTTATAACATTTTAACAAGTTGCATTAGTTGCTATATAAACTGACATTGGAAAGCCGTAATTCTATGAAATATACTTATCAAATGTAATAATGCATTTCGAAAATGTTTGAAATTAATGTAATGTGTGCTGAATAGGATTGAAATAAAAAAATATGCAGGTCTGCTTTCACTAGAAATCATTCAAAGTACATATGTTTTCTTATTTAAAAAAAATTATCTGCATTTCTTTGTAATAAAATATGAAAACTCGTACAAATAAAAATGTAATCCACCTTTTTTTGACACCTTTGTCACAACAGTTTCTGGTCTAACTGTGCTTAATTTCTCTGTATTTTTAGCAAGTTATTAACGCTGTTTAAAGACTTTGCTCTTAATTTAATCTTCTTTTAAAGACATTCACTTGTTTCCATTAACTTTGATCTATTTTCTCATATCACAAAGACAACAACAACAACAACATCTAGAGAACTCAAAACTCATCATAAAACCTAATGGCAACCCTGCCAACGTAATGCAAAATAAAAGCAATTTTCCTTAACAGGGGGGAAAAAATGTTGTTAAAGTGCTTTTCTTTTGTGTGTTATACACACTCACAAACACACACACGCACACAGAAGCTGACCTTAACTCACCCCGGACATTAAAGCTATTCCTTGTATTAATTTTGCATACAATTAAAGACTCTTTTTTTTTGGTAGCCTTAATTGTTGTTGTTGTTGTTGTTGCTTTGTTTTTAGAAACTGTAATCTGCTGGCACTTAATGCAATTTTGATGTTTCTGCGTCACCTGCTTTTCTGTACCAACAACAAACAAACGAACAACAAATAAAATAAAAAACTTTGCATTTGTGGTTAAAGTTTTTTAACATTTACTGTAGTTGTTGCTGCTTGTTTTTTATTCCTTGGGCAGTGCAAATTCTCTTGCCACATTTTACAAATGTGTTGGCTGCCATTTTAGCGCTCTTTCTTCCTCTTTCTCTCTCTCTCTCTCTCACTCTCTCCTCCAGTTGCCTGACATTTTTGGCACTTGCCACAATGGCCACGTTCCGCACTCACACTTCACCCTCAGACACACACACATACGTGTATAGTCATTCTCTCTGTGCACTGTTCCATGCTCATGAGTCCTTAGAGGTGGCAACACGCATCGGGGCATGGTTAAAGCCTTTTTGGCAACATCCTGCTGCAACTTTGCTTTGTCATGTGCAATACTTCGTTGCTTGGTGTCTTTTGTTTTGAGAACTCGAAACCCGAAACCAGCTGGGAAAAGTCTAAGAAAATAAAACAAAACACGCAAATTTTATTCAAAGCATTTAGGCAAAAAGCATGCAAAATTAGTTTCATCGGAAGTTGCCTAAAAGTTTGCTGGCTCTGATTTCCTTAAAAAGAAGCAATTTTCTGGCAGTTTTCTATTATAAAAATATTTATAAAATGAGTATGTTTGTAGTTCGAGAATGTTACCAAATAAAACAGAAAATTTTTCAAAACTAATTTGCTTAAAAAGAAGTCAAAAAATAAAGTTGAAAAACTAAAATTTGAATTTAACAGATGTGTTTCTTAAAAAAAACAAAAACTGTATTGTTAACCAACACTAATTGATTTAAGTATTTTTGCAATACATTTTTCAGTATATACTGTTACTGAAACCATGAACTTATCGATTTGTAATCGAATAAAATACTACAAATAATTCAGTATTTGTACGCTGGTATTAATCAAAAAAAAAAAAACATAATTCAATCGAAGTAGGCTTTGAAAATTTGGGATTCGATAGAACAGAAACTGTGAAAAATCATTCGACAGTGAGACGTCTTACTGAAAAGTGTGTTCCCTACCAAAATAAAAAAAGTCCATACGAAAACTCGTAAAAAAAAGCGAAAAAAAAACAAATTTAATAAAAAAGCAAAAGAAAATTGTGTAGCCAAACTCTCGTGAGTCAGTGTGCGCGAATCAAAGTGAATTTAGAAAACACGTAATTAAGCTTATTAAAGAAATTTGTTGCAAGTTCTTGGTTCTTGTTGTTTGAAAATGGATAACTTGAAGACTAATACAACGGGTGCATATTTGTGGCAGCCACCACAGCAGCCGCAGCAGTCACAGTTAATGCAACAATCGTCGGTGCCGCCGCCGCCACAGCAGCCACCGCCGCCGTCGCTGCTGAGTGGCATGCCACAGCCTGTGCGCCGATTTGCTGGCAACAAGAACAACTACAATTACGTTCAGAGTCAGGCACAAGCGGCCGCCGATTTCATGATGGGCACCAGCAATCCCGCTGGCCATCTCATGGGTCTCGGTTCCCCAAATCCCAATGGCTATCGCAAGCGTCAGCCGATGAATACCGGCTATAGTCCCGCTGGCTATCAACATAATGGTAAGCGGCAAAAACTTGCAACTTGCCACAAATACACACACACATATATAACCACAAATACCATGAGGCAGCAGAAAATATGCCGTGTATGTCGTGACTTGACATTTGGGCAACAGTGTTGTAAAACATCTAGTTATTTGTAGTATTATAAGTTGTCCTCTCACTCTCTCTCCTTTCTTTGCCACACAACATTTGTCGCTAAACATATTGAATAGCTATCCAAATTGAATTGTACTACTCACTCACTGTTTGAATGGTTTTTATCTACAATAAAAAATATATATATATACAGAACTATATGTGCATATATATATTTCACATTTTTTAACAATTGAACAAAATGACTAAACAATATTATTTTTTTCCCATTTTTTCTTTTCTACTTGCAGGTAAGTCGCTGTTTTCTATACCCGAAAATGTTGTTGTGCTTGAGAGCCGTAAGTACATTTGAAACTAAATTCACAATTCAATATATACACACGAATAATGCACCCATACACCTACATCTACACACACACACAATACACACTACACACTACACTTGAAAACTACACACTCATTTACTTAAATTTTAAGGCCACAAGTTGCTAGAAATCAAGTAATTCTATTTTTATTTAATAGCCGATCAAAACCAAATTTGTAATCACACATTTTCTACGCATTTTTCAATAGAAAACAATCACAGAAATGGTTGCAAAATTTAAATAAAACAAATGCCAAAATAAGATCAAAGGCTGCCAATGCAATGAATAATTGCAATTTGAAATTTTACGGAATAAACTTCTTTGCAATTTATTAAATTTATTCCCATCTTCCTCGCAATAAAATTCAATTTTCCTTTATTCTTTATAGTTGTTGTTATTATCGTATATGAATTTTCAATTGCATTTTTCCCCCCCCCCCGTTCTGCATCTTTGCCTTTATTAAATTTCTATAACGCTGATGACGCTATCAATTTTTATTCTTTACAATTTTTCCCTCTTGTGCTGCCTTTTTTGCAATTTGCATAATTTTCAATGCACTCGCAATTTCCATAGGAGAAATCGTCCAATGGTTTTGAGTATTTTTTGGAAAATGTCTGCTACACTACACACACTCTACACTACGCACTCCAGCACGTGCTTTGGCAATAGAATTTAAGCTTTATAGATATTGTCTTTCCTTGGAGGAGGTCTTAAGGTTTCAGTGTCCAAAAAGCAGCAGAGAAAAGAACTCTGAATATATGTAGTTTATTTTATCTTAATATAGTTAAAGTCCATCTATAGAATAATTTTGTGTATAAACTTTCACTTGACTTAAGAAATTACACCAATTTCTATGCCATTTTTCCATTTAGTTCTTTTTAATATACTTTTCGTTAGAATGGTTAATAATTGTTTACTAGGAAATTTAGCCCGAAATTTCGCATAATTTTTTAAGCTAACAAATTGCAGCCATTTTCTTAATAGGCCGCTAAAAAATTTAACGCCCAACTCATTCGAGAATGTCATAAAAATATTAAACAGTCATTTAAATAATTATATGCACACATACTCGCACACTTACGCACACACTTAGGCAGACTATAATTAAAATAAATGTTTTCGATGCTCAATAATTGGCAAATAAATTAATTTTAATTGCAAAACTGAGAAAATGCCGCTAAAAATACAAAAGCTAAAATCAAATGTGTTTAGGCAAGTTTTCTCTCGTTCTCTCTTGCTTTTCTCGCTGTTGCTGTCGCTCTTGTGTGCCTTCTCGCTCTGTCTCTGTTTATATTTAGTTTTGTTCCGCTTTTGACTAACCAATTGCGAGCATTGGCCACGCCCACATTTGGCTGCCCAACAGGCAAATGTCGCAGGTGGCAAGATGGCAAAAATAAAATGTGAAGCAGATGAAACACTTAAAAATACATAAAAATACCAATGGGCTATTATTTTTTTTGGGTGTGTGTGGGGTAGTATTTTTTTTTTTTTTTTGCTTTTTGGTCTTATTTATGGCTGTCGCCGTGTGAAGATTATTCCACTAAAGATGTTGATGGCTTTTCCAAGGGATCAACATCAAAACCACTCAAGATTTATGTGCATGTTCATTAAAAATTGGAATGTCTCTCTACACCTTCAGTTCCTTCTCCTCCTTCTTCTACTTCTTTCTACACACATGTAAATTAAATGCGCCACTTTATTTGCTTGGGCATATTTTTTTGTCAGCCAGTGTTGTCAGGGGTTATCAGTGTATAGCCCAAAATGGCAAAGTTCAGTTGTTTGTTTATCTTTCGACGTTTCTGCTGTGCACAGCTGTTGGGCCAACAAACAGAAAAAATATATACATATATTATATTTATATATGAGTATTTTTTTGTGCGACTTTGGTTGCTTAATTTCAGTTTTTGTAGGTGTGAAGTTGTTTGCCCTCTCTTTCCCTCTGCTCTTCCCGTCTCTTTCCATACGTATTATTATTTGCCTTTTGGTTTGTTTGTGGTTTACTTTTGCTGATTGGCAGCGTATGTCCACTTTTCTCTCACATATCTATGAGTATGTATGTATAATTGTTTTTCTTCTACTTATTTTCATTATTTTATTATTTCCTCACCGCTGTTTATATTTGTTTACGTAATGCAGAGCATTTATTTTTATTTTTTTTTGTTTAGTTTATTACGCTCAGACGGAACTGTAATTAATTGAATTAACTTTTTTGGTTGCCTGGGGAAACTCAATTATTTTTGTAAATAACTTGAATGTGACAGCGTAATTCTAATTAAAACAGATTTAAATATTTGTCATATTCTAACAAATCATGCAAATAAAGCTAGAAATCTAATTTAGAAATATATTTTGAGTATTAAACATAATAATAATATAATTTGATGCAAATGATTCCATAAAATTAACATTTTTTTACGCTAAATAAAATTACTAAATTTATTTAAATTGACCATTAACTGCTAAATATTGCAAATTTATTTCCAAGCGTAAAGCCTTTTTCAAAAATTTGCAATTGATTTTTATCCCCTTTCCTTTTTATTTATGTACGCATATTCTTGGTAAATACAAAGCTCAACACTGTAAGAAAATTTGCCTACTATCGTCAAAGTTCCCTTGTCGAATTTACCTTGTCGAAACATGAAAAAAAGCGGACAAATTTCGAGCACAATTCTTCGTGTTTTTGAAACTGTCGCTCATAAATCATGTGGCTGGCTTTCCAACAAAAACTCTTACAATAAATTAATTCATAGTGAAATACCAACAACAACAAGAGCAACCACACAACAACAATTTGGATAACCGCATTTGTATAGGCCCAACATAAATATAAAATGTGTCACTTGCATTTTATGGTAATTCAATAAATTGAAAATGACAAATTGTGTCGTGTTGCGGTCGCTTCAATGGACCCAGAATAAAACTACGTGTGGGGGAGTGAAAATGTGGTTGGGTAGGTGAAGGAAACCCTCTCGGAAACCGAGAGAAGGGATGCGAAAATGTGAAGCGACAGAAGCATAATTAAATCCATGTTGAGAAACAATAAAAGTTTCCATTCGCAAATGATTTTTAAGTTGTTGTTGTTGGTCCGATGTTCGCTTGGTCGCCACATCAATCAATCAATCAAATGCGATCAATCAAACTGTTGTCAACATGAAGAAGAAGCAGCTGATGATGATGCTGCTGCTGCCGCTGCCTGTCGCTAGATGGCGTGTCGAACAAGGAGCATGTCGCGCTATAGAACAACTTTCTGACTACCAATCTTCTCGTTTCCCCCCTCCTTTATTTAGAACGTAACACTAACGAGCGCTAATGGGCAATACGCACCACCTACTGACCCCCCCCACCCACTCCTTCTCCATTCCCGCTGCTCCAGCTTCTGTCAAGAATGAAACTATTGAACCAAAAATGTTCAAGTGGCTTTTTTGCTAAAGCTGAGTGTAGGAGGAGGAATGTAAAAGAGGAGGAGTGTGGCACGCAATATTGCTTCGATTATCTTCAATCAAATGCACGTGATTGATGACTGCAAGCACACAGACTACGGTTGAATTAATCGAGTATTGCGTCTATATTACGGCTTTTTGAAATTTACCAACTCTAAACAATGCCAGAGCAATTCATCAGCATCAATGGGCATTACCAGAAAATATTGAAAGAGTGTAAAATAGAGCTTTGAAGTTTGTAATGCTTTCTTTAAGACTCTTAAACAAAGAAATAAAATATCAGCAAAAGAAGTCAAAGAAGACTAAAATATTAAATTTTACTAAGAGGCTTATTAAATCCTGAAAATTAAAATAGCTGAGAGCCGAGTGAAAAATCGTGCTTGATGCAAGTATTTGTCACTTGGTTTTAAGAAATCCGGATTTATTACTTCTGACACCACTTTGTATGGATTTTATACCCGATTTGATTTCCTGCATTTTTTTCTGTGTGTCTTTTCTGATAATATCTAAAACACTGTTTATACAAAACTTATTTAAATTGATTTTCAATCGAATTTTCGCAGCGTTGTTCAATTCTCTGACCCTATCTGTTCTTTTCTCGCCAATCCTCATCTTCTCATCTTTTCATTTGCATGCAAATTATGGTATAAACGTTGTGCATAATCAACAGTTCACTTGCTTTTACACCAATTCCCGCTTATCCACAATTTCTCCCATTTTGGCCCACAAAAGTAATTGACCACATGTAGCCTGGCAATTGACCCACTGTGCATCACTTTTTCTCCATCCCCCGCCAGCACGCATAATTTGCCTAGACTGCTGCTAAATGTTGCTGATGATTTTCTTTAATGTTCCATTACATATTTTTTTATGAGGCAAAGTACTGCAGTCCCCTTCTCCATCCCCTTCAAGCCACCCAACCAGCTGCCTGTCTATGGTCACATTTGCTTAATTTATTCCGACAGCCGCTGTTGCTGCTGCTGTTGTGGCATTTGTTGTTGCTACTTCTAATAATTTGTAATTAATTTTCGCAGCTGGCCTAAGCAGAAAAACTGTAGCAAGTTTTCAACAACATTTTTTGCCTACAAATTATATGGTATATATTTATAAAAAAAATTGTGGCTTGCTTTTTTTTCTATAAAGCAATTAATTTTGCATTTAACTAATGCGTTTGGCATTTTACAAAAGTTGCCACTTGCAACGTTGCTCCTGTTGCAGATTGCGCCAGTTTGCAAATTACAATATCAAAATGGTTCATCAATTTTGTCGAGCGCTTTTCTACAGCACGCTAATGCCAAAAGGCATTATCGATTTTCGTTTTTATCTCCCCCCTGCTCTTCCTTTTAGTTATCAGCAGAACAAAGAATAGCGAATAAAGTATAGTAAAAAAGAAAATAGGAAAACCGAAGCAAACTTAATCAAATCGAAACAAGGCCCTAAGCAACCAAAGCGAATTGTCGCCCACTCGACTCGTTGCTGCGCAATTTGTTTAATAAATAATACAATATTTGCCACTACAGTGTGCACTTCCTAAGTGCAACAGATGAGGAACATCGCAGAGTGAAATAATAAAAGAATATTCTTTTTTTTATGCCGACAAAAATAACGAAAGTAGCTGTTTGAGCTGACGTTATAGCATAGTGTTCACTGTATTTTATTAGAACAACACAAAGGACAGCCATTAAATTGCAGCCAGCTGAAATTGTCATAAGCTGAAAAAACTAACTAAAACCAACAAAACAAATTGTGGGCGGGAAAAAAATAAAGCACCCTGAAAACATTCCGGCCACAAAAGCAATACATCAAACCACAAGCACAGTGGTGAAGTGTGTGGTTTGGGGTAGTTTTTAGTGGCACACAACCAAACACGCCATGTTATCATCTAACTGTCTATCTATCGTATCGTTGGGTACTCATATTCATACTCAAACTCACACTCATACTCATACTCATATACTCTTCAACTCGCTTTTCAAAGCACACTCAAAGGCTGAAAATGTTTCTTAGCCTGCTTTTTGGTCCCCTTTTTCTTGTTACCAGGAATCAACTCAATTTCGATAGCCATTAGATGTGAAAAAAAGAGTGGGCATGAGTGTGCGAAAGAGAGCAACAAATGGTCTACAAAAATTTAAGTGCAATACGAAAAGAACTCTTCACTCAATGATGATGTTTCTCTTGATGTTGATGATGAGGTTGTTGATGGACCAAATTTCAAGTCTTTGATAGCACAAATTTGCTCTATCGATATGTGTCTGAGTGTAGCAAGGAGGCGGCTAGTGGGCGTGTCTCTGAACAGTGATTGTGTATTTGCATGGCATTAAAGCGCAGCGTTGACCAAAGCTCGCAAAATGTTTACCAATGCGTTAATTAGGCCAGGCCAAGAGACCAAGCAAAAGCCAAAACAGAGCGTCAATTTGCTGAGCATACACAGCACACACACACAAATACACCCACACACATTACACACACACACAAACATGCTCTTACGAGTTATACATATTATACGAGATATGTATGTGTAATCTTTAGCCCTGTTAACAACAAAGCCAAACAATAATAAAAGCAACTTAAATGCCATTTTACATTTCTAATTATGTTATACTCAACTCAAGAGAGAGAGAGAGAGAGAAAGCGAAAGAGAAGCAGCTACACAACAATTACATGCGTTTATATTATTCAAATCCGCCGTAAATGTAATTAAGCTCCTGAGAATTAAACGTAAATTTATTTTGCCACCAACTGGCGAGTAGCTCGTTAAACCTTGCAACAAGCATTAAAAAAAAAGGAAGCTCACGCGCAAATCCTTTTTCAACGTTCTCCAACACTTTACTCTCTTATCGCCTCAGCTAATTTCTTCCAGTTCGATGGGGAGTACAGAAAAAAGTCAAATACTTGGAATTGGGGTTCAGTTTCTGGTCGCGTGTTGCATATAAATTGGCTCATTGCTTGCTTCTTATGTGCCGTAATTTTTTTTTGATAAGCAGTCGTTTTTCTCCTTGCTTTTCACTTCTTTTCTACCTTTTTTATTGTTGCGTATCTTGCATTTTTGTTGAATGTATTTGATTTATAGAAATACGTCAACTTATATATTTTTATTAATATATGCTAAGTGAGGAAAGCGAAAAGTTTGCTGAAAAAATTAGATATAAAATTTAGATTTGTTAGCATTGGACTATAAAAATAAATTAAAATTAAAAGAATATTAAATTTAGAATTTAAATCAAAAATAATTGAATTAATAGTTATATATTTAAAACAGTCCAATAAGTATTAATGGAAAGGGAAGAATATCTTTTAATTTAAATAAGAAATTCCCTGCAAATATCTTAAATTGTTTATTGATACAACCAAGTAACTACAATAAAATATGACTTGAAATCTATGTATATTGTAGCTTTGACTATGCAATCAATACTATCTGCAGATTTTCTTTTTCGGAAATGTTTGCCATTTATCCGTTTTCTCCCTTAAATCTTTACTTTATTCACAAACTTTATGCGTTTGCCAAAAAGATATTGTTATTTTTTTTGTTGCTCTGCTTTGGCATCGACAACATTAAAAACCAATCAAGCTCATTGTCACATAATCAGTTCACATACAGTTCATCAGTTTAGCTATCCATACACACACTCTCTCACACACACACACACACAAACGCACACATATGCTGTTTTTCATATTTTTTATAAAGTCGCTGAGGTTGATATCAACACACACACACACACACAGCCATTGAAAAGTCCTTGCTATCACATAATAGTTTTGGCTTATGAAAACAAATTCAATTTGGAAGCTGCTTATGGAAATGTTTATGCAAGACGTGCACTAAGGGGAGGAAATGGGGCGGAAAGTGAAGCGTAGCAGAGGGAGAAAGAGAGCGAGAGAGTGGGAGGTAGAGAGAGGCAAAATTAATGTCACATGACAGAAGAGCGCACATCAAGTGAGGGCGGGCAACTGGGCGTGGTTGCAAATGCATTTTAGTCAGATAAACAAGCTGCTTGACAATGCTACCAGCGGAGAAAGAGAGAGAGAGAGAGAGAGAGAGAGAGAGAGGGATGCAGATAGGGAGTCAAGTGCATGACTCTTGGTACAGTTGCGCAAAGTTGACTCTGACAAATTGAAAATCATTGAACAGCGAAAGTAAAATGCACACCTAAGCGACAACTACAACTAGAGGCGGTGTGTGTGTGTGAGTGGGAGAGAGGGAGAGGGGTAGTAGGGTGCAAGGGGGGTAGATTACACAATATGTAGGGTTGCTGTGTGGCTTAGTGAAAAATAGTGTAGCATACATTTAAGCAAATTGCAATTAAGGTTAGCAACGTTTGCACAATGCTTTGTTTGGCTATGCGATATACACCCCACCCCCCCGTTCTAGCATACCCCACCCTCTACCCCTCTCTCCTTTCCGCACAACATTCACTTGCAGCTGTAACCATTGCCATTTGCCGCTCGACAAAGTGCGCCAATATGCCACAAAGTATGCAACAATTTGCAGCATAAATACTTTGTACGCTTCAAGTGGGCATCGCTTTCTCTTTCGCTCCGTTTCTCACTCTCTCCCTCTCTCTCTCTCTCTGGCTCACTCTGCAATTTGTGCACTTTGCAATAAACGCCACATAAATGTTGCATATGCCGAATGGGTTGCATTTTATTTATCCTAGCTTTTGGCTCCTACTCTTGTTGCACGAGGCACGAGGCCGTTTTAATGGATCTATGTGCCCCATTTTGCAGCCATTTTTCACTGGTAGCAGCAGCAGCTTGGCCATGTTGCACTTTTCTAACAAATTGATGAACGCTTCTCGAGGGTTGCAAGTATTTATAGATATATGTATGCTTGTATGCTTGTTGCTTGTGGCAATGTGGCAATGTTTGTGCCTCGTTGATTTTATGTTTATTTAGTTGTCATAAAACATGCCAGTTGCTGTTCAATTTGTGGCTTCGTTGGCAGTTTGTTGCCCCCAGTGCGTTGTTGCCACACTTCACGCATTGCACATTGTTGCCCAAATTCATTTGAGGTTGTCCAAAACTATTGAAATTGCATTTATGGGTAGCGCGATGTTGCCAAACTTCTAAACAAACAGAATAAGTTTGTGTTTCTACTTGGTTGCAATGTTGGCAAATTTCACAAAACTTTTTTTAATTTGGAATTATTCAAACCGAATTCCCTTGCAACAAACTTTGCTAACCCAATGGCAGTTATTAGCACTGGCTTACTGGTTGCACTGTTGCCAAACTTCATTAATTTACACTATTGCACTTAATTGTGGTCCACACGGCGTATGTGTAACTTTCGTCGCATGCAAATCGCACTCTATAAGGTGGCAAATTGCCGTCGCACACTTAACGCTTCATAAAAACTAAACTGCAACTTCCGGACACACTCACACACACACACACACGCACACACTCGAGGAACTCTCTCAAACTTTCAGTTCACTTCCACCTGCCGTTTTGCTCATAATCTAAAATAATTTGTGCGCATGGAAAATTTACACCTGAGCGCCGTCATCATCGTCTCCGTTTTCATCGTCGTCGCCTTGCGTGTGAAAAAAATTTTCCAGCAATTGCATGCAACAATTCCCGAAATGCTTAAACATTTTAGGCACGCTTCCGACCGGCAGCAACCACAGCTACAACAACAACATTGACTGCCCTCCGGGGGTGTGAATTTTCTTTTGAAATGGACCCTTGGATGCCCCAAAACTTGAGCAGCAATTTCGCTTGGCTGCCCGTCACGCATACGCCCCATGCGCCGGGAAACAAATCAGCGATCCGACTGTGAATTTCAATTAAAGCTTCAAACAGTGAAGCTTACTTACTAGAGGCAGCAGAGAGCTGTAAGCGTAGTTTAAATGAATGACTATGTTTACCTCTTCTCTGTGGCACGACAAGTGCTGATTTCCTATTCTTGCCCCAAAGCTGTGTGGCACGTTCGAGTTGATATACAAGTATATATTGGCTATTGCTCGCAGCGTGGTGATTAGTCTTGGAAGCACGCTGCCGAAAAATTTATCTCAGCCTTATTTGCTTTAGGGCAAGTTTTAAATTAAAACGTGCTGGCAACTTTTTGATTGGCTGTGTCGACTCTGCCTACGTTTTAAAAAATGGCACGCAAAATTCCAACGGATTAAAAGCTTTGCCCTCAAATATAAACTATAAAACTTGAGCCAGGAATTGGCCGAAGCTATGATACCCTGTATAACAAAGACATTGAAACTATCTTCAGATTCAATTTATT
The DNA here is from genome assembly GCA_951394115.2 of Drosophila phalerata. Lineage (NCBI taxonomy): Eukaryota > Metazoa > Arthropoda > Insecta > Diptera > Drosophilidae > Drosophila > Drosophila phalerata. The sequence continues at coordinate 6,194,942 of OY729850.1, forward strand.
TGAATATAGTCTTAATTTCGAGAAAATATCCTTAGTATATATACAATTTTAATAATCCTATAAAAAATCCAATTTTTTATTTTTTTCTCTATGATAATTCTGCATATAAATTTATTCTAAGCATTAGAATAGAAATACTCACTTCGTCTAGGGTATAGATTAAAAGTACAAAAAAAGAGCCTATGCCAATTTCGTGGCAACAAAATGGTCTGTGCCAAAACCAACAAGCGTAAAAAAAACAGTGTTGGGCAACGGACAACTGCATGTTGTGCAACTACGCTTTGCAAGCTGCGAGATACCAAAAAACGCTGTGTAGATTTTTATATAAATATTGTGTCAGGTAGACGCTGTTGGAAACCTGATATAAACAAACGATTGCCGCTGGACACTGGCGTTGGTCCGTCAAACTGAATCAAATCAAAACAAAAAGAGATAGAATTGAGTAAGTGAGAGGGAGTTATGTAAATTTAGTGGCTGACATGACATTGATAAAGTTACAATAAGTGATTAAGTTTAAAGTGCTTTTCGGCTTTAGCTTCTAACAACTTTGGTCCTACGCACATGTGTTGAAAGTTAATTAAAACCCTTACCAAACTTTCCAAGTGCTGTTGCTATTGTTATACTCCCGCCTCTCGTTTATTGCCATATTTCTCGCGACATTTTGACAGTTTGTAACGCTTTTTCGCTTTAATTATAACGCTCGAATTTTGCCGCACAAGGAAAGAGCAAAGAGCTTTAGCTTTACGAGTTTTGTGTTGTGGTTTTTCCCGGGTACGCTAAATCTTTGCTAGACTTTGCTTGTTATTGGCCTGTCAATGGCTTTTTCTGGGGACAATTTCTGTATTTTTAGAGAAGGAGAGAAAAGTTATTGCCTCTTGCAGAGAGAAAATTGTACAGTGGGTCAAAATAAATCAATTGTCTAGGAAATATATTGGTAATATTAACGGAATACGTTACTAATTTTAATTTTAGTAATTTTAATTTTGATCTACTCGACTCCCTTCTCATTCTAATGGAATTATTTTCGTCCCTTAACAAAATTTAAGTTTTTATATCTGAATTCAATTCTTATTTCTAGCTTTGTAGAATTTCTTTCTCTCAATCTCTTTCAATTGAATTCTGAACACTATAATACTGCTCTGCCTTTTATTCTCATTTCTGCCTGCAACATGCAACTCGCCATAAAGCAAAGCATAAAATGGTGGCTAAAAGAACACTCGACAATTTCCGCAAATTCGCTTTTCAGTTTTCTTCATAATACTTTTAGGCCAAAAAATTCAATTAACTGGCTTGCCAAAACCACAACTGGTTTCCTCTTTCTGTCTTCCGCTGCTCCACAATTTGCCCCACCCACTTGCCACATTTTGCTGCCTTTTGTTTTTTTTTGTTATTTTCTCTTGAAAATTCGTGCAACTTTTGGCCAAAACAAACTCGCAACACACATTTTGCATGCAACAACAATAAACAAGACGGAGCAAACAGACGAATTTATTTTAACATTTATTTAATATTTTAATCAATGTTAATTTTAAGTTTTATGTTTAATTTTGTTTTTAATTAAAAAATGTGTTTTCTATTTTTTTTTGTTTCATTTTTTGTTTATTCCTTTTTCGTTGAAAAATTGTTGTTGCATGCAATGAATAACAAAATGTTGAAACACTGCACCACAAAATGTAGTTTCAACAATACAAACACATGTAGCGTCACATCGTAACCACCACCACCACCACCACAACAACAATCAACAACAACAACACCAACAACATCATCACCACCACCACCAACAACAACAACAACAACACCATCAACAACAACAACTTGTTGCCCCAGCTCAAACGCACAATCTTGTTCCATTTAAAGAGCCACCACTATTGGGACCAGGCACCGCCTTCCCGCCATTCGGAGCACCCGAATATCATCCCACCCAGCCGGATAACTGGAAGGGCGCCGCTATCCATCCAACTGGCCTCATGAAGGAGCCCACCGGCGTCGTTGCCGGACGCAATGCGCCAGTCGCCTTCGCCCAGCAGGGACAGGCACAGGTGAGTGTCGATCCCCCCTTGAAAAATAATAATAAAAATCAAGTAAAGCCCAATAGTCGAATCCTTACTCAACTATGAGATACCCGTTACTCAAATTGAATAAAAATGCACTTTAAAAAAATTACAGCATACTTTTAGGCGCTTGTATTGCTAAACTTGAAACAGCTATAGCTACCGATATATTTATCTGATCTTGAATTAAATAACTGATAATAATTAAATGTAATGTTCGCCATCCAAACTAGCGATCTATCTTAACCGTATACGCTGTGAAGTATTATTGATTTACCTTAACAAATAGAATTGAATTTTTATAATATATATTTAAATATATATACTAAGATGTCTACTTCTTTTAGTTACATATTTTGCAACGAATTCAATATACCATAATAATCTCTGAGTAACGGGTATAATAATTCCACCAATCTCTGAATCACCTCTGGCTTGAACTGCATTGCCACTTTCATAAATATAATTTTCATTTTAATTTTAATTTAAAATTTTTTTGCAAACGCTGCAATCCTTGCCAGAGATGAGAGAAACGAATAATTCTCTTCTTCTGGCCATCGAAACCACAAGCAAATCCCCATTTGCCACTGCAGCTGATGCAACTGGACAGCATTTTAATTAACTTCTTTTTTACTTTCATCCTCAGGGCGCTGTCATGATGGTCTATGGCATGGACCATGACACTTCCAACACAGATAAGCTCTTCAATTTGGTCTGCCTCTATGGCAATGTCGCACGGGTAAGTCAAGACTGTAATTAATTTGTTAACTATATCCTGACTGGCCTACTCAATCTGTGTTCGTTTTTTATTATTATTGATTTATCGCCAGGGATAAACCTAAAGATGAGTTAATTATTATTTATGACAGGTTAAGGGATCTGATTAAATATGATATTTATACCCGTTACTTATAAAAAATAAGTATAAGGGTATATTGTGTTCGTTGGAATGTATGTAACAGGCAGAAGGAGGCATCTCCGATCCTATAAAGTATATATATTCTTGATCAGCATCAATAGCCGAGTCGATATAGCCATGTGTGTCTGTCCGTCTGTCCGTCTGTCCGTCTGTCCGTCTGTCCGTCTGTCCGTCCGTGTGAGCGCCTAGATCTCAGAGACCATAAGAGATAGAGATACCAAACTTTCACTAAAAGACTTCTATATACCCCACGCAGATCAAGTTTGTTTCAAATTTAAGCCACGCCCACCTCCGCCCCCGCAAATTGCGAAAAACCGTCTAAACAAAGAAATCTCAGAGACTATAAGAGATAGAGTAACCAAATTTGGCACACAGATTTCTATATACCCAGCGCAGATCAAGTTTGTTTCAAATTTTGGCCACGCCCCCCTCCGCCCTCGCAAATCGCGAAAAGCTACCACACCCACAGTTTTTAAGATAATATAGTTTTTCTTGTAGTCACTGATATCTATTATTATTATTTATTATCCCACTGAATCGCAACACGATCGGACAAGTAGAACAGCAGTTATTGTCTGAAAATGATTCTTTAAGCAATCATGGCAATACATGCCCCCTAGAGTATGCAATAGATTTTGTATTGTTAGAAAATTTTCTTTTAAGTACTTTTATATGTAGTGAAATAAGTAACGGGTATCCTATAGTCGGGATCTCGACTATAGCCTTTCCCACTTGTTTTTAATTGAAATTGAAAATGAATTAACTGAAGTGATGGGGAAAACCTCTATTTAGTTCAGCAAATTGTTAAAATATTAAATTCGAATAGTCTATAAAAAAGTTAGTTTAGGCTAAGATTAGATTCTTTTTAATCTAGATAGCAGAATCAATAAAGCTATCGTTTTTCTTATATTTTTTTATTTTGGAAATGCTCATAAAATATATATAAAATTCTTTAAGAATTTGCTTCTACAACATTTATTGGCTTTATTATGTACATAAAGATAAAGTACATTAAACTTTAATCGGTAGTTCTATCAAAAGTGTTTGATTATTTTCTTCCTTTTAAGTACAGAAACCACTTCTCTTTTATATCTGACAAAAATGTGTCAAAAGTAAAGTGACTTTTAAAATTGGAATTGTGGGAGGAATATAAAGGCATCTCCTTAAACTTGCACTTAACCAGATGACACGAAAAAAGACGCGCTTTTTTCACCGAGTTCGTCAACAAATTTTTGTTGATGCTCTTAAAAAAGGTGTTACTCAGACAAACGCACACACACACACATTATATGAGCAAGTGTGTGGGTGTTTGAGCACCATTTGTAAATGTGCAAATAAAACGAAAGGCAATAAAAATGAAGGCAAAGGCCAAAATGGAGACTGAAGTTGAGACTGACTCTTTAGCTAGACAGTTATTTGGCCGACGCAACACATTTAGATAAAGCGTTTTAGATTAATGCCAGACATGTGCTTTGGTGGGGGCAGGAAAGTGGGTAGGAGAAAGAGAAGAAATGGAGTAGAAGGAGAGAGTCCTGTAAAGGAAGCCTGTGGGCAGCAATCAATGCAGCGTCATCAGCTTTCCACAAAATGTGAAAGCAATTGATACCAAAAAAAAAAGCATCTGCCTTTTAAAGGGAAAAGGCGGTAGAATTTTTTTGGAGGGTCAAATAAATCAAAATATCCATTAAGAATTACGTAAAGCGAAAATCTTTACCGAAATGACAATTCAAATGGGCACATTGTGAATTGCGCTTGGGGAACATTTAGCACAACTATTGTGTGTAGGAGTGTCCTGTTTTAACAATGAACGAACCATAGAAGAAAACGTATAAAATATAAAAAAAATATATATATATAAACTGGTCGCGACATCAAAGTCAAAATGTTAAAAAGACTCCTTGGCAATAGTATTCTATTCTCGCTTTCATTTTATTGCCACTAAGTTGCTCGCTCGCTCTCTCCGTGTCCTTTGACAATTGCACCGAAGCAAGGACAACAAGTTAAGTTGCTCCCTCTCACGCTTACTTTCTTTTTATCTCTATCTCACTTTAGTCTTGTTTATGCTTTGTTTATTTTATGCTCGCGACAAAGCGCATTTTCCTCCCTTGAGGTTTTCTTCTAGCATTAAAATATCTAGAGAGTTTCTAGTTGAATTAATTCGCTGGAGGAATGGGGAAAGCAAAAGGTCGGGAATCACAAAGTTGGCAAGTCTTTAATATAAAGTGTGGGGAAAGCCTTTTATTAACTAAATATTACCAAGTTGTATACAATAATACAAACACATTTGACAGTCGATTTCTAGATTCTCTGACTCAATGTAATTGCAATATTCAGCATATTTAAACCTTTATTCATTTCTTAGCCAAAAACATATGGCAACTTCTATTTTCTCCAAGTAATTTCCGGTTCATAACTCGCAGCATTTACCAATTTTTCAACAAGAGCGCACCATTAGCCAATAATTTAACAGCCTTGCGCTTCATCAACATTCACACATATACACACACACATACAGAGACAGTATACACTGAGAGAAATACATACATATAGCCAACTTGATGCTGGGTTTACACCCATCCACAATTAAATGCAATTTACGCGCAAACAAAAAGAAAACTCGACCAGAAACTAAAAGCAAACTCGACCAACAGCTGACAAGCACAAAGCGATGTTCACTGGTCATGAGAGGAGAGGAGAGGAGAGTGAGGAGGGGAGTTTGGTTGGATTGGTTGGAAATAGTTGGCCAACTGGCTGACTGGCTAGTTAGTTGGCTAGAGGACGATAATTCAAGGAGAGAGAGAAGAGCGGGAAATGCGAGGCAAGACAAGGCAAAAGGCAATTTAGTTCACATTTTTGTTGTTGTTGCTGCTGCTGCAGCTGAGATTTATTACAAACTTCCTGTCCGAGACGGAAACTACTCATTAGCCATTAAAAATGATTATGCGCCAACATTATTCACTGGCTTTAAGCCACAAACATACATTGCTGCAATCCCATTCTCTCCATCTCTATCTGTCTTTCTTTCTTTCTCACTCACTTAAGTAGACGCCCACGTGCTTAAACTCTGCGCTCGCGTTGCCAACCTTATTATAAACTAACTCACACCCATGCCGTGTGTGTATGTGTGTGTAAATGGAGGGCACATCAGTTTATGGTCCGACATGTTTGAATTGCGAATGAGAAATTGATGGGCACTCAATCAATGTGTTTGAGCCGAAGCCTTGGCTTCTGCTTTTTCCGTTCTTGTTGCTGGTGTTAATGTGCGTCCCCTGGGAAGAAATCTCCACACCCGAAGGACCTCAGTTTTAAGCCATGTGCTGCAGATTAGTGTTAGAAAATATAATAAAATAAAACACATGCTCATTTGACCTTAAAATGTGGGCCAAGATGAATTGTTGAAGAACTCTATAAAGTTATTCTGCTTTAAACAAGCTCTTTAAAGCTAATTTGTAAACTGAAAAAAAAATCATCCAATTTAGGATATTGTAACGATTTAATTCTTTAGTCCCGGATTTTTTCTGATTGAATTTTATATTGTAATTTTGGGCCTCATTTATCCAATAATTCAGAATTTAATTTTTTTAACATTCAAGACAATCCTTTCCCAAGTCAATTTCTACATTTTTACAAATAATTTTACACAAGTTGGTTAGGCCGTCAATTCTTGCACATTTTAAATAAATCTAAATAGGATTCAGAATAGGATTAGGCACACAAATCTTGCACATCCCATAAGTCAAGCCTCATAGAGTTTGACATTAAATATCCCCCAACAGCAGAAAGGAAAGGAAAGCAAAAAAAAAAAACAGGAAAATATATTTGATTATCCCTCTCGGATAAGAAGCAATCTAGCAACAGATGAGGTAGATACACAAACCCAAACAAGTCACTTTTCTGCCAAGATGTCCGCTCTGTGTGTGTGTGTTGGTGATTTGTAATTTTTAAAGCATACATCAAAGCTGATACTTAGGTCCATTTTGCAGTTTGTACGATGTGCGTTGCATATTTTATGGCGTTTTCGCTCTGCTTTTTCCAAACCTTTTTCCCTTTAAACCTCAAGTGTTAGCTTTAAGCCAGACTCAACAGAAAACAATCTGAGCATAATGAAAGCAATCTAGTTAATTATTTCTTTTTTTGTTTTAGCCGAGCGCTATGAAGTCATCGGCAAATTGTTTTCCTTTTCAGGTTAAATGGCTTGACAAAATTAAAGCTAAAAAGCTAAAAGCTGCTGACAGAGCAACTGCTGCAAATGGCCAAATTGTCAAATGTCTTTAAAAGGGCAATAAGCGGCAGCAGCAACCATATCAGGCAACAGCAACAACAGCAACAACAACAACAACAAGAGGTAGCAACAATCACACGCACTCAATTAAATGCGCATTAAAAAAGCATTTGGTTTGTTGGCCCTTAGGGAAAGAGGAGTGCGATATGGGAATTGGGAATCAGCAACTCCTGCTCCAATATTCTTTCTATTGTTGTCATTCTCATTGTTGTTGCTGTTGTTTTTGTTGTTTGTCCAACGCGTGAGCAATTAAATCAAACGGCAGCAGACGCCACGCCACATTGAGCAGGAAAACAAAGAACAATTATGTAATAATAGGGTACAGACGGGTATATTATACATTCAAGTAACGACAGAGATATCCTACTTAAAATTGTTTATGAACTGAAATTCCTAGAGTTGAATTCGACTTGATATTACTTCAGAATTGTTTGGGCTTCAAATTGTCCAAATAACTTTTAAAATATGTAAAATGAATCCAAAAAAAATAATATATTATTTCAAAACCCTATAGACTTAGTTAAGCTTCAAAATTATAATTAAAATAAATAAAACAGATCCCATAGAATGAGATAATATTTCAAAATCCTTTACAATTGGTTAAACTTCAAAATTGTCCATAATTATTTAAATCAAATAGTTTAAAATCACAATGTCAACGTCCAAGTTATATTAAAAAATTGTAAATACTATTTCGAAATGTTTTCAAATTTATACAGGGTGTCCCAATAGCAAAGCAGTTTATTAGCTCTAGACTTGCTCATTGTTTTAATTAACGCAACATACGCATGAAAGTATTTGATGAGGATTGTCAGTGGGCAGGTTTGGAGGGGTAGAAAAAAGAAAGGGGATGCGAGGGTTGGTTAGCTGGTAGAGAAGGCCAACAGCACAGCTCATTAGACACGCACCAAAGTGTTTGTCGCTCACTGCTGGTGACTCTGCTCTCTGCCAACGCCACTGACCAGTGTGACCAGTCAGCCATGAAGAAGCGCTCTTTGATTTGTGGATGCGTACAGTAGTCGCCTGTTTTGCGTGTCCATAGTACGTATTATCCTTGCCGTATGGGGCATGCCACTGAGTTCATAATTCCCTTTTGTTTTAGCCGCTGCTGCCTTCTGCTTTCTGCCTGCGCTTTTAGCCACTTTGGGGAATTCGCGAACGTGGCTATCTGCACGCTTTCTGCCTCACTGATTTATGGTCTATATTTATTTATATACATTTTTATTTTCGGTTTTTTTTTTTTTTTTATATGATTTCTAGCTGAATGTATTTCGTCTCTGGCTTCACTTTGTTATTTTATTCATGGGGGGTAAATGTGGGAGCTACCTTATTTCGATAAGCCTCATTTAGTTCTCATTCACATTCAGTTGTATTCATTTATATTCGCTTCATTCAAGCGTATGCATTTCGATATTGAAATATATGTATAGATTTATATAGAGCCCAAACTCTCTGATTCCACTTGGGACTGCAGCCAGTTGATAACAATTTGTTTAGCTTTATGCTTAAATTTTAATATCCAACAACAACCCATTCACATATATTATAATCTCTTTATAACCTCTTTTTTTTGGGTTGCATTTAAATTATTTACTGCTTAATTAATGTGTAATTTGGTTGAGGATTTAAGTTGCAAATTAAACATTGAATATTTCATGCTGCTGCTGCTTGGCAAATAGACATAATAAATGTTTACTCAAATTTTTGCTTGAAATTATTCATGAATACCAACTCAATATTTTTTTCACTAATTGGCTTAAATACATTTATGCCTCATTAATTGAGTTGTTAAATAAAAAGGGGTCATATCGCAAAATAAATAATAGCATAAATCAAACTAATAGCATAAATTACATCAAATGTTTGTACAATTATTGAAAGAAATATATATAAAAAAGTAGTTAAATTCATTAATTACAATAGTAAAAAGAAAAATAATTGAGGAAATTAAAGTTGTACTTTTATTAATATAAATATAATAAAAGATTTTTATATACATTTTGTAAGCATGTTATTTTTGTTTTCGTGAGTTGACTTGATTATCAAGTGGCTTTTATTGTTGTTGCTACTGTTTGTGCTGTCAGCAACAATAATCAACCAACAATTTGCCTGTCACTTTTAAGTGGAAACTAGACCAAGTCCATAACAAAGACAGCCTGTATTTGTATTTGGCCCGAAAGGCCTGCAGTTATAACACAGTTGACCCAAACTCAACCCAATCGCTGCAATTTTCCGCTGCAATAAATAATTTAAAAATACCAACATACAAAAAAATATAACAAATCTAGCAAATTAACAGACATAAATGGCATTTGGCAAAGACACTTAAAAGTATTTGAGCGCATTTTTTATGCGTGTTGCGCCAAATTAAGGCAAGCCACAAAAAAATAGAGAAAAATCGCATGGAAACCAATTTTGTGCAGTTGGGAAAACTCGTTTTCACTATTGAGTTCAATGCCTCACAGCAGCTGCGACTGCGAATTTCAATTGCCAAGTTAACTAACTAACGGCCAAGTTAACTAGCGAACCGACCAAACCAATCGACAAACCGACCAACCGGCCAACAAGCCAAACATATTTTCCATAGATTTTTCACTTTCACTATTGCTATTGCTCTTGTAATAATTATTGCACTCGAAATGTTGGTTATGGTTAATTATCTTTATGAGTTTTAGCCGCAAGGTGCCGAGTGAAAAGTGTTTGGCCGTTTTTTTTTTGTATTCATCATCAAATTTGGAAAATTAAATTTTTTGATACTAAATGTCAATTTCTTTATTTCTCTTATGTCAACTAAGAAAAGTGGCTTTAAATAAAAAAATACATATCGATAATTCCTGTCACTCCTAATTCACTTACTCAGTTTGACAGCAACAAAGTGTAAAAAAATGTTAGGGTATTTTTTGGCAATTTGTCACGTACCTCAAAAAAAAATATATATATATAAAATATATTGATAATAAACACACACTCTCAACCATGTGTATCTGCCACATATCTTATTTTACAATGGACAGCAAATTAAGGGCGACATTCAATTCGATAATTTCGTTTTGAAGTAAATTTTAAATTGAATTCTCTAAAAAAAAAAAAAAAATATGCTGAGCTCGGTTGGCACACATGCCACGGATCAACGGGGTTGAGTTTGGGGTCGGGTTAAGAGTCCGTACACTGCAAGAAAATTCAATCAAATGGCGCCCGTGTCGACAGGTCAACACTCGACGGTGACAGTCGGCTGTCGGTGTGAGTGTCTACGAGTGTAAATGGGTCTGCTAAAGTGGGAGTTGAATGAATGAAATGTGTGAGAGAGAGTGAGTGAGTGAGTGGGTGAATGAATGGATGGAATTGAATATAAGTGCGCCTGCCACATAATTGCATTTATTTACATTTGCGACACAAATTGAGGTGACAGTTGCAACTGACAAGTGGCAACCTGGAACGAGAGAGAATTGTGACAGCTTGTGGAAATAGTTCGACGATTTTAAAGCAGAAACTTGGAAAGTTTCTAGAAATTTATAGTTAAAGTTGACACAGATAAATAATAATCAAGAGAAGTTTTAGATTTGAAATCATGCAATATTTTATGAGAACTTTTATATTAGTGTGTATTTTTATTTAAATCTCCTTTCATTTTGTAGATCAAGTTCTTGAAGACAAAGGAAGGCACCGCCATGGTACAAATGGGCGATTCGGTTGCTGTTGAACGTTGCGTGCAACATTTGAATAACATTCCCGTTGGCACTGGCGGCAAAATACAGATTGCATTCTCAAAGCAGAACTTCCTATCGGAGGTGATCAATCCATTTTTGCTGCCGGATCATACACCCAGCTTCAAGGAGTACACTGGCTCCAAAAACAATCGTTTCCTATCACCGGCCCAGGCCAGCAAGAATCGCATTCAACCACCGAGCAAAGTAAATTTATTCAAATATATTAAATTTTTTTTTTTATTAATTATAAATAACAATTAATATTTCTATTTAGATCTTGCACTTCTTCAACACACCGCCCGGTCTTACCGAGGATCAGCTCATTGGCATATTTAATATTAAGGAGGTGCCAGCCACATCGGTGCGTCTATTCCCATTGAAGACAGAGCGTTCGTCGTCGGGTCTGATCGAGTTCCCCAACATTTCGCAGGCTGTTCTCGCCATCATGAAGTGCAACCATCTGCCTATTGAGGGTAAAGGTGAGATAGTGCTGTGTTTAAGTGTTATTCCAAAAGTTTGGCCCATTCAAAAATTTGTTTACATATGGCCAGTTCCAATATTGAGAATCAAATGAAAAAGTTACACAAAATTTTCGCAAAAAAAAAACTACCTATCCTAAAAAAAAAAAATACAAGAAATATCTTCATCATACACCCCAAAATGTAGGCAACATTCATTTTGCTTCGGCTTTAAAGTTTTCAGGGGGCCATTTTGCATGGCCTTTTGACTTTTGCTGCCGCAAACCAAAAAAAAAAAAAGAAAACACCTCCTCCTTCCACTTCATCATCACACTCGCAACAAGCCTACACCGCACCCCCCTCATCCTTCTCCCATCCCATCCCATCCCATCCCTGCGCAAAACTTTGGCTTTTCATGTTCTTTTACTGGTTTTATTTTTGGGTGGGGAACTAGAGTAGAGAAAAGTTTTTAGTTGTGAGTTGCGTCCGCGTCGCGTTGAAAATTTTAATTTGGTAATTAAGATAAACAATTTCAGTTGCCGGTTGCTTTTATAGGAGTTGTAAACGCGCCCTCCAATATAACATTTAGAGGCAGCCTATTACTGTTTCAGTATTTTTCCCCAGCAGCTGCAACTTTTACTGGTTACTTTTCGTAGATTTCAAAAATCTGCCTTCTCTCTGTCTCTCTCTCTCTCTCTTGGCACTTGAGGACCCATAAAACTTTGTCCATAAATATTTTCAACCTTCTTATTTCCCCTTTGCTTGGTCCGCATTACGATTATTACTTTCATATTTGCATTTTGTTTTGCCATTTTATTTACCTTGTCAACATGGCAATTATTTCCCTTACAACATCGTCATTACCATCATCATTTGTAACAATCCCGCTCGTAAAATAATCAACATTTGATTGCCAAGCGATTTACTTTTGTTTTTTGTTTGATCCTTTTTCCATTTTTGATTTTGCCTAGCAAATAAATTGCCAATGAGTCGCTGTCATTGCCAAAGTTCTTGTGGATTCACTTGTTTTGTGGCTAATAGTGCATATTTTATATGAGTATACCTGATTTACAGTTGGGGTCGTTTGCATAGAAACTTTTATAATAAATAGCTCAAAAATATTAAAATTAAATGAATTTTGGATTCTAATTGCTAAAATATCAGAATTATATATTCAAACAAAAGTATGAGAAAATTCCGTAAAGTATAAAGTTTGAATTTATACTTTTATAAATAACTGAAATGAATTCTTCGAAAAATTAAATACTTATGAGAAAATAGTTTTTTTTTAAATTAATTTGAAGTAATTGCTTAGTTTTCAAATGAATATTCAATAACTGAAGCTTTTTCTGCTGTCATTTAATAAGTTAAGCTATTCAACTGCAGCGTGCTGTTTCCGCTAGATTTTAACTTCGAGCTGTCGTATACGTAATTCCTGCCCCAAATTATGCAGACAATAATTAAATTGGCCTGACATTGGCATATACCTTGGCATATTGTTTGGTGGTGCATACGTGTTTTTGAGGCACTGTGGTGCTCCTCTCATTGTTTACACCTTGCGTAAAAATCTTTTATGCAAATAGCCAAACCCAACGAAGACTTTTCCACATGAAAGGGGGAAACATTTGCATGTGTGTATGTATGTGTGAATATTTTGTCAATATTTTGGTGGATACTGTTTGCATATTTGTTGTTGTTGATGCATTTCTGCTGCTGTTGCTGTTGCTGTTGCTGTTGCATCGAGTGCCGCTCGAGTGCATAGTAAATAGTAATTAAAAGTGTAAGGAATGCAAATACACTCAAAATACACTATGCACACATACAAATGCACGCACCCACACACACACACCCAACCCGCAGTGGCATGCAAATAGCAAATAGCAAATGCAAAATCCAAACAGATGCCGTTGCATACTTTCAGGCTGTGAAATTATGCATCTAGCAAATATTTCATGTCCCTATATATGTATGTTGTTGCTGTATTTATATAGTCTATATTTGTGTGTGTGTGTATTTTCTCTGATGGTTGGCAATTTTTACGTTTGAATGATTTTGATTACATTGGCATATAGAACGTGACATGGCCAAGTATTTTTATGACGGTTGCCGCAATTTAATTGCCGCATAAAACTCGGTTAGACTCCTCGGTTAGCTGGTAAATCCCAGAATCGGAGTAAGGGTAGATGGTTAAATTAGAGGTATTGAGCTTAATGATTTTAATTGCACGTAGCAAATAAATTAAGGTCTCTATGTGTTTAGGTCTAGGTCATAAACTCAACATGCAGCAAAGTGGAAGTTAGCGTTTTTCCCCATTATTCAACCAAAGTCACCCTTTCCCCTCCTCATCCGCCTCCGCATCCTTTTTCCACCAATTCCTCAAATGAAAACTCTGCGAAAAAACAAAATAACTTAATTCAGATATACAACACTTATACACATTACTACAAACAATACTATTTAAAAAAAAAAAAACATGTTTTTTTATCAACAAAGGAACCCCATTTATTCTATAACTATGCATTCTTTCTATCCCCTTCCATTTCGTTTTTTTTTCACCCATGCCCATCTCTAATCCGTACGCATATAATATAGGCACCAAATTCCCATTCATCATGAAGTTGTGCTTCTCATCGTCGAAGAGCATGAATGGAGCCTGGAATAATGCGGCCAATGAGGGCATGATCGAGAAGGAGAATGATGGCGATATCAAGGTGGAGATTTACAATTGAGATTTGATAACCATTGTGTAAGCAGACAACAACATCCAGCTATGCAACACACAATACATAAGAAAACAACAACCAACAATCGACAACCAAACAACTACAACAAGCAGCAACAATAACAACATGCAAAATGAACAACAACATGAATAGAAGGCGGAGTAGATTTGGATGGGAAGAGAGGCAGGACGACACATCGGCAACAACAATAATAATTATAATAATATAGCAAATGCAAAGGCAATGCAAAAATTAAATGATGATTGGACACATAACTATGAGGAGCAGTCTGTTAAAGCTGCACCCAAAAAAAGAAACTGATGATTACAAACTAAGGATTAATTGAATTATTGACACATATACAGAACCACACACACACACTAATACATTAAACTACAACTTAAAGAAAACTAATACTTAAATCTTATACAAATCGCAAACGCATGTAACTTTTCTACGCGCCATTTACTTTAAAAAATCGAATCACAATTAAACATTATATTTAACACAAATACATCAACAAAATGGCGGCGTTCGAAAGCTACACACTAACACACATACACACACATATTCACCTACACACACTCACACACATCTATGCACTTTACATGCGTTTGCGTTACGACAACAACAAGAATTGTTATTAAAATTGTGGATGAATAGCAAAAACAAAAAAAAAATTAGGTTAAAAAATTGTTTAGTTGCATTATTTAAAAAACACCAACAAAATTTTCCTTTTTTTTCTCATTATTTTTGTAAAGTTTTTCGTGTGTGTGATTCACTTGATGAAATTGCAAAACAACAAACAAGAAATACAAACAACAATTAACAAAAATAAATTGTAAACAATGTAATATGAAAATAATATATAGTAATAATAAATAATAATTAAAAAAAAAAAAAACAAAAAACAAAACAAATTTGAACACACACAACGGAAATGCAGTAACTTAGACAACAAACTTCATTTTAGTTAATTATATTATTTCAATATATATTGAGATATTTGCGTGAACATAACTATAACTATAACAACAAAATGCAACAACAAAATTTCTTTTGACAATATTTCGACAAGTATTCACGTGTGAGACAGAAAATCTAAATAAAATATTTATTAAAATGAAATATAATATAAAAATGATTAAAGATGCGAGAGCAAAACGTGTAAAATTAAACCAAAAATTTAGCAATTTTAAATCAAATTTATTAATTTTAGTTATGCAAATTTCAGAGAGAAAAAAACTTGCACAAGCCAATGTTTTCAATTTTACGTTTAATTTTGATTTTTCTTAAATTAAATATTAACAAAAATGACGAAAAAGACAAAAGAACATTAACATAATTTTTGTGCTTAATTTACAAAAGTTGAAAAAGGCATTAATTTATATGTATGAGCTGTATATGTATTTAAATTAAATTAATATTAAATATAATTTTACACTAAATGTAAAAAGCAACAACTAAAACAAACAATTAATTGCAAAAGCATATTAAATTTATACATTAATTTGTAAGTACAGCAAAAACTTGAGACAGGCATGCAAAACAAACATTACAAGATTATAAATAAAAATAAAAAATATTTTTGAGGCGTTTTAAGGTTAGCAAAAGAGACAGAGCCAAACATTTCAAAACTAAAAGTAAACTTGGCGCGACGCAAACAAACAAACAAACATAAAAAAAAACAATGGAAATAAAAATATAATAAATAAATTAATTAATTTAAAAAATATCAGCAATAAAAGCAACAGTAACAACCATATCAAAGGCGTATGTTAGATTAACTATAACAAGAATGAAAATAAAAATAAAATTGTAATAAAATGAAAATTATAAATAATTACCAAATCTTATAACAACAATTTCATTTGACTTTAGTTTAAGCAATCTGCAGCTAGTTGTAAACAATTTTTTTAATTTAAATTTTTAGTTTTAACAGTCTGTATATTAAACAGGGCGAAGTTCTATATTTGTTCTGAATGCAAATCAACGAATACTATATATTTACAATATGCTATATAGGGCCGTTAAACGAATTTCTCATGCAAATCATTTTCATCATTTCTTTTCCATCATTCTTAATAATACTATGTGCAATTATTGCTTTAAACGACAACAAACAGGAAAAGCACTTCATTAAAACTATTTTATTTATTTATAACAATCTTTGCTCATTTAATTCGATCGTTTTTTCATCTTTTGATTATGATTTCTGTTTATATCTTAGTTTTTATGTAAATTGTTGTAAATCGTATAAACTGTAAAATATATTTTTCTACAATTAAGTATAATTGTACTTAATTTAATGATTTATTGAGAGAAGAAAAGTAAAAAAATTAAATGAAAAAATCTCGTTAATAATTAAATCATACAATTTATTTCATTAAGAACTTAAAGCAACAACGATCTTGAAGCTCCTAATTAGTGCATAAATAAAAAAATAAAATCAAACATAAAATAAAAATATATAATAATTTTAACAAATAATAATATACAACTTGGTAGCTACTATATCATTTATATAAAATCAGAAATAAACAATATTGATTTTAATGTAGTTCTATGGAATACAACATTTTGCAGCATTGTATAATTTTATTTTTTAATTTGTATGCATAAAACAAAGTATATATAATATTAGTTATATATAGATATAGGCAGACGTGTTCTTAATTTCAATTTCGTTTCAAAACCAAATTTGTAGAGCTTACTTTTCGATCGTCTGCATGCATGATTTCTGTATGGAATTGGAACAATAATGGAATTCGAAACATGTCTGAATATATGTAATTTGTTTTATTTAATATTTAAATTTTGTTGTTATTTTTTTCTTGTGTGCCCAAAGTTTGTAATACGCGCGCTCATTTTTTGATATAAATATATATGTACGATATATGTAAAATAATTTAGCACTTGGTTTTTGTTTCATTTAAAGCTTCATCATCAGCAGATACATTGAAATAGTTTTATATGTTTTACAGGAATTGAAACGTGACAAATAATTTGCATAATATTGAAAAAATCTAGAAAGACTCTCAGAAGAATATAAAACACATCCTAAGAACGCACAGCCCTACGCCCACTTAGTATTTATTTTTTTAATTTACTATAAAAAAAAATTAATCAATTTAATAAAAGAAAAAAATAAAAGATACTAAAAACTATACCAAAACGATATGCCAAATTGTTAAAGCGTAAATCCTGAATTTTTAACATATCGAAATTTATAAGGCGGCTTAAGTTAAACGATTTTACAAATTAGGCATTAAAAATGTATTTAAATAATAAATACCCAGAATACTTTCACTCAACCACAACTGCTAACAAACATAATCGATTTGTTAAAAACAAACAAAAAAAAAAAACAAAATGAAAGATTTAAGATAAAAACGCCCAGCAAGTATTGTATCCAATGCTAGACCTAAGCGATAATAAGTTATGATTAGTGTGCTTTAATGAATCATTTGAAAAAATTATAAGCAAAATACTAGCAAAATTATTTTCATTTGATTTGCTTGTGTTAACCAATTTGAGAACTAGTCAAAAGCAAGTTTAACTTTTACTTTAAACGCATTGGAAATCAAATATGTCAAGGCCTGTGACGTTTCCACAATATTTCCCCATAAATTGTAGCATACTTTTTGGAGCTAAATACTTAGTCCGAAATTCCGTAGATCTGTTGTGTTTTTGTTTAATTTTTGGTCCCTCCTTAATGTATGCTTTGCTCATTTTGGGCGAAATTAAAGCTCGGAACAGGTCTGACTACAAACTAGATAAATTTTGTTATTTAAGGTTGTCAGCAAATTGAATTTGTTAAGCGCAAAAAAAAACGCCACCTTTTTAATCCAATTAGTTTTTGTACTTTTTTTTTAATATATTTTTTATTGATTTTGATTATGAACTTTTTGCAAATGCCGCGTAGTTTTCAACTCTAATAAAAAATGCGCATGGGGCACAAGGTAGGTGCTGTTTATAAATACGATAAAACTCAAATTGAAACTCGATTTTCAGAATTTTACTACCAGAAACCCGTTCTGTTCAGAGGCGTTCTTCGAGCGATATTCAAAAACGGTTTTTACTTAGTTCTTGTAATTCGTATTATTAACACTAATAATTACACAGCAACAACAACAACAACGTTATTAAAAAAAAAAAAGAATATGGACCAGTTTATTCAGCACTGAATTGACAACCACCAAGAATCAAAAACAAAATGAAATTATATACATTATGTAAATTGTTGAAACCGTCCAATTATGAAAAACAGCAACAACAACAACAAGAAACAACACCAGACACCAAAAAACACGAGTTGAAAACTGCTATCCCAAAATCCGAAACGATCGCCTGTGTTACTTTAAACACTACGCCTAAAAGTATGCCATACTTTAGTGTGAGAAAATGTTTAAAGTCACACAGACGATATTTATATATTTCCATGCCATGCTGCTTACACGAGTTACAACTACAAAGCCAAATAATCAGGCCCCTTCCGAGTTTCATATCAGCATAAATTCGACAGAAATATGTAAAGCATGTGTTGTTTATATTGATGATAAATTCGGAAATGGGAATTGGCCTGATTAGAATACATTTTATTTGCTATGCAAAAATAAACCTTTTACTTGCTAAACATTTTGTATGATTTTTGGTATTTCCAGCAAATGAAAAGAATACAACACTAAACAAAACCAAAACCAACAACTTTGTACACCGAAACGAATTCATAATAATCTATGATGAAATGCATATTTGAGAGCAATCCAAAAAAAAAAAAAATAAAATGAAAAAAAAATCGTAGAAAAAAGATACTACATATGAAAAATGCATAAAAGATACAAGATACTACAACTATATTCTTATAGGCTTATAGTTTATATTATACTTACATACACACATAAAAGTACTTATATATACATGCATACATTTAACGAAATATTTACATATAACTATACTACGTACATACAAGTACTTACATATATAATAACAGAGTGCATAAACACGCATAGTAAAGTAATACTTACAACACACATACACACACACACACAAACACATTGCATATACGACATATGATATATATGTGTATATCTTATATATATATATATATATATATATATATATAGTTTTTAAACAACAAGAAGCGCGTGTCAATTTTAAATTCAAAATATGAGAAATTGAAGCGAAATTGAAATCGCTTTGTAAAACATAACCGAAACTTTACAAAATTACACCACAAATTACACAAACTACACAACAGACAAACAGACAGACAGACACAGACACAGATACAGACACAGACACACAGACAAAGGACGAAGGAAAAGGATGTCAGTTTTAATACTAAATAAAGGACAACTGCATAGTGTAGTCGTACGCGTAATTACTGGTGATAATTTTGAAAAAATCTTAAAACAATATTATTAAAGAACGAAAAGCAAAAACAAAAACGAAAAACAAAAAAAGAAAAACGAAAACGAAAAAAAAAATACAAAAAACAAAATATACTCGTACATTAACTTACACAACGTACTGTAATTGGATACGTATAATTAGCAGCTATGAAGTTTCCCCACTCTCCCCATCTCCTTCACCCCCCAAACAACCCTCAAATAAATGTCTATATATATATATATTATACATATACATATATATTCGGAGCATTCCTTATTCTTAGGTGTAAGTAACAATTTCCGAGCACACAAAACTAAATGAAATTGCAAACAAACGGAAATTACAAAGACAGAAAGCGATAGAATTTTTTCAGTGTATTAGCAAATTAGGCATTGAATTTAGTAAACAGTATTTAGTTACTCTATATTGCAGTATGTTTACATTTAACAGCCAAGCACTTAAATCCATACACCTATACACACACACACTTGCACACACACACACACACACATTCAACTGGGATCTCAATTTAAAGCTGCCTGCGATTTAAAGCAAATAATGTTTCAAATAATTTATTGGTCATTTTAATCGCAAGCATTTCTCCATGTCAGCGTGTCTGTGTGCGTGTGTGCGCATGTGTGTGTAAGGTTGTTAATAATAGCATACTTTGAGGCTCCTATTAGTTGGTGTGCGTAAATGTCGCTCTGTGCTTAAAATGAACTGCGAGAAGAGAAGAACAAAGTGCTGGTCAGACAAACCGATTTTTATCACATCCATAAAACTTTATTTAATGCTGCTCATCAATTTATACACAGACAAAAAAAAATCGTTCTAAAATTGAAGTTTAAAACATTCGATTATGTTGCTTACATTATCAGAATTCGGCCATCTTTTATAGGATATCAAATATTTAAGTATCAAACTCTTAAATGATGTCCTTTTCTGAATAATCGATTCTGTCGACTAATAAGAATTATTGTTATCGATAAGTTATCGCAGCACAGAGTGAATGAAAAGGCAATAACAGATCCCTAGATATGTGACTCTTAAAGCACACGACACCGACCGGTTGTAAACTCACACTCACACACATTTACAAAGAACACAATAAAACACAAGACAAATACACTAATATATATATATATATATATATATGTGTATATACTTACATATAGAGAGCGAAAGCGAGAGCGAGAGAGAGCTAGAGTCCCAGACAAGTTGTTTAATTTGGCGTGTGCAATAAATAAGTATAATTTGACTTGTGTTTAGTTAACACAATTTCATACATTTAATAATAATAATAGCAATGTTAATATGCAATTTAGTTGAATTTGCGTTAAACGTTTTAGTTTAGTTAATGCATAAATTTTAAATTTTAAATTTAGACTTGATTGTACTAAGGCGGAAATAGTTATATAATTTCAACATACACACACACACACATACAGATACACATAGCCACTTGTTAAACTAATCCACCGAATAAAAACAATCTCATTAACTAAATTATAATTAAATTAAAATTATAACAATGACATTTTGCAGCTATTTCCGTCAATGCTTTTGCTTTTCTGTTTGCATTTAGTAGTACTAACATTTATGCCGCGACTGTAAGACTCGCTGCAATAAAAAGTGCAGCATACTTTTGAGGGCGCATTCAAAAATGAATAACAATGACAAATGAAGAGTAATTAAAAGATGTAAATGGAGATGAAAAAGAACAACAACAACAACAAAAACAAGAACGATATCATAGCAACAAATTTAAATTGAATTTTCTAAGTGTTTAGTCGAAAACGCGTAAAGATCGTATCGTAATTTACTTATATATATAGAGAATAAATAATACACTTAATACTAACACTACATACATATGCTACATTATATACTTAATTACACTTAACATAACATACATATACATATATATACAAACATAACATACATGCAGTCATACATAATAACATAAGCCTACAGAATGCAAACATAATCAGATCAACCAAACAACTTTTGATAGCAACTTTTCGATATTTATTAACAATTTTTGAAACACGTTTCTGCGTCTCGTATACATAAACAAACAAACAAACAAACACACACACACACACACACACACACACACAAACATAAATACATAAACAATCACACATACTAACATAATCAATATGTTATATACAGATATAGTTATCATTCAATGTATATCAAGCAAAAGTATCGAAAGAATCCAATTTAAAAAAATATCAGAACACAGCAAATTTGTTTATACGAGTATATAGACACACACACACACACACACACACTCTCACACTGTCACACACACACTCAAACACCTATACGCATATACAGCCACACAGTATGACAAATTATAAACAATTATTAAAACTACTATTTATTAAATGTTGTTAGCATTTCAAAAACAAAAAAAAAAACAAAAAACGCTGTAGTGCAAATGCAAAAAACAAAAACCAAACAAAACAAAAAAAAAGAAGAACAAACAGAAAATTGTAAGCAAAACATTTAAAAACTTATTTAAATTTAAGTGAAAATTACAGAGAAATTCGATGCAAACGAAATATCTCAAAAAAATACATAAACAACCACAACAAAAACAAACAAAAACAAACAACAACAATACAACAACAAATACAAATACAAATACATAATACAATTCTTTGATCTTGAGCGAAACAAATAAATGAAAACTTAAACTTATACACAAAAAAAAAGAAAAAACTCAAAAAAAAAACTTTGTTTTATTTCCACAACAACAAGAACAACAACAGTAAAACAAGTAAAACAAGAAATGCGAGAAATATCTTTTATTTCTTTCGATTTTAACTCACCCGAAACTCACCCTATACTTTTATCATATTTACAGTTAACAAGCAGTACAACAACAACAACAACAATAACTACAGACAACACAATTACAACAACAACATCAGTAGAGTACAGTTAGTGGCCGCATAAGAACAACAACAACAACAACAACAACAACAACAATGTATAGTACAAGTACAACAGTCACCAAGTCCCAATCAAACCTTCAACAACAACATCAACAAATACAACAGTAACAACAACTACAGCAACAACAACAAGAATCACGTCCATTACTAGAACAAGAACAAGAAGAACAACAACCTGAACAAAAACAACAACAACAACTGCATGAGAACACTTTGAATTTGAATGCATGAGAGAGCGCGTAAAATAAATGTTAAAAAATGAGGATTCTTTCCATTTCAATAAAAAAGAAAATGTATTACAAAATAATAATAATTTCATAATATTTTCAAGTTTCAATTCCGCTTAAAAAAAGAATAGCTGCAGAATTGATTTTTATTACACATACATACAGCTAAAACATTCCATTAAATATGTTATGCTTAGTACAGATTTCTTTGTAGAAGTTGAAAATTTGTATATATTTAAAAATCAATCATTCAAATAATTCTATTCACATTAACATTTTTTTTCAAATTCATTAAAATCTAAAAGAGCTAAAAAATAAGTTCGCCAATATTTTGACGATTTTAATTGTGATACTCTGAATAGATATAGTTTCCATGCAGTTGTAACTTCTCCAAAACTTCAACATGGTTTCTTATTGTACATTTTTTATCAAGTTCTTATCATTGTTCATTCAACTTGAGCTTTAGTCTTAACTTTTTCTGCCTGCTGCCTGCGGTAAGTAATTGAAGTAGCCACAGTTATGACTTCTTTCAAGTCATATAACCCAAAAAACATGGCCAAAACTTTATCAACAGTTTAATTGGTTAGTTAACCCTAAACAATAGAACCAAGGGCTATTTAGCGAAGCGCATTCAGATGTAAAATTAAATTAATTTAATTTGAAGTCAAATTTAATATTGACGCTGGGCATTAAAAGTAGAGCCAAAGAATTGCGACTAGCAGATACCCTCACATATATATTGTTGCTATAGTTTACCTCTATTTATTTCTGTATTCACTTAAAATAAATACAAGCCTTTGAAGCCACATCGCTTTAGGGTATATCAATAGCAATAGAATAAACTGGCTAAAATAAATCGAAAACCAAAACAATTTAATTTAGTTCACGCACAAAACTAATAAACAAACAAATGCGCAAATAAACAATAATCAAATATGCGACATGCGAATCCAGCCCAAAAGAAGCGAAAAGCAACAATTCAGAAAATGAAATAAATATCGAAAAACCAATTCAAACCAAGCGGAAATTTTGTACGCAAATATATGGAAAAATGTGCCGTTAGGCAGTTGGCCTAAAAACAAATTAAGCGGTTTATGTGCAACATTTTGCGGCACTTCCCCATTTTGTCCAAAAAAGTTTATTCAACATGTTGCCATACGTTTCAATGAGCAATTTTAAAACGCTTTCGCTTTGATTTCGCTATGCAAAATTTGAGTTGACGATGTCAAAATTGTTAGCACGCTTCAATAATTACCAGAAATTGCATTCAACATTGTTTAATTAAGGTTTGTGGCCTAAGCCTAGGAACAAAAGTTTTTCAAAGCAGCTGCCATAAAGGATCCAAGCTGCTCAATTTATCAACTGTCTCGGACATACGTATACGTAATATACGTAATGTGCGTGCTTTCAGTCCTTTTCTCTACTTCCCTCTCACTATGTGGGCTCAATAAATAAATTACTTAAGCTTAAGTTTTATGTAAAGCAGCAGATTTTGCATTGGCTCGTTGTAATCCTTTGTCTATTATTTCATTTACCAACGCAATACCAAACCGAACCGACTTACATAAATATTCCATTTGAAATGCATGCCAATTCCAATTCCAATGCCAATGGCAATGGCAATGGCAATTTCAATGCCTTGGCCCATTGTGGCTAAAGGTTTATCCCTAGTATTTTGCCTGCCATTGTCATTTCATTTGAGTTCTTCCTTTCCATTTATATTTTTTTTTTATTCTGTTATTTTCTTCTGCTGTCCAACTAATAATACACAAACGTGCTACGACAAGTATATATCTAAGGTCTATTTATTCGGTTTTATTTTATTTGTAACTCTTTTTCTTATTTATTCAATGGTTAAGTTTTTTTTATATCCTATATCCATTAAAAATGCTTAAAAACTGAGCGAGTGTCTGCAACAGACAGAAGTTAATTTCGAACAGGCTATTAAATTTAAACGTAGAATTGATTGATATTGGATATAATTAAATTTTGGAACGTCCTCTTTTGTATTCTGAATATATCTGTTCGAGTTGAGTATAGGATAACTCCTACTTTAATACAGTGCAATTTATCTCAAAGTTTTTATTAGATATTTTGTTGTAGTTGGCGTTAAATTACATGTCACATGTCCAACTCGGTGACCATTGATTGATTGCAGTTACCAGAGCTTTGGACAACAATGACAACTATGAAAGGCAACAATGTTTGGAGCCCCAGGGCAGCAAATAGAACAAACAAACCAACAAACAAACAAACAAACAATGCAATAAATAGTTCAAATAAATAAAATTGTGGGGGAAAGTGCAGTAAACAATAAAAAATTCGATTGAGAAGTTGCTACATGATTCTAATAAATTTATTTACATGGATTATACTATTTTATTGTTATTAATAATTGGTTGTGTATTTCAATTAAAAGAGCTTAAATCGTAGATTCATTTGCATTCGTTTATGTGAAATGGAAACTCAACTTGAGAGCTTTATACAATAAATAAATTGTAATATCAGCTATGTATTTAGAAAAGAGGGACCAAATTTAATTTGCTCACAGATGCAATTTTATTTGCTATTACTTGGCCTAGCTTTTGATTTTTATTAAAGCACATATTAAAAATAAAATATAATAATAAATAAACTGAAAATTTAACATATAGCCTTGATGAAACTATTGCAGTATTTACTTTATAAAATGAAATATATTTTTATCTTCAAACATAAAACCAGTTAAAAGCGTGTCAAATTGTAAATAAATAATATTTAAAAAAAAATAACAAAAAGAAATGATTTGTTAAAAATATTTGTAAATGAAATGTTTAAATAATCATGCATGAATGTGTCTATATGGCATTCGAGTATAAAAACCGATTTATATTGATTCTCTTTTGCTTTTTCCCATTTATTTTGTATTTTTATAAATGTGTTGCCATAAGAAAAATGATAAAACAATGTTAAAAACAAGCCAAAAACAAAAAAGGAATATAAAATAACTTTAAGCAAATTGTATTGAAAAAAAATGGGGTACAATAATTTACATTTAATGAAGAAGATGCAAGGTCCAGTTGGAAAATGAAAGGTTCAACAATTTGCTCATAGATAATTGGCTAGATGTTTTTCTCAATTCGAGTTAAATTTAAGAATAGACTAAATGCATATCTAACATAATTAATTAACAGAAACAATAAGTTACACCAACTAAATGTAAACGCACTTCAATTAATCTTAGCTTAGTGTCAATTGTCTTTCAATTATTTTTCGGTGGAACGTAGAAAACTGCACAATAATCGATGAAAAAATAAATAAAAAGAAAACCAAGTTAATTATAGTAAATAGATATACCAGAAACACATGCATATACAGATACATATACAGATAAATTTAGTATAGTATTAAATGCACTTAAAGAGAAATTATCATTTACAAAAATTCGGGTGTAATTAGAATTCTAATTTGTGTATTTAAGCAACAAGAAGTTCGATCAAATGCATTTCCCGATGCGTGCGAACCAAACGATCCTAATGTCAATTTCAAGTTAAACTTAACTGTAGTTGTGTAAACATACATACATATACATGCATAAACATACATACATATATGTATATATACTTGGATATATATACATATACCCATGTAAAATGCCTAATTATTAAGCCAAATACCAAAAAACAAACAAACAAAAACAATTGATGTGCAAAACGAGTTACTTTAGCCACAACAAACATACTTATGTATAGTACTTTATGTAGTTGCAAAATACATATAAAAATACACACAGACAAGCACACACACACACACAAACAAATAGCTTAGCGTACTCGTAATTGTGGCGAATGTGAATTTCAGAACACTCCACAAACATCAACAAACGGAAATATTGTAAAATTGGATGAATTGTGATGAAACCAAAATCTATCAGATTCAGTTGCCATATGCTATTGAGAGTGGTAATCTGAATAATGTTGGTTATTATATTCACATCACACAATTCAAGAAAAAGAGGAGAAATTATTCAAATGTGATTTTGCTATATCTTATATACATATATTAATATATAATATCTACATATAGAAATATATAAATACGCACTCAATTATGTACAATTCGATGGCTCTGGTTTTTTGTATTCATTTGCATTCACAAAATGCAACTGCATACTTTTAGGCAAATATTTATTGTAGCATACTTTTAGGCTAATGCTGTTGCTAACTATGACTTTTGTGTATTTTACTTTTGATTTAATGCCAACGACGCCTTGCTGTCTCTGTACTTACACTCTCTGTACTTAATTTGAATTTGAATTTTATTTTTTTTTTTAATTTTAATTTCATTGACTAAATGTATAAATGGAGTCCAAGTAAAAGCCACCGCCTCTAACTATTTCTAATAATTAAACTTAGAGAAAATTGTGAACAAATTGTGTCTATGCTAACTGTAAACTATTAACATTGAACATAAATATATATAGTATATATATATATAGTATATGTGTGTATGTATGTGTGTACTTGTACCCGTACTTGTAACTAAAAGATACTTATATACAGCATATACACATAATATACATATAAAAATATATATACACACAGATATTCATATGTACTTATACAGGATAATCTTATATATATACATATGCAAATCCTTTTTGGACAAATTTTTCGATGTTGCTAATACGGTAAACAAAACAAAATACACACAAACACACATACCCAGACAGACACTCACAAACACACACACGCACACAATTTTAACCAAAAAAATGTGTGCGAAATTATTGTAAGTTGTGGTGCAACCTGGTCTAGTATAAAAAAAAATAAAGAAAATTAAATATATATATAAAATGAAAATAAACCTGGCTAAAGCAATAGGCTAAACCAATGCTTAAACATTATCAAGAAACTTAGCACAAAGTCTTGATCAGAGAATAGACAGAGAGAAATAGAGAAATAGAGAGAGAGAGAGAGAGTGGAAAAAGAATTCGAACTGATCGAGTTCTTGCATTTTCCGATGCCTGTGAATTTATAGAACATCGTATATTATTTCAAACGCAGAGCATTAAAATACTTTATATGAAAAGTATCGATGACTTTGTAGCTATCAATTTTTAGAACTACCCACCAGCTGCTCTTCCAAATAAGATGCAAACCAAAAACGAAAAACCAATATCGATACCAACTCTATACAAATCCTTTTCCGAATGCAAAACATATACATACTCATACTCATACTCATAATTACTTAATAAATATGAGTACTATGTAGGGTATACTTATAATCTGAATATCTAATGACATGTTTGCCATCACTACAAGAGACGCTCTTCTCAACGCTGACTGCAAAAATACCACCATATTTAACTAAAGAGTAAAATTTAAAACTTAAACTTACAACTTGAACAAATCTTGAATATATACATATAAATATATAGTATATATAAATATATAGTATATATATATATATATATTTTAATGCGAATCAACTGTCTCAGCCCGTAGGGAGATTCAAATGCGAGGCTCATGTATGTATACAAAACATCAAATACAATTTAATAGCAATAAAAATAATAATAATTATAATAATATTAATATACATACATACATACATCAAATATATTTTATTAGTAGCAAAATTTAACAATACAACAAACAACAGAAATAATATAATAAAATAATATTAATGTTATATATGAACTAAATTTAAGTGTGTATTGAAAATCATCGCAAAACTAACAAAACAATATAAAAATAATAATAAATAAAAGGCAACTCAACAAACCAAAAGTTGTTAAGTTTTTCCGCTTTAAGTGTCAAATTAGCTAAATATTGTAATTATAATAAAAACAATTAACATCTAATTGCTTGATAAAAAACCAAAAAAAAAAACAACTCCATAAAATGACAAGAAACAATTTTTAACTGTTAGCGCAAATTTTAATTGTAAAGAATAAAAAATACATACAAACAATTTATTTAGTTAAGCGCATTGCGACATTTGTTAACAAAATTAGATTTTATTTAATTTTTAATAAAAACCAAATAAAAAAAATGCCAAAAAAAATATATATATATATAAATATAATAAACAGAATACAAGCAAGGTAAACGTTACTTTGAGGCCCAAAAAATGTTGTCTAATCTTACAAAAAAAAAATTAAAAATACCTTAAAATACTACAGGCAACTGAAATGAGGAGATGAATACAAAACGTTGGCCGAGGAAAAGCCCAGATAAATATAAAATAAAACAGAAATGTTCATACATAAATGTATTCGTAATATCAGAACATTTAATATACAACATAAATACGAACCACAATAATAATTAACAGAGAAACTTGTGGCAAGTTATAATGAAACTTTATGCATACAACAATATTGTAACAGCAAACGAAATGCGAATAAATAAAAATTAAAATTAAATATTAAATAACAAAGAGAATTACTTTTATTCAGTTCACCAATTGGGAGTGTTCTTTTTTTCTCACTTAATACTATTATTATATGTATATACCGTGTACTCTGTACTGGTTAAGAGTACTTGTATTTATTTGAGCAGCATCAATTGTCAGCACGATTTAGTCTTATTAGAGGGTATCTCTTAGTCGAACCGTCTTATTGGCTGGCTCTGCCATTTTTTGTGGGATTTGATGACAACTCTTGCTGAAATAAACTTCTGAAATAAAATTCTGTATCTATCGCTTGTTATAAATCCAATTTGAGCTGGAAACCATAAAACATTTCCCGGATAGGTAAAAGTTATGCATGTTTCCCATTCAAGTTGCTCTTGTTGTTGTTGTTGTTGATGTTGCATCACACACGTATGTGGGTGTATGTGTGTGTGTGTGTGTTTGTGACAGCAATGCGTGGCGACTTTGGTTTTTTATCCATTTGATGTTCCAGTGTTATAGCGGTTTTCAAATGCGCTTGGGGTAATGCGAGGGTAGCTCAAGAAATTGACTATAAATCAATAAATATATGACTCAGGTAACCCTATGGTTATAATCATCAATTTGTTTGTTACCTTTGCTGTTAAATACAGAATATTCACTTCAATTTGATGCTTAACATCGTTGTTCTTTGAAAATATATATTGGAATTCTTTAAGAAAATTGAATTATGCATAATAAGTACTATGAAAAGAGGCATTCTTTTTTACAGAGGTATAAGTACAACTTGATAATATTATCCTTGCAGATTTGTAAACATGGGTGGATTTTGGAATTTATATACCGCTTAATCTGCCCTCTTTAAAGTGCATTTTTTCTGGCACAAACAAATGTTTTGTTGAATCCCATTTGGCTGTCAGTTGGGATAAAACCACGTTACCAAAAGTAACAAAAACAATAATAATAATAAATACTATATATACAAAAAAGAGCGGTCAATTAATATTGCTCAATGTCAAAATATGACACTTAACACTGCACAGATTGGAAAATAAATTTGGGGAAATCGACAAAAAAAAATAAGCAGGAAAACAGAAATGTGAAAACGGAAAACGAAAAACGGAAAAGTTGAAACAAGTTTATCAAATGCTATTTCACTTCTTGACACGGAACAGTAGAGAGAGCAAAGGTCAGTGGGAAGAAGCGCAAATGACTTCATTAGTTTAATTGCAAACATTATTATAGTGCAACCAAAAAAACAAAAAAAAAAAAAGAAAGAGAAAGCAGTTGCACTTGCCGAGAAGCCGAAGAAGGTTGAGTTTGACTCTCTTCTTGTCTTCTTGTCTTCTTGCCTGCCAACAACAATTGTTGCTTGGCCAAAAGAGATAATGAGGCAAAAGGCAAACTCAAAATCAAGTAAAAAGGCGTTAAAACACAGCCACGTATTTCTCTTTTCTCTGCCCCTTTTTTTTTCTTTCCTTCACTTTTTTTCCTTGCTCATTTGCCGGCGCTGCATAAAATGGCTAAATTATGCAGTGGAAAATGCGAAAAGAAAGCAGAAAAATAAAGAAGAAATCCTTGCCAGCTGCCAAAATGCCAAAGTGGTTAAGAGAGAGAAAGAGAGAGAGAGAGAGAGTAGTCCAAGCACATTCCCTGCTGCTGCTACCAGGACTTTAACAATTTTTCTTACTTATAACATTAAAGTTAATCAACATCTCGCTTTGCTTAAGGACGAACAAGAAAAAGTCTTGAACTAATTACGTTCATGTTAAGCGAAAGGAACTACTAAAACTAAAATGAAGCTTAAAGTTTTCATACAAATTTTAAGTAATTTAAGGAAACCAGTTGTATTTTTTGTGATTTAGTTTTGAAACTTAATT
The DNA here is from genome assembly GCA_951394115.2 of Drosophila phalerata. Taxonomy (NCBI): domain Eukaryota; kingdom Metazoa; phylum Arthropoda; class Insecta; order Diptera; family Drosophilidae; genus Drosophila; species Drosophila phalerata. The sequence goes on from OY729850.1 coordinate 6,225,930, forward strand.
AAGTCTGATTTGGGTAATTAATTCAATCAAAAATATTTTTTAATTTATTGAAAATTGTATGTTAAATAACATATGTAACCTTTTTAATAAATATTAAATTATATTGGCTTAGAAAATTAAATATGATTTAATATGATTCTCAACTCATAGAAAAACATCATAAATAAATAAAACGCTGTCAATATGTCGATTCGAGTCCTTCCTGCATTTTAATATATGCACTATATAATGCTTCATATTTGAATCGCATTTTCAAACTTTCCGCTATACTTCCATCAGCTTCTTTGATACACTTTATTATTGTATATATTAATCGTATACAACGCTCACTGTATCTCTTTCTTCCTCTCTCTCTCTCTCTCTATTGACTACGTAATGCCATAACGCCAATTGAAGCGTTATAACGTCAAGCTCGTACAGTTCATATCGAATAACATTATTAGTGTTTTTTTCTATTTCTCACACATTTTCCTTGGCACACAAACTTTTAGCATAATGGCATATCAGCTTCACTTGCTGCTTACCTCTCTCTCTATCTTACTCTCTCTATCCTCTATCTTTATCTCCCTCACACATTAGCCACTCAAGTTGGGCCATTAAAGAATGCATCAAAAAAACGGAAATTGCCTTTTTTCTAAAGCTTTTGCCAGTTGCCAGCTGCAAGTTTGTCGGTTGCATATTGAAAATTAGCTGCTCCGATATTAATGTTCAAATTGCATTTGCCAGTGATGCGCATCCTCCATCCTGCATCAGGTGAAATGCGAGCAACTTAACAGAAAACAAGGTAATCGCAGGGAGTGCTTAACAGAAAGATACCCATTTAAAAAAACTAAAATTTTCTGTAATTATCTCTGAAAACGTTATTATCATGCCTGTTTCGGGTTTCACTTCCAATTTTATAGGAATTCATAAAATGTATTTTGGATAAGTATTTAAAATATGTCTTTTTACACGTTATCAGACTTAAATTTACCAATTCAAAATGAATTTAAAATACAAAATATTTCTGGAATTAAATTAGTAGAAGTTATAGATCTTAACTTCCGATAAAGCTTGCCTTAAGTGAAAGCCGAAACAGCTGTGACTATTTTTAACTTAAATTATAATTTATAGGGGAAATAAATACACAAAAATATTAACAAGATAATGCAATATATTTCGCTATCAAATAGATGGAGACAGATATGGATAGAAAAATATATTGATATATTTATTTAGATATAACTAATCATTTTTTCACAATTTCCACAACTTTAAAGGGTATTAAAGCCAACGACAACTTGATAATTAAATTTAGCTTGACTCTTTTGTATTTTGTTGTGAGCTTTGCCTGCAAAAAAAAGGTAAGTTTCCATGGCAAAATAATTATTTTTCATTAATATTGCAGGCAGGTGAAGAGGACACACACACTTTTTACACCTGTTATACTCAATGTTGACCACAAACTGACAAAGCCAAAATAAACTTGGACGTGAAAGGAAAAAGAGATGAGAGAAAATTAGAAAATACATTTTTCAGCATTAAAAATTGTTCGACGTGCGGAGATTGCGGTAATTTCGCTTAACAGTTAGTTGCATTCACACACACACACATCAACACACATACACACACACACACACAACAACAACAACACATTGGGAGAGAGTCCAGTGGTTGGCAATGTTTCGACACATGCTGCGGTGTGAGTCAAACACACCTGCTCCTCTCGCTCGCCAGTTGCCATTGCGATGGGGAGAGAAAGAGAGAGAGACATTACTGTGTGGGCGGTGCTAAATGTCGAGAGTGTTGCCCAACTGTCGGATGGAGGACAGCAGGATAGCAGGACAGACACGGGACACACAGGACACACAGGACGGAGGCCAGCAGCTGCCACTTGACATGAGGCAACGGCAACGAAACAACTCGAGAGTCTTCTTTTAACTACACACACACACACACTACACACACTCACAACATTTCGCTTCCGTTTCCACATGGCTAAAACCCAAACATACATCTAGAGTTGTGTAGTGTAAAGTGTAACTAAAACAATCTGAAATAATATATATTTTAGTCAAATAAAAATAGTGTTTAAATGTGAAAAAGAAACTGTTGATACAGCTGGCAAATTATAACTGCCTGATAGACTAGTTGGATTTGTCTTAAAAAAAAAACAAAAAATTAAATAATATAATAACAACTAAATTTTAAATCTATAATTTTCAACAAATAAATGTGCAATAGCAACAACTAATTCAACATAACATAAAGTATGTATAATAGAAATACAAATCAAAGAAAACTGAAGTTAAACATTTTTTTTAATATTTATTAATGTTTTCATAAAAAATAAATTGAATTAATTAATTCAAAAATAAATAATGGTAATAATAATAGTAAATAAATACTTTTAATAATAAAGAAACGCATTAAAATCATACAAGTAAAAGAAATAAATTAGTAAAATAAATAAACAAAAATAAAGCAGTCGGAAGTAAACTGTGAATAGTTAAAATTACAAAAAAATAATACCAATAAATTTCAACTCAGTTGATCCCTTATTTTGTGGTTTATTTTTAGCAACATGCGGAACTTTCAAATTCCAAAAAAAGGAGCTGAAAATAAAAAGAAACTGCTACTCAACAAGATGGCTTAATGTACTTTAGAGCTAACGGCACCACCATTAAAAACCACAGCAATAGCAACAACAACAACACTGTTGAAAATGCCAACAGCAAAGAAAAAAAGAAGAAGAGGAAGAAGAAGAAGAATAAGTAACACATGCCACAAAATCGCAATGGCAAGTGAAGTGTAGCTCCAGGTGCTTTGGCTGTTGTTGCCGTTTTGGCCAACTGCAGCAATTCCCACGATACTTGGCTCAAATGTGCACAGAAATGTGACAACAATGTGACTAAAATTGACTTTCCGTAATGCGTATTACAATTACGTAAGCGTTAAATCGCCAAAAATTTGACAAATCATCGAACAAACAAATGGGAACAACAATAGCAATAAAAGCATAAATGCTGTCAATATGGCATTAAGGGTATTCTTAACCTTATCCGTTAAGTGCAGGCAACAAAAAGCTATTGTAAGCATCAATCATAAATACATTATTTAAGCTGCAGGCCACAACAACAACAATATGGATGGTGTGTGTGTGTGTGTGTGTGTGTGTGTGTGTCTACTGTGTGTGGCTAATTGCATTTGCTTGGCTAAAAAGGCTTAGACGTAACTCGATAAGCTTGCATGCTTTCGGTCCTGTCCGCTGGCATTTTAACTCAATTATGAAATTTTGTTGCAATTAAAAGTTAATGAGATATGCAACGACGTTGCCCCCAAGCGGGCTTTCAATGTCAACCTCAAGCTCAAGCTCAACCTCCACCTCCACCTCCACCTCCACCTCAAACAAGGCTTAGAAAAGCGACGCTGAAAAGTAGGCAGCACAAAATGTTGTGCGTGTCTCGTTCGACGGTGCGTATGCGTGATTTTTAATTGCCATTGCATTGAGAACCACAATAATGACAGTGTAAACTTTTGCAGGATTCTACATGGATTGCATGTTCCGCAACGATTTGTCCAATTATATGGACTTCTTTGCATAAATACGGCTAAATAGTGAGTATGACTGATTTGCACTTGAGATTAAAGGTGTTTTCGTTTTATGAGTCAATAAACATGTATAATATACTGAAGAAACAGGAGCGCACTTAGGTGCAAATGAGGCCAAGACAAGCTTGAAAAATTATAGAGTAAGATTTTTAGTAATTGATTAATTCAAATTAAGCCTTTTGTGCAATAAATAGTGAAATAAGGCAACAAGGAGATCAGAATAAGGACAAATCAGTGTCTTAACTTTCACTTTAACTGATGCTTATTTGAATTTATAAGGCTTAGATTAGATTTTACATCTAGGCATAATATATACGGGCCTGTTCCGGTTTTCACTTCCAAGATTTGTCTAGTTGGTGAATTTAAGTCTTATAATTTTTAAATACTTAGCATAAGTGCAAAGTGAGAAAATAAATTTTATAAAATCGTATAAAAGTGGAAGTGAAAACCGGAACACGCCTGAAAATTTACTTTATACACTTTTTAACAATTTTTCAGAAAGTGTCTTTTGACAATATAAATACATGACCTCGAGTTTGCTAAACTTACCCTATATTTTTCAGATAATTTATTAAGGTTTTAATTTTATTCAACTTTCTTTTAGACTAAGAAGTAGCTTTCGCATTTTTTGCAACCTGAATCGCTCCTGGATTGTCAGCTGTCGTTCAGTGTAAACAATTTGATTGCCGGCCAATAAAATGGTCACTGCGCACTTGACAAATATGTCAGGCAGGTGTTGGAATGCAATACTGAAATGCCAGGACTGGAGCAAATATGTATTCCGATAAGCAGAGTGTAAACCGAACCACAAATGAAGCAACACGCAAGGTGGAAAAGGAATGTCACTTGAATGGATGAATGGACATGGAATGGAAATTCGCCAACAAATTCAGTTGCGAATTGACAATCGTTCCATTGACAATGGACAATCTGAAAGCTGAACTCATGCTCAACGAGCACAGCACAGTCCGTGTGGAGATGCCGCCAGAAATGGAGTTGCAAATAATCAACAATAGTTTCGTACTCGATATTGTAAAGCGCATTGATCGCAGTAAAAAATTTAAAAACTTTATCTTTTATGTATCGGAAGAATTGAATCTCAATAATCCGGGTGGACTTGAATTTTTTCAGAATTTTTGGTACTCATTTCCGCTGGTGCCGCGAATATTTATAAGGCACGCGGAATATTCACCCACATTGATAAGGGATCTGATAAGCACACCAACTTTGGTGCTGGTCTGCACAACGAGTCACACAGATCCCATTATGGAGGTGGCTGCTCAGAGTTTGCGAGGTATGCGCTGGCTCAAAACCGTATTTATACTCTTTCCCGGACTGAGAAGGGATACCAACCATAGGGATGCACTGTGGAGTCATGTGAAGAATGTGCTGGATTGGACATGGAGCAAACAGTTTACAAGCACACTCCTCTTGACCATTGAGAACAGTCTGTTCGTGCTGAATCCGTATCCAACGACTCGGATTGAGAATAAAACGCATACCTGGAGAGTCAGTGATATATCCAACGAGGGACGCAATGCCATCAATACGAAAGGATATCAGATCAGGACACCTGTACTCAATGATTTGCCACGGGTTTTTAAGGGAGCTGATCATAACACTGTTTACGGCACTAGTGCCAATTTCTTCAAGGATTTCCTTGAGTTCATCAATGCCACAATGCTGGACACCAGTGGCAATCTGACCATGAAGGCCTTTGATTTGCCATATCTGCTGGAGCTGGTCACCCAGGGTGTCTATGAGACATTGATACACTCCTTTACAGATCTGAATGGCAACTATTCGGTCAGCATAAGTCATCCCATTGGCATCAACGACTGGTGCATCATGGTGCCCTATAGCAGTGAGTCCTTTCAGGAGCTCTATGTGCGCGAGGCTCTGCAGGATAATGTCTGGCTGCTCCTCTTTATTTCTGCCATCTACATGACCTTTGCCGTCTGGCTGTGCTCTCCTCGACGGCCACGTGACCTCAGTGGCGCCCTGCTGCAGTGCATCTGCAGCATTACGAACAATCCGCCGTTGTCCATCATCCGGGAGGCAACGCATCGCATGAGATTCTTGTATCTGATATTTTTCATCATGGGCCTGAACTGTTCCAACATGTACATCTCCAAGATGACCAGTTATCTGACCACGGCACCGCCTCCACGTCAACTGAATACCGTGCAGGACATAATTAATGCGAATCTGCGCATCTTGGTTCAAGGATACGAGTATGATCGGCTCTTGAAGTCGCCAGAGTTGTATACGCCACGTTTCATGCAGCAGGTGGAGGTGGTCAGTCCGGAGTTTCTCCAGAATCATCGTGATGTCCTCAACGACAGTTTCGGGTACATGGTTCCCTCCGATCGCTGGGACTTTATCAACATGCAGCAGAGTCATCTCAATAATCCCAACTTTAGGCTGACGGACATTTGCTCGGGTCCCTTCTACCATGTCTATCCGATGCATCTGGATTCGCATCTGCGCTCCTCACATCAGAACTTCATCTTGATTGCCCAACAGGCGGGTCTCGAGGTCCACTGGAAAGGTCAGGCCTTCTGGGAGGCCCTTCGCATGCATCACTTCCAGCTGTTCGTCGACGACGAGGAACCAACGCCTCTCAGCATGAGCTTCCTCGCCAGCGTGATGAGAGCCTGGTGCTGGGGATTGGTTCTTGCCGGATTCGCGTTTGCCTTCGAAATGAAGTGGCACGAATATGGCAACCTTATACTTCAGTTGAAAAGGATTTTGAAAGAATTTAGCAGAAGGAAAAACTAAAACTCATTTTGGATATAAACTTTATTTGTTATGTTATATATAACTCTTTAATCACTGCAGTTTAGCTTAGTAATATTGACAAAATTTAAATAAAAAGACACACACATTGACCTCAAACCAGCTTATATAATACACTATAGATTAGCCTTGAAAATTGGGAAATGGATAAATGATAAATGGGAAAAAAATTAAATTTTCGAACTGAACAATATTTTAATGCAGAATCAATTTAGAGGCCAAATAATGAAAAAAATGACATGCCACATGGAAATCGGTTGAGTTTTGACAAAGTAATGAGAGTTCAAAGTTTTTTAGAAAATGTCAGATTATGGATAATGTCGAAAAATATTAAATTTTCTAAGTGATCAAAATTTATATGCAGGATCAATCAGGCCAAATCATGAACAAAATGACATTCCGAATGAAAATCGGTTGATTTTTGACAAAGTTATGCAAGTTCGAAGTTTTTGAAAAAATGTTAAGGGGTTGGTATGCAATTTATGGTTGATGGATGACTTATGGTCGAAAAATATCAAATTTTCTAAGTGGTAAAAATTTAAATGCAGAATCAATTTAGAGGCCAAATCATGAACAAAATGACATTCCGAATGAAAATCGGTTGATTTTTGACAAAGTTATGAGATTTCAAAGTTTTTGGAAAAATGTTAAGGGGTTGGTATGCAATTTATGGATAATGTCGAAAAATATTAAATTTTCTAAGTGATCAAAATTTAAATGCAGAATCAATTTGGAGACCAAATCAAGATCAAAATGACACTCCGAATGGAAATCGGTTGATTTTTGACAAAGTTATGAGATTTTAAAGATTTTAATAAATTGTTAAGTTATTAATAATAATAATTGCGTAAGTAAGGAAAATTGGATAATAGATGAATGATGAAGGATGAAAATCAAATTTTTTAAAGATTAGTATAATTTTCTTTGTTTCAAACTATACAACCGAAATGTTCCTACCAGAGAGTAAAATGCGAGTCCAAAATAGTTCCAGGCCGAATATAACAGTAGCAATAGCAGACATGGTCAGAAGGAAAATGAATGCAATTGCGAGATGTTGAAGACCTGCCGATGTGTATTCCTGGTTCTCATGTAGGCGGTGAACGAGACCAGCACGAAGGGCAGACTCGAAGCTAATTTGGGCGTAATAATTGTGCAATCCCGAGGAGTGAACTCGATAGGTATAATATTCCAGATCCCGCCAGAGGGATGAGTCCATCTGCATGGGATAGGCCAGATGGAAGGAGCCAAAGCAAATGTCGCTAAACTTGAATTGTCGCTGCTTCAGATGCCGCTGTTGTTCATCCAAGAACTGCCATTTATCCTCAGTCACAAAGTAGGCATACGAATTATTGAGTCCAATCTGATGCTCAGCATAAATCGCGCTGTCCACAGACCTCAAGAGATTGCGAAATTCTGGCGAGAGATCCGAGTGTATTTGCAAAAGGAACTCCAACTCATAGTCAATGATCATGACTGGCAGTTGGGCCTGCAAAAGGTCCTCCATGGTGTTGAGCTGGGCGTGAAAGAGATTCACGGTCAGAATGCTGCCCAAGGTGGATGTGTAGTTGGCGGACAAGAAGAAGCCATGAAAGAAGACGGCAGAGAGTAGAAGAAATCGCAGCATCGATGGCTGCAACACTTGTCGTCCTGTGGCAATGTTGATGATGTAGCAAACGGAGTTGAGCAGGGCGACAATTAGAGAAGCTGCTGCATTGTCAGCTGCCAGCCACAGCCAGAGCAACTCCAGCAGGATTAGGGCCAAAAAGGCGCCAACCACAAAGCTCCAAACGATGCCATCGAAAGGCTGCACCGCATACAAATAGGTGGAGACACTGTTGTAGAGCGGTACCATCAGACACCATCGCACCACAAGCAATGGATAGCTCTTGTCCAGCTCCTCATCCGACTGGAACAGAGCATAGGCATGGGCGGAGAACTCAATGCGTCGCTGTCTCACCAGCTCGAGAGTTTGTCTCATGTTAACCACCTGACCTCCAAGTGCATCCTTTGGCAATTCCAGCTCCTTGAAGCTGCCATTGAGATGTTTCACAAATGTTTCAATAATGCGATAGGTACTGCCATCGTAATTCTCCCCCCACACCTTGAACAAATGCGGCGGATCCTGACGCAACGGTGTGGGAAATCTATAACCCTCAACATCTTGCGCGTTTAACATTTGTTTGGTTTTCCTTTGAAAAAATGCCAAGACATCGGTGCGATTCTCAATTTGAACAACTGGATATCTGTTAGTGCCATAAAGTTGATTTTTGCCATCCATCGATTCAAAATATAGCAACGCATTCTCGTATTGATATTCGCCGAGAAAGCGACATATCTCATACACTGGCTCCATATCCTCAATCTTGTGCATCAACATGAATGTGATGAAGTAAAAGTGTCTGCCGAGCAAGACTTTATTGACCACATGCATAATTGGATCCCTTTGGCCTGTGGTGAGCACAATGCTCATGTGATTACGTCTGGCAGCAGATCGAATCATTCGCATCTCTGAGTTGTTGTTGACAACTGTCTGGGTAATGCCATAGGAATCTCCCATTATGCGTATGAACTCGTCCATTTCATGTGTGTGCTCTGTGCTCAACTCTTGGCTGATGAACCACACAATTTCCTGAAACTCAATCATCTGTTTGAACGGCATCAGCAGTCCGGTAATGTACCTTAAATTCCATCCTTTGGCCACTATTTGCAACAGCAACAAAATCAGAATTTCTAAAAGCCAACGCGGCGTATACATGACTTTACTTCAATGCGTTCACAGGTCGTATGCGTAACACAAACGTTTTGTTACGCATCTGAAGCATTTAATTGCCTTAGGCAATGCCTCCAGAGATTACATGTTGCGAGCATCGATAATACAGCAATTAATACACAGGGACCTAACAAAATGATGTCATTTCATAACTCTGTACGACTTTGAGTTTATTTCTTTTTTTTGGTTTTATTGAGAAGTCCTTGAATTTTTTGCATACCAATATAAGGAAAAAATTTGCTTTACTGAAAATATTTAATTTTATTTATTTATTTATAATATAAATAAAATATTTGTATTACTGAAAGTATTTAATTTAATTTATTTATTTATTTACTTTAATTTAAAATCGTAGCATTCCTTTTTTTATGTACCCTTACATAAATATGCAATAAGTTTTACTCCTATTTATTTATTTTATTAAATTCGAATTAAACTCGAAGTGTCATCTTTCTTATCGTTTTTTTATGCGGATCCTAACTATTTGAGTATTTATTATATTACAATTAAACATAAGCAAGGCAATAGTTTAAGAAATTAACAAAAATACTTTTACATACAGCAAACACAGCAAATATTATAAAATTAATGATTGTATAAGTAAAGAAATTTTATTATACTTCAGACCTGAAGCTGTCCATCTTTTGTTTCAATCCAAACTATCGATAGTAGAAACGTTCAACGCTACAACGCCACCACAAATATTCGAGAAAATAAACCAAGAGACTTATAGGTAAGCCCACTACAATAACCATCCAGGCGGTGTTGAAGAACTCCAGATTCAATGGCTCCACGGGATAAGTGTCGAGAAGGACCTGAGCATATTTCGCTCGTACGGCATAGACGAAGGCCATGTCCTCCCAGTAATCCCAGAGTCCCGCCTGTCTCACATACAGCATGAATCGATCGAGGGCTTTGGCGAATTGTGCATCCTTTTGCATGGGAAAAGCGTTGAAGAGTCCATTGAAACAGACCTGGGACATGTGGAAATAGGGCTGAATGAGAACCTCCTGCTGTCTATTGAAGAAATTCCATATATCCTGGGTAACCACATAGGCATGAGATCGCGGTGGTTTGGTCAACAGATTCTGATAGTCCTGTCAAATGTGTGGCTCAAATTGCGGATCCAATGAGGTCACATCTAGACCAGGCAGAGAGTGTAGCTCCTCCAGCAGAGTATCCGGAATGATGATACGCACCTCGGACTCTATCAAATCCGTCCACGTATTAATGGGCTTCACAAACACCGGTTTCATATCGAAGGATGTCATATGACTGATGTGGTAATTGGACAATATAAAGCCCTGGATGTAGAGCAGTGTGTAGAAGATCAGCGTTCGCATGGGAACCTTGATCATTCGCACCTGCATATTCATATTGGGACTGTACATGAGAATGGCCATGGCATGCAGTAGATTCCGGGTGTACGATCGAGCTATGACCTCCTGCCGATGTACAATGCGTAGGAGGAAGGCCACATAGAAGATGAGAAGAAAGAGACTGGTCCACACATATCTTCCCAGTGGCCATACCATATACATCCACTTGGGCAACTCTGGTGCCAGAGGAACCATTACACAGTTCCTCATCACCTCGAGGGGATAGCTGTACTGCGTGATATTGGAGGGATCATCCAGAAGCGTCCTAATCAGCACACCATGCAGGGAGACATTATAGATGCCATCTCCAATCTGCTCTTGAAGTTGCCTCTTCTTCGGTAAACTGTTCACATGATCCATCTGCAGATTATAGTGGAAAACTTGGGCAAAGCTCTGCAATGACTCCACATAGGGACCACGATAATAAGACCTGGCTCTGCTCGTATCATTGTAGAGAAACGCGTGTGGAATGTCCGTGCTGAAAGGCGAGCGAATTGTTTCCTTCAGCATTTTGCCGCCGACTGTTGCCAGGAGTCGTGCAACATTCCGTATTTATAGTGCAACTGCAACTGCAACTGACTCCAATTGGGCGGTCTCAGTGCGCCCAACAACTGCAAATTATCTGACTGCAAAAAACCGAATAAAACAATGTTAACGAATCAATCGTGACCCTGAAATGGCCAGACCGGTTGGCGACACGGCCCAAGTCATTATTGGCCAGTTGGGACATTTCCGGTTACAGCCTGTTCGCTTCTGGCCATAAAAATTAATAAAACATGTCAAAATTTTCAAGTATGAAATATATCCACTTATTATTTTATCATTATTGTATCTATTAATTAAAAAGATTTATTTCTTTTTTAATTTAATATTATCATAGTATAATTTTATTTAAAGATGTGAACTTTAATTTAATTTTTATTGCTTATATCTTTTTTTTTTACTATTACTTTATTTATAAGCAATCAAAATTAAATTAAAGTTGAGATCCCTAAATAAAATTGTAATATGATAATATTAAATTAAACAAGAAATAAATCTATTTAATCTATTTAGATACAATTATGAAATATATATATTTAGACTTATATTTCTTATTATTGTATCTAAATAGATTAAATAGATTTACTTCTTGATAATTTAATATTATCATATTACAAATTTATTGAAAGATGTCAACTTTAACTTAATTTTAATTGCATATATCTAATGTTTACTATTACTTAATTAATTCAATTTTATGTAAATTCAAATAATTAATATTTTAATTGAACTAGTCAACATGTGTTTTATATTATGCTACAAAATTATTTAATTTTAATTAAAAATGTATATTTATTTTTATTTGATTCAAGTCTTTATAGTAATAAGCTTTTATGATGACAAAGTAAAAAAGAAATGTCTCTGTTATTTTCAAATATGTTTCAACAAATTATTTGATCAAACTATCAAAATAAATTGAAATTAGTATATGTATCTTCTAACCACTGTTCAGCAATTATAATGGACAGTTTTTGTGTTGCCCTTTGACCTCTGCAAATTTCATATTTACATGTGTATAAAAAGTCTGTTCACTTAGCGTATTTTATATATAAACTACCTGCATTATATTAAGTGTGTGTGTGTGTGTTTTTTATGGCAGCAGTTATCAAAAATTAATTTGTAAATACGGGTTGGAATTTATTTAATAGTCATACGGTCAATACATGTAAATAGTCCAACTATTTTGCGCAATTATTGGAGCGTGAACTCTCACATACAAATACACACACACCTACACACACTCTCAAACAAATGCAACAAAGAAGGACTCGCTTTTTTATATTTCAAAAGCAGGCCACAAAAATTACAAAAAAAAAAATCATTCTCTGCGCGAATTTTACGGACTGTTGTCTACCTATGAGTATGGGTAGGTGTGTGTGTGTTTGTGTGTGTGTGAGTTTGTTCGTAAATTTTCAGTTTACATGTAAACACTTTACAGTTTTTTTTACGGGTTTGCAGCACGTAACGCCAAAGTGGTGTTAAAAAACGAAAGCCAAACCCACTTTGATCCCTTTGATCCCCGCAGGCATTCCGGCTTTTTGTATGAATACTCGAATTTGTAAATGGCCCACAATAAAAACAAAAAGTGCCATTGAAATAATATTGTACTTATGGGTAATTACAAAATCATTAAATGTACACAAGTACACTATTTAACAAATTTGAACTTTTGCAGAACCGATAAAAATAAAACTGTGCGTCAGTAAAATCAAATAATTCATAAAATTAAATAATTTATTTAATGTAATTTGAAACAATTAAGTTCTTGTTGACGAGTGTTATTATGAGAAACTGGATTATACGAGTATTTTCGGTGCATTTACGTTGTGGGTAATTGAAACTTGTTTATTGGATGAAGCTCGGCATATTTTAACATGGGATCTAGAGTTATTTCTGGAAGAAATTTGAGTTTTAACTAAATTAATTGAATTAGTATATAGTAAGACACGTCTCCCTTTTATAAATCAGCCTTAATTGCCGATAAGAACAAATGTATTTGCTTATCTGGACGAACAGCAAATGCGATAAGGTCACATCATTTGAAAAAGCTCCTACAAAAACATATAAATTTATTCATGCTGTTGTAACAAATGTAAGCTCAATAATATGTTCAACTGGGAGTATAATATAACTCATTAAATGGCCCCAGGGGAGGTATAAACCCACGGAAATAAGTCAGCACCTCATTAAAGGCACGTGAGCTCAGTTAATTCGTATACCTTTACCAATCATAGAGATGGGGATATTGGGTTCCATTTATTCCTGCTCTAAATTAACCTCATCAAAATTAAATCATAATTATTAGATTATATTTAATGATTATCGAAATCAAAAGCTCGTTAGTTTAAGGTAAATTATAGTTGAAGGTTGAGTCAGGGTATAATATAGTCGAAATTTATATCAGTTTTCAGGACTGAGTTTTCAGCAACATGTAATGATCAAAAAGAACGAATTCAAAGCGTTAAATGTGTAACATAAAGGGAATGTTTTTATCCTTTTAATTGTTGAATAAATTGAAACTCTTTTCCGCACAGGCAAAATTTTAATTCATATGTTGTACTCCCATTTATTTCAATTAAAATACACTTAAATTTTTTGTTTATTTTTTACAGAAGGTTTTGTCAAATTGAAAATTTCTAAGCTTAGATTTGTTATTAAGCTCGTTAAAAAAATCAGATTCAATTATAAAAGTCTGTCAATTAAAATTGAAAAAATCTCTTTGTATTTATAATGTTAAATAAAAGATACCAAAATTAAATGAAACATGTTAATAATTTTTATTAAGTACAAAATCTATCATGTTAGATTGATCGATATCAAATCTGCTATAAATAAAATTAGACAAGTTTACAATTCATTGAGTTGAAGCTCTATTTTAAAATGAATGCAGAATTTAGAAAAACAAGAGCATATAAATATTTGAATAAACTCGTCAAATGTATTCAAATTCTATTTCATTTATGCTTATGATTCGTATTCATATTGCCCAGCAGTCAACTTCCCCCTTCATCCCCTGAGTTCAACCCCCTTATCAAGACCTGGGTCTGCAATTTCAGAGAGAGAGAGAGAGAGAGAGCAAAGCCACAAAGTGCTGCTGATAGCAAAATGAATTGAAATGCCAACTCAAGCACCATGCCTTGCCACGCCCCCTCCCCTCTCCCTCTACGCCTCTCCTACAACTGTTTGGCATTTAAATTCATTCATAAACCAAAATCTTGTTTATTGGTTGTCCGTCGTTCGTTCTGTCTGTCTGATTGTCTGTTTGTCTGTCTATCTTTTGCCTCAGTTTCTTCCAGTTGCCTTTCACCGTCGACTTTTTTATGAAGTTGTTATTGTTGCTGTTGTTGTTTTTATTATGTCTTGATGTTATTGTTGCTGTTATGGGGCGTACTTGCTCCATAAACAAGTTGTTAGAGACCAAGAAATGCGCTTGCAACAGTAGCAAAATTCATCGAAGCGTTGATAACACAATTTGTATTCACTATTTTTCAGCGGCGATTCAAGAGTCTTCAATAGCCGTGATCGTCTAGTGGTTAGGACCCCACGTTGTGGCCGTGGTAACCCAGGTTCGAATCCTGGTCACGGCAATGCTGCAATATGCATTGTCACGGAGAAGATTCCTTTTTTTAATTTATTTTCAATTTCTAAATACATTTTTGTGATCTTACTCTTCAGAAAAACTATTTATAGCTCAAATTTTATTAGCTAAAACCTACAATTTTGGCAAATTAATGCAAATTAATTAACACATAGTCTATATTTTCTTGTTGTTTTTTTAAATGCCATAATATTTATTTTATTTATTGCTAACTTAAAATCCTTTTAATTTTTATCATTTGGCAATTAATAAAAATAAATTAATAAACTTTCAGCTTACTTACATCTTTTGGCAGAGGAAAAAATTTAAGGTATTTGAAAGTAATTTACAGAGTATCGTGGAGTCAAGTATTTTTATTACCTGTTTCTAATTATTGCAGCTGCTCTTTCAGTATTATATTTGCTGTTTTTTTTTCAAGTTGTTGCTCCCATAAACAAGTTGTTAGAAAGCAAGAAATGCGAACAACTAAATCAGAGTTTGCTCAAGCGATGAAATTTCTTTTATATTGGCTATTTTGTTTGCTGGCTTTCAAGAGTCTTCAGTAGCCGTGATCGTCTAGTGGTTAGGACCCCACGTTGTGGCCGTGGTAACCCAGGTTCGAATCCTGGTCACGGCAATGCTGCAAAATGCATTGTCACGGAGAAGAATCACTTTTTTTATTTTTATACCTTGGATAAGAGTGAATAAAATTAAAAAAAAGGAATTAATAATATGTTTTTGAAGAGAAAAAATTCTATATATGAGTTTTTGGTATAAAATCAATAAATAACATTTTTTTCTTTTGGAATTTCATAAACAAACGCAAAGCTTAAGACAATTTAAATATAAATACGTATATTTATATATAGTAAATTTTTCAACAGACTTTACTTAAATATATTAAAATATTGCGTATGGTTTCTCTGTTAAGTCAAGATGGAATTATCAGATTCTGAAAATATTGGAGTGTCTACAATTTGAAGGCTATAATGATGAAATTAATTTAATTATATTCTAAAAGCAATCCTCAAATTTAATACCCATACTTAATAACATATATAAGTGTGGGCAGTAGTTACTTGTGCAACAAATCGTTGCACGTTATTGTCCAGTATCCATTTGGTGGCAATTTTCTATCTATAGCACTGATAAGACCAATCAGCAGTCGATTAAATTGAATTAAATTCATTAGAGAAGCGGTGCTATAAAGAGGACCCTGGACATCGTCATGGGACACAGTTGTCTCTCAGTCATGCTGCTTGCAACGCTGTTGCCGCTGCTCTTGTTGCTGCCACTTGGAACGTGGCAAAGTGAATCCGATAGCCTGATGTTTGTGCAGAGTGTTTTACGGAGAGTTGCGGATGAGGAACGCTGGACAAATACGCCGATATTCATGAGTCGTCCTTTACACTTGGAAGAAGTGAGTCATTTGATCAAATGGCTGCATTCGAATCTAAGTGTGACCAGCTACATTTTCGATGCCATGGGCAATCCGCCGGATACGTATAATCCGCTGAGGAATCACATCAAGAACGACGTGGTCAGTTTGCTCTTCTGCCGCAGCAGCGATGAGATCATCTTCTGGCACATGGACGAGCATCTAAGGAAACTCCGAGGTGGTCGCCTCGTTGTCTATCTGTCCAGCCGGAGACATGAGTCGGCACTGCCTCAACTCTTCCAGAAATTGTGGAAACTTCAATTTGTTCGAGCGTTGGTGCTGCACAAGAAACGTGTCTACGCCTATACGCCGTATCCCACAGTGCGTTACTTCCAGCTGAATCTGGAGAAGACGCGGTTGCTGTTTCCCGCTACTTCGCGGGACTTAAAGGGCTACGTGGTGTCCACTCCGGCGGAGAATGACTTGCCGCGCGTGTTTTTCGTGCGAGATCCAAAGACAGGGGCACATCTCATCCGTGGATTTGGTTATCGCATCTTTGCCGAGTTCCTGGGGCGTCACAATGCCCAGCTGGTGGTGAGCAATGCTGGCCAGGATCGGGCCACCTTCACCAGCGTGGACACAAGTCGCATTAATCAGATGATTGGCGATGATCGCCTGGAGATCTCAATGCATCCTTATGTGGGCATTAGCCGGGAATTGGGAATACTCAGCTATCCACTGACCATTGCCCGGAACTGTCTCATTGTCCCAGTTCGCAATGAGATCCCTCGCTACATGTACCTGCTGCGTCCATTCCAGTGGAGCAGTTGGCTGCTCCTCCTCGCTGGAGTCTTCTACATTAGCTTGACGCTCTACTGGCTCAATCCTGGCCTGAATGCGAGTCCTGGCCTCAGTTTGCTGGAAGCTCTTTGTCAGCTTTTGTTCCTCAGTTCGCCATCTCGTATTTATGGACCTTCAGTGAGATATTTTCTGGTGGCACTACAGCTATCTGTGCTGGGATTCACTGTGACCAATGTGTACTCCAATCAGCTGAGCAGCTCCCTCACTGCCACGCTGGTGGGTGAGCAGGTGGACACCTTTGAGCAACTCATTGAACAGCGTCAACACATCTTGACCAAACACCATGAGATCCCGATGTTGCTGCAACAGGTACCACCGCATCTGGAGCAACAGGTGTCCAATCTGGTGGTTGGAGCCGAAGCTGGCGAACAGGTGAGAGCCTTGCTGAGCTTCAACACTAGCTACTCCTATCCCTTCACCGTGGAACGTTGGGAGTTCTTTGCCCTACAACAACAATATGCCCAAAAGCCCATCTATCGCTACTCCTCGGTCTGTCTGGGAGCACCTGTCATTGGGTACCCCATGCGCCAGGACTCCCATCTGGAGACCCTCATGAAGCACTTCATCATGCGGGTCCAGTCCACGGGTCTCTTCCAATACTGGGTCGTCTCCGACTTCAACGATGCCCTACGAGCTGGTTACGTTCGTCTCATCGACAACTCGGACAACTTTAAGGCCTTCAATCTGGACACCTTACGCCTGGCCTGGTACGTTCTCCTTTGTGGTTGGCTTCTGGCCACAGTCGTCTTTATTTTCGAACACCGCACCAACTGCCATTGACTTTGAGTTTAATTCAATTGCACGCAATTGACAGAAATACAAAACGAGGCGTCCAAACCAAAGCGATATTAAGACGCTGACAGCAGGCAGCAGATTGGTAACGGAAGAGGAGGAGGAGGAGAAGGAGAAAGAGAAGGAGGGTGGAAAAGGGAGCGGGAACAGGCATCAGCTGCTGTTGACATAAAAATGCAATAAAAATTGTCAGCAAATCTAAAGGAAACTAGAGTTTTGAAATTTGACATAAACAGACGAATTTCAAATGCACTACAACATGTAAAATTGATATTATAAATATTGAATCAGTCAAAATATATATTATGAAAAATATTAGAATTATTAATTTTAACAGTTTTTTAAATATTCAAAAGACTTGCGTTAAAATACATAGCTACACAATTTTTTCGTATTTGAGTTGAGTAAAGTAATTTAAGAAATTAGTTTACTATTATTTAATTAAACAAAAATATTTTTAAGAATCTTAGAACTAACAGTTCTAAAATGTTTGGCATTACTTTTTTTTTGAATTTTCAAAAGATTTTCGTAAAAATACGGAGTTTAACATTTCTTTATTTATTTGAATAAAGTAATTTAATTAATTGTTTTACTATTATTTATTTCACTCAAAAATAGGGTTTCTTTTTATTATTTTAGTGCTAAACATTCGAATAACAATAGAAACTAATAGAAAAAAGTCACATAAAGTGCAAAAGTACTTTAGTTTATGTGAAAACTTTACAAAATATGTATAAATTTTCAAGATGTTACTGTAAAGCGAATATGCTCGTAGTTCCCCTAGACTTAAAGAAAAATCGTTTAAAATCAATCCAATGTGACCAACGCACCAAAAACGAAGGTAGAAATGACGACAATACGTTTTACAGTTACTATTGTTGTTGTTGTTGTTGTTGGTGTCAGGTAGCTGCTTATTGAATTTTCGATGTGAGAAGCTGTTGACAATATTTCGCGGGAGTAGACAGTGTGGGAGAGAAAAAAGAAAGAGAGAAGGTGGGAATACTGGCTTCAATCAGGCAATCACTCGTCAAGGATTTTAATTGCATAATTTGAAATCTTACACAAATTCTTTTGCGTGCCACAGAAATTCTATGCATATTTTAAATAAATAAAAGGCCACGTCACATGATGAGACAATCAAATTATGCAATACAATACAAAATAATGGCCATTTTCATTTCGTAACATTGAATATAAAATAAGAATACAAATAATAACCACAAAAGCGATGCTCTGCGTGTTTTTCTTTGTCTCTCTGTTCCACTTTCTCCCCCATCTCCTTTCCTCTCACTTGTTCTGTATGTATTTGCGGGGTGTACCTGTGTATGTGCATTTTCATACGTCTGTGAGTAAATATCCATATTGAATGGATAAAAAGGATTTGCGTTTATTTCGTACGAATATTTCGTCTGGCCGTTGGAGCATCATACATATATACATACATATGTATAGAACCCTTCACATACTCAACCCCTTTTAGCCGGTTGGTTAAGCCAACGCACCGGAAACATTGTGTACCGTTGTTCGATTTTCTTTAGCACAATTCGCATTGTTCGACACAATTTTTGTTTAACACATTCAGCGCTCCAGCCGGTAGAAACTGTCAATGCATGTTTTATAAGCAATTCGACAGTCGCTTGCAGATTGCACATTTTGCGCATCATAAAATACAGTGATTGTTGTGATTTAAATTCTCTCCAATGCGCGTTATTTAAAATAAATCAACCAAAATAACAAATGTTTAAATGTTTAGCCAGGACAACAACCCGCGCCAACGTGCGCAACTTATAAAGTGCATTGTACAACACTAATAATGTGTCAAAAAGACGCGGCAGCGATAAATTTAAATTTAGTTGTTGAAAACAACAAAATTGACTTAACTTTGTAGTTAAAAAACAATTTAAAGAAAATTTAAAATTCGAAATTCAATAAAATTATGGTAAGAATTTTAATAAAGGTTTGAAGTTCGTCAGCCCTCGGGAAGAGAAGTTACAAAACATAATCTGAAAAAAAGAAAAAAAATATATGAAAAAATCTAGAAAATTCCAACAAAAATTATGCAAAAATTTAAAAAATTCTAGCTCAAAAAAATAAATAATTTCAATTTAGTTGAATTTTCGTAGTTGCAACTAAATTTAATTTTAACCTAAGTTAGAGAAAAGCTGCCAGATCGGGGAATTCTGTAGGGTGGCAACCTTTAAATTAGAACGTGTTGCCAGATCGGGGAATTCTGTAGGGTGGCAACCTTTAAATTAGAACGAGTTGCCAGATCGGGCAATTCTGTAGGGTGGCAGCCTTGTGCATTCACTGGCAGTTAGCAAATTAATTATTAAAATAAAGAGAGTATTTTGCCAATGCACTTGATTTGATTTGCTGCAAATGCAACAAGAGGAACACACAACTTCTGTTCTCGCTTTTCGCGACATTCGCAATTAAGTTGTACATGAGTAAACTATGAAAATTGACGATTACTGCTATCGATTGCTGAACTGCAAATTAAGTTATATTTAAATAAAAGTATTTAAGATTTCCAGCACAAATCTAACCATTTCAACATTTTAAATACATATGAACAGTTGCTCTCTTTCAGATATACGTTTCTTTAACACAAGTTTCAGCTACTGCTTAAAATTGCCAAGAACGGAAATAGTTAATTTAAATAAATTAAACGAAAACTTGAGAAAAGTGACGCACAAGTTGACTTGATCAGATTTCTATTACAATTTTATTAATTACGAGTTATGACTTGAATTTAGCTACAATTTAAACAAATGAACGAATAATAAATTAGGTAAATGGCAACGTGTTTAGCAATTCGTAAGCAAATGCATTAGTTACATTTTATAATTTTAGTTACATATAGTTGTAGAACGTGTCTTCGAGGCTTTCGTAAATTATAACAACTAAAAAACTAAACAATTAACAAATGCTAGCACGTACAAGCGTTGAAGTGAGATGGCATTTTGGTAAATTCATTAAACTACTTGGATTTCTTGGACTCCAGTGGGGCTGTCGCTGGTTTAACTGGAAGTCGCTCCACGGCCTGTTTGTAGAGCTGATTGAGTCCAAAGGTGGCACGCACATTGTCGCTGGAGAAGAAGAACTTTTGCAGCTTGCCCTTGGCATCGACACAAGGTCGTCGATCCACCTCCTTGCCCTGCTGGAACAGTATGACACTGGGCAGCTGGCGGGAGAAGCTGCTGTCCGATATGCGATACTTTTGTGCGACATCCGGAAAGCGACCAATATCGATTTTGCCAAACTTCAACAGCTCGGTGTTGTACTCAGCGGACAACTCGGCGAATATGGGTGCAAAGTTGACACAGCTGGGATTCCACACCGTGTAGAAGCAAATCAACCAAGTTGTGCGCTTGTCCCGCATCAGTTCCTCCTCGAAGACCTGCGCATTGCGGAAGTAGGTGATGTGCTCGGGACCACGGTACGATGGCTCCGGCAGCAGCATGCCCACCAGGATGCACATTAGCAGAAATCCTAATCCGTATCTGAAGTCAGCATACGACCAAAGTATCATATTGGCCACCTTTGTGTACAGGAACGATGAGGATAGGTAGTTGATCAT
Organism: Drosophila phalerata; assembly: GCA_951394115.2. Classification (NCBI taxonomy): domain Eukaryota; kingdom Metazoa; phylum Arthropoda; class Insecta; order Diptera; family Drosophilidae; genus Drosophila; species Drosophila phalerata. The sequence continues at coordinate 6,247,200 of OY729850.1, forward strand.
GGTGACACTGCCCGTTTTGCGGGAGCGTATCATGACCACAATCAGCAGAAAGAAGAGTATCTCCACTTCGCGACTGTCCATATCGCAGACGTCATCCTCGCCAGCATGCTGAAAAATGCGTGTGCAAATCACCTTCGTCTTCTTCGCCAGCAGATATGAGATTGCCAGCAGTATATTAACCCAATAATACGGTTTCGCGAGTATCTGCAGTTCCTTCTTCAACGACATGGCGTTGCAATGCGTCGTCGTCTGACGTTCTCTCTCCAAATCTAGGTCACCTTTTTAATTAACAACTTCCCGTGTTTTTTCTTTTTGTTATTAGCTAATTTTGGCGACGAGCAAAGTCAGTTTGTGTTTAGAGTGTTGCCACTCCAGTAAAAATTGCCAATCTGGTTTGATTTTTTTGTTCTTAAAAAAGGTACATTTCCAAAAAAAAAATATTCTGAATTTTTGTACCTTTTAGCAAATTTTAATTTTTCTTACAAGAAATTTTTAAATTTATTTAAATCAAATTTATGAATTTTTTATTGATTTTTTTGCGTTATTTAATTTTAGACTTTTATCAGTGATGCGCAGTTTGGCCGACAGTGCTGAGACGGCACAGCTGATTTCTAACTGCAGTTTCAGTGTTGACAACTTGTTATAATAGATTACAATATGTATGTAAATCGTCGTCAATATTATTCACCGCGCGTTATATTTTCAAATTCAAATTTTAATTATTTAACACGAACATGCACAAACATTTTCATATAAATCAAAGTCTGCTTTATGTGATTAAATCTGCTTTGTGCTTATCTTGAAAATAATATATTTTTGGCTTAGCTAGCTAGGCTTGCCCAATTATAGACCACACAATCTGCTTTTGTACTTATGTATATAGGGTATTTTGTTTGTACTTGTAAATATATATTCCAAGAACAGAGAAGCGTCTGTAATCAGTAAAATAAATCGGGCTCTACGTGACTTCAGTCGCTCGTGGCAGACATTTCAGTATCTGTATGTATGGACACCTCTTTTGGACTTTAATATTTTATTAAAAGAAAGAAATCAATTTCATTTACACAAAATTTTATTGAAATTCCTTAAAATTTAGAAACAACCCGCCGTTACTTATTGAGGAAATAAGTCTGAGGCTAATGATTTGATGATGTTACGACAATCTATAAAATTATGATTAATAATATATTAATGTCAATGAAATGCAATTATATACAAAGTGCATTCAATGCATATGCGCCTGACAACAGGCAATCGAATGATTAACAATAAAAATACTATATATATATATATATAGTATAAGAAACAAGGTTACATTCGCTTTCAGGCAACTGAATCTAAAGAAGAATTTTAAATAAAATTAGCATTGCAATTAAAATTAAATTATAGATTGTTTATCAACATAATGTTGCTAAAATGTGTCATATATATTAATAGAAGCCTGAAAAAGTAGTCACAAGGCTTTTCAATTAAATAGTTTAACCCATGGGTCAGCTCGAGAGCTTCCTTCGACTGCATAGAATGATTGTATAAATCAATTTATTTTTTATAGACAGCAGGCAGGCAGTAAACAACATACATATTAATAAACGAAACAATAAACATCAATAAGGTCAGTAAATGCATCATCAGGTACTTTAGTACTCACACAACTACATATATAGTAAAAAGATCCATACTATAATAATAATACTGCCGAACCGGTAAAAACCGGCTGAGCTGTTGACTTCACATGAACCCAGAAAAGAGATTGTTTCAAGAAGATACTGGCACATGTCCCATTAAAAATTTTATAAGATACTTTGATCGACAGCCAAGGTTTGTCAAATCAAACCGGAGCTTATCTCACAGATTTATGATAAGTGTTTGTTGAGCCAACAATTTTCTAAGGTTCGATTTTGCTAAAACGAACTGCGTAGTTTTCGAAATACTTTTTTAATAGGATCTTGTTATCAGGCATTTACAAACAATGTCAAACGTAATCAGCTAAAGTGCAATCTCTATAACCCACTAGGAATACCCTGACATCAGATCGAGTTAGATAAGGCAGTTCACATGAATGCAATTTTGAATTCTCTGAAATAAATATATTAGGCATTTAGATAGTCAACAAACGCAAACAAGCATATGTAGCCATATATGTATATCACGTATACGTTGTACTAGTCAAAACAAAATGGAGTCTAGCTGATCTCTGTCTCTCGCTTATCAAGTTGCCAGTTTCGTTGTCTGAGTCTCTATAAATTCAATTTCAAGCCCTGCCAGAGATTCAGTTCAGTTTAGAATCTCGACTCTTTCGTGTTGTGAATAAAACAACGTGTGTGCGCTCAATAATCGTGGAAACCTCACTACGCCGGGCATTTTATAAATGCCGTACAAATAATTGTGCTACAAGACTATCTATCTGTATAAACAAAACGAGTAATCCAGTGAATTCAATTTCAAAAAACTGTAATTGAAAATATTTCTCGAGAAGATTTTCATAGAGTGGTAAAACGCAGAAACTGCGTTCATTTGAACAAATCTTAACTTTGCCCCTTTGAATGGTGCTGCTGCAAGTGCGTGAAAAACCCATGAAAATTAGTCAACACGTGACTAAACTCTGGAATCAATTGTGTGATCAAAGCAACCTGCTGTCCTCTGAAATTTCATATTTATTCAATAACCTCAGTCTGAGTAGTAAGTGCAAATTATATTTGGTCCATTTAAAAATTGTGTTCACTGTGTCTGTTTTATTTTTTTTTAACAGTTGTCGATATGGCCTTACCACAAGGTGCCTTCGCGGCCTGCAAGCTACGTGAGCAGTTCCATGAGCGTGATATGATCTTGTCACGCTTGAGAGCCGCCAATAATGCTGATAAAGCTGATAATAATACCCGTAAGTTGTGCTTTTTATTTGTAAACAATCACATACTCTAACTATCTGCTTTCTTCATCGCAGAACGCGAATATTCGCCGGTCAAGTATAATGATAAGCTAATGAAATCCATTTGGGGTTTGTACAATCGTTACTCCCCTCACAATGTGAAGAAGAACGAGTTCGTCCCTCCAAAATTCTAAACAAAACTCGGGCGCAGCAGCTGTAAGTATATACCACCGAAAACATATATAAATCAAGTCTGCTATAATTTATTATTTATTTTATTTTTATTTTTAAGCTGTTTTTGAGCTGTTGCGCCTCCAATTGCCTTGCCACAATCATCCTGTGGCATTGGTTGCTGCAACAACATGTTGCACATATATAATCTCAATATATATATATATAAAAATATATACTTATATATACAATATATACTCACGTAGCTAAACTTGGGGACTATTAAAAATTCGAAAATAAAACTGCAGAGCTTAAAGTTAAATCATTCGCAGATGCAGATGTAAAATTCAATAAATACTCTTGATATGTTATAAATAAATTATACGAAGCATAAAACGTGTATGAAAAGCTTAGTTTAAATAGCAGGATTCATAGGTTGGTACCATGTATTTGATATTGATAAAGGCATCCTCACCGCCATGTAGCTCCAGCACCTGCAATGTCTCATCAATCAGATCGCCCAGATTGAGATTGTTCTTCTGTGCATAGTCAATCTCATCGCCGCAGTTTACTATAAAAAAAGAATGCGTTATATGGCAGGACGGTAAAGCTATCGTTGGTATTATTGGAACTTGGAATAAAACATAAAAAAGTATAATCTTTCTTTAAATTTCACAATTAAGTAATTAAAGCATTTATTTACATAAAAATACTATTGATTGATTGATTTTCACTTGTATTAAAGATTCTTTACATATATCAAAAAAAAAATATAGTCCTAATGATATACTCTATAGAAAATAATTACAAAACTTACAGTTTTTCACCTTGAACGCATTGAACATGGGCAACAGTTGTCTATAGAAGGGCACTAGAGCAGGTCCAACCATATCCGAGGCCATTACCAGTTGTTGTATAATTTTCAAGGTCGTGCACATTACCTCCAAATTTCTAGTGCTCAATGCGTCTGTGGAAAAGAAGGCAACCAAAAGTCGTAGGTGACGAAATTAAAGTACAGACAATATCGAATCCTTGCGTGTTATGGCTTTTATTTTTGGTTTGATTATCGCCCTGTCACAACCAAGTACTCACTCTTTAATGGTAAAATTAATTGAGGCACAACGGGATGGATTTTTTCACCGCCAGCGAGAAGCAAATCGCTAACACCCTGTCGGGCGTAGGTCTTATAGGGATGTTTCGGTTCGGCCAATCCATCGAAGAACAGCGGCAAATAGAGGCTGTAGTCCAACTTGTCAATGTCCACCTACAAAACGTAACGAACAATAATATTGACAGTCCTACGAATGGGAAGCTTAATACGTAATGTCGGAAAAGTAGTTTAGTTTGTTACTTTTTCCTGTTTTTGGGGGTGACGATTGTTTCGCTTCAGTTGTACAGGTGTAAATTTGCACGCGATGCTCGTTAAGTTTTTTGCTGATTTCTATTAAGATGCTTTTTGTTTGTTTTTCTTGACAATTGGAAAGTTTCCAAACGGCATGGCAAATATAGAACACCAATCTATTGCTGGGAAATTCCCCAAGTTATTGACTTGTGTGGGAAGAAACCATTAATCCTTTCCCGAAATCGACTTTATCAACAACAACCTTATTATATCTTATTAGTTACTAATCCAAAAAGTATGCTATAGTTAAAATGAAATTAATAGGTACATAAAATAGGGAAATTAAATTTATAGATGGAATTGATATGCTAACTATAAACTATATTTATTATTTACTAGATTGGTATTAAGTGTTATATCATAGGTAAAGGATTCTTGGTTTTAAGCCTTTTGTTCTACTTTAATTACATAACGTACTTTTTGCTCAGAGCCACTTTTATTTTTTTTACCAAGTATTACCCACTTTAACATTTTTTTTCTGACCTTCAACTTTATTTCGCACATGACGCAAATAATATAGTGTCACTCACATGTCATAAATATCTCAGGGCTTAAATAAACAAACGCACCCACTTGGGTAATTATTCCACATATAATAAAGAAAAACCTCTAGACAACAAATCATATCCAAGGCTCATGGCATTGAAAGTGTGCACACACATGATTCCTAGACAAAACCCTGTTCCCAATATTATTTTTTTTTTTGCTCTCTTGACTCCGACTGATTGACTGTCTGACACCTGGACGTCACCGAAGTCAGTACGTTTGTTCCGGAAATAGACAATGGCATATTATATATACAAAGTTATTGTTTTTGTAACTTTAGTTTCTTGTTTTATTTTTTTTTTTTGGTACCACCATACAACACTTCAAATAATTGAACACGCAGGTCTGCAGATGGAACATACAATAAATTAGAAACTGTGCTGACACTTATGCTATAGGCAATAAGTTGGCATTGAATGTCATCAAGAAAATTACAGGTCAAAGTTCAGGTAATCACATCAATTACTCTTAATGCCCCATAATTAAGCTGATGTTCTACATTCTAATTGCTTTAGGAACGAAAAACAAAAATACTATTAGAGAATGCAAAAGGTTCATAGTAAAACGTATACATAGAATATCCTGTAAATTCTTTAATCTCTTAAATGAAATGATGAAGCTAACATTATATTTAACTACATTTAAAAAAAAGTTTTGAACCCAATTATCTAATATAATGACCGTAAGGATTAGAAAATAAAGTAATGAACCTAAAGAAACTTAATTATATAAGCAGGAATCTTTTTAGATACTAGTAAAACGGGATTTCATTATCATGAATTTTTAATGATATACCTAGGAACTTCTCTTCTCTTTACTCACCGTCCAGCCAATTTTATCGCCACCGCACAGATACTCCATTTTGATAGGCAAATCTCCGCGATCAAAGTACATGCGAAACAATGTGCCACGCCCCGGATTTTTAGCAGCCGTACAGGCGTTGAAACTAGCACCCAAATTGCATGTTGAAATGGATTTCTGTTGCTTCTTCAAACCTAAAATCAACAACATCAACAAAGCAGAATAATAAGTTAGAAAGTAGAAAGTTTTCGGTTGATCCGAGGGATACGCACTTTTCGGATTCGGCGCCCTGCCGCGCGCACTTGCCGTTACGGCTGCCTCATGAATGGGACCGTTAATAACGACCGTGTTCTTTTGCTGCGATTGTATCGAAAATGGCGGCACATAACGGGGTCGCGAACCCTGTATACCGCTAAATGGTCTTAATTGCGGTGGATTTGCGGATTTGGAGCGTTGCTTAAGCGAAATGGAATTTGTATGGAAATCGTGAGACGGCCGTGTTCCATAAGCGGTGGTTACACGTGTGTGCGACATTTGCGTGGGCGGTGAAAACGGACCGATGTCTGAACTGGAGGCACGTAGCGTAAACAACTAACTGTCGCCCAGGTGCAGGAATTTTCTAGCGCTCCACTTCGTGTGTTGGCATCGCAGCCGGTTTCTATGGCGCTCGGTTGCTACGACAGCAAAAGGCGCAGTGACTGATAAGACGCAATGTTTACGAATTGCATTACTTGCTCGGCATTTGATAGTTTTGAATTGAAACCAACATTTCTGCGGCCTAGCATGTAATTGTCCAGCTTCAGTAGTCTCCAAACGACGAGTGAGAAATCAGAAATAAGTGCTGGGAACTATTCTCATCTACGCTCCTTTATTTCTTTTCTTGCGCGCCAAAAATCAAAAAGATACCCATGAAATGATGCTGCCATACTGGTGCTATTTACCAACACCCTTTGTTTACATTCTGCAGAGCAACAGTCTGGCAGCACTGAAACTACATTTGCAAATCAGCTGTGCCATCTCAACACTGGTGGCCAAACTGCGATTGCAAAAAAAAACTCTATAAAAATTCTAACAAAAGACCTTCAAATATTTAATATATTCTAGCTTGAAAAGTAAGAACAGTTCAAAAAAGGTAACTATTTTAAATTTAACTTTTATTTGAAAATGTACCCTTTTTTAGGTAAAACCAAATCGAGCCAGATCGGAAATTGTTGCTGTGTGGCAACGTTTGCTTTTCCTCCTCTAAAAAAAAGTTGGACTGCGAGCGAAGAAAGGAACAAAAAATGTGTGAAAAAATTTCGATTTAAATTGGCAATTATCCGTAGTGCAGGGTCTGTGTTAATTTAATGCTGCATTAGACGTGAACGAATTTGTGCAGGATTCAACTGAACGCATATGCGCGGACAAAGAGTGAAACAAGGAGAACAACAACAACAACAACAGACAGCAACATGTCTTCCAATTCCAATACAAATGGCAATGGCGAGTTGAAGAAATTGTCGGAGGAGTCGCTGCTGCAGCCGCCGGAGAAAGTGTTTGACATAATGTACAAACTGGGCGAGGGCAGCTACGGCTCCGTCTACAAGGCACTGCACAAGGAGAGCAGCTCCATAGTGGCGATTAAACTGGTGCCGGTTGAGTCCGATCTGCACGAGATCATCAAGGAGATTTCGATAATGCAACAATGCGATTCACCCTATGTGGTACGCTATTATGGCTCATACTTTAAGCAGTATGATCTATGGATCTGCATGGAATATTGCGGAGCCGGCAGTGTCTCTGATATAATGCGACTGCGTAAGAAGACGCTAACCGAGGATGAGATAGCCACAATACTCTCGGACACGCTCAAGGGTCTTGTCTATCTGCATCTGAGGCGAAAGATTCATCGGGACATCAAGGCGGCTAACATACTGCTCAACACCGAGGGATATGCCAAGTTGGCGGACTTTGGTGTCGCCGGACAGCTGACGGACACAATGGCTAAGCGGAATACGGTGATTGGAACCCCCTTCTGGATGGCACCCGAGGTAATTGAGGAGATTGGCTACGATTGCGTGGCCGACATCTGGTCACTGGGCATCACAGCACTGGAAATGGCCGAGGGCAAGCCTCCATATGGCGATATACATCCCATGCGGGCTATATTCATGATACCACAGAAACCGCCGCCTTCGTTTCGCGAACCTGATCGTTGGAGTACCGAGTTCATAGACTTTGTCAGCAAGTGTCTGGTCAAGGATCCCGATGAGCGTGCAACTGCCACAGAGCTGCTGGAACATGAATTCATACGGAATGCCAAGCATCGCAGCATACTAAAGAACATGCTGGAGGAGACCTGTGCCATACGGGAACAACAACGCGCCAATCGTGCAGCCGGCGTTGCCATGAGCCAGGCCAAGAGTCTGGCCACGCAGGAGTCTGGCCTTATGTTGCAAGAGGAGGAGACTGAATTCAATTCGGGCACTGTTAAAACGTTTATCGATGATCCTGGCACATTGGTGCCCGAGAAGTTTAATGAATATCAACAGACATCCGCCTCGGATGCGACAATGATAGCACATCCAGAGCAGGAAATTGACGATGGCACACTGGGACCAGGTGGCATACGTGCTGGCATGGCAAAGGCAGCTGCCAAGGCGGCACAAACAACAGCTGGCGGCAGTGGCACATCTGGAGCGGATGTGGCGACAGTGGACAGCGGCACCATGGTTGAGCTGGAGTCGAATTTGGGTGAGTAAACAGTAGAGTTTATGCTTCAGCTTTATATACAACTTTCTGCTTGTAGGCACCATGGTGATCAACTCGGATTCGGATGATTCCACAACTGCCAAGCGTAATGATGATCAGAAGCCGCGTTATCGCTATCGTCCACAGTTCATTGATTACTTTGAGCGCAAAAATGCTGGTGATGCGCGTGCTGATGATAAGTCCGCGACCACGCCCACTGAATACTCGCCAGCTGCCGTCGAGCAGCAGCTGCAACAACAGCAGCAACAACAGGAGCAACAGCACTTGGCAAGTGGAGCTAATGATGCCAACAATTGGGTGAACAACATGGAATTGCAATTCCAACAAATCTCGGCCATCAATCAGTATGGCATGCAGCAGCATCAGCAGCAACAGCAGCAGCAGCAACACTTGCTCATGGCCTATCCGCTGATGAACGAGCAGCTGATTGCGCTCAACAATCAGCAGAACTTACTGCGCAGCAATCCAACGCCACAACAACAACAACAGCAACAACCGACATCACCAGCAGCTGCTGCTGCTGCAGCGGGAGCGGGAGGAGGAGCACAGGCACCACCCGCATATCAGCATCAACACTTGCACACACAATCTCATGCGTATGTGGAGGGAGAATTTGAATTTCTCAAGTTTCTCACCTTTGACGATCTGAACCAAAGGCTGAGCAACATTGATCATGAAATGGAGCTGGAGATTGAGCAGCTCAACAAGAAATACAATGCCAAAAGGCAGCCCATTGTCGATGCAATGAATGCGAAACGCAAACGCCAACAGAATATCAACAATAATCTAATTAAAATATAAGAAAAAAATATGAGATACATACAGATATATACATTAACTGAACGAAGCAGCTGATATTGAAGTGAAACGAGAACATAAAAGCTTTATTGTAAAATGCACTGCAGATAATTATTGTGGATTAGGCTAACGCTAACGATAACGAAATGTTGATAACATATTCGTTCGACAAATGCACGCTTTTTTGTCTCGTTTTATCCGCCTTTTTGGCAAAGAGTATAATTCGAATAGTGGCATATATAATTTAATCTAACAATTAGATCAAACAAAACTCTCAGCCTATTCTAAACTATTCTTTATTCTCAACTGCCCATGATCCTAATCCTGAATAACATTAAGACTTAAATTGGTGCGTTCTTCCTTGTTAACTTAACAATTTTTTTAATCTAATTTACACTTTATTTGTTTGTTCTTTTTCTTATCATTTTCATATACTAACTATTAATCATTAAAGTGCATCACAACAAAGATATAAAAAACAAAAAAAAAACATAGGAAACTGTCAAGCAATAAATTTTGATATATAAAAATAAATAAGTTTTATATAACGCATTGGAATGCATATTTTTCGAAAGAATATATATTTCACACACAGCACACTCACATACATATACACATATATAAATATATATATATAGTAACTTTAGAGTTTATATAAATAATTTACACAATAAATATATAAAGAATTATATGCAAAAAAGAGAAGCCTAAACTAAAACATTAGTCCTGAATACAATTTCAATTGTCCAGAAAACTATAATTATATATATAAATCTGATACTTTAGTGTATATAGATTTCCTGATCTGATTTCCTTCCTTTTCTCTAATTGGATTACAATAAAGTGATGATAATTAAAGTTAAATTCATTTAATTCGCATCTATTCAGCAATGTCCATTTGCTGAGCCGCCTGCTCCAAATCGTGCAACTGAGCCCGCAAATCCTCTGGCAGACTGTGCTCGTTCAAAGCACTGGGATCCTCGCCATCGACGACAATCTCCTCAGGATCTGGAGCGCGTGGCAGAAAATCGGCATCTGCATACAACTTGCCAAAGATTTCTCGTGCATTGGCAATAGCTGCATCATAATCCAATTCATAGGCAGGCGGTGCAGTCCAGTAAATGGGCGTGGCAGTGGACGCTGTTGTATTTGTGGGAGCAGCAATAGTAAAGTAGGCGCTGTAGAGGATTTGTGGCGCATTCGTTTGGAAGAGTTGCTCCGTAAAAGCGGCCAAATCGGCAGTGGGATCTTCGCTTTTGGCTGCCGTGGTCAAATGGAATATGTCTGCAAAGGGATTAAGCCGTTAATAAAACAAAAACTAAGTATAATAATAACATTTCTTACATAGACCTTCAGGGCAGGTGCCTGAGAAATGGGACAATTGCAGGAGGAAGGCCTCCCGTTGGCCATCGTCTGCCAGCAGACGCAACAAGTTGACGCCACCACCGCCCTTGTTCAGTTCCTCATTGCCCAGTGGACTGGAGGCAATGAACAATCCACGCGAGATGTGGGCACGCAGCTCACCGTGGCCAGGCAACTGACCCGGAGCACAGACGACATGTTTGGCGCGCAGTGTTTTACCCGAGCTGCTCAGCAGCAGTTCATTTGAATCTGGCGCCACAGTGATGTCATCCACGCTACGCTTCAGACAATAAATTCCGCCAAAAACGGCGCAGAGGCGACAAAAGCATTGCGGCAATTCACCGCATCCGTACATGGGAAACAGAAAGGGAGTGTTGCCATAACGACCCAAGCTGCCCAGGAATCGTTGGGTGCGCTGCATGCCCTCCTCGAAGCTGCTGCTGGGCGTGCACATGGCAATCGCTTGCATCACACAGGTGGCAATCTTATCTGTGACGCGCTGCGCCTGCAGATATTCATAGAAGGTGCGTCCCCGAAAGGCAAGTGCATCCTCATTGCACTTATCCTCGCCATAGTCATTGCACGCTGTGAGGAACTTCATCAGCAGACGCTTCTCCACAATGGTCAGTGTTTTCGTATTGAAGACATCGCTGCGGGAACAAGGCACGGAGACAAGTTCATTGTTGTACAGCATACACACAAGATCCAAGGCACGGAATTCCGCATATCGACAAATGTTTGATTTAATCAGCAAGTTCACCAGCTCGCCAGCAGAGTACGCAACACGTGGACTCAAGTCCAAGCTGAAACGACGTGACTTCTCCAACAGCTTTTCACGTGTCCAACTGGGAGATTCCTCTGCGGGTTCATGCCAAGTGTAGCATCCATTGCGTAGTGTCGCCTTGGACAGATCCAACAGATTGTTAAATGCATCCAGGCTGAATGAGCTCCAGACATCGCCATAGTATTCATTCGAGTCAATGTGCAGCACCGTTTTCCCAATGCGACTCGCTCCAGCTGCAATGCAGGATTCAGCGAAACCTAAACAAAGATGCAATGAGTCATCAATCAGTCTGGTGGCAAAATAATAAACAATCATTTACCTGTGCCTATCACAACCAAATCGAACTCCTCAGGTAAATCATCCGACATGGTACAAGCTTAAATTATCCTCGTATTACAAATAATTCAAATGCGTAGAAATTTACTTAAGCTTTAATTAAACTGTGTTTATTATAAATTAACAGCTGTTATTTGCTTGAGCTTAGTATGCTGTTCACTTAATTTTGGCCAGTACCGATAAGTACTCGAAATATCGGAATCGATAAGTAATGTCAAGTCAACATGAAATCGGCAAATCACAAATTTAAACAACAAACAATTGTATTTGAGTAATTTATAAAATTAAAAAATTTTTTTCGAGCAGTCATTAAATTTACAGTAATATACATAAATTGAAAAATAAAGTAATAATCACTGCAATGTCAGTCAATCCATATTTCGCATTTCTCGCGCAGTTTCGCGCCAATCTAGAGGAACGAGGAGTTCAAAATGTTAAAGTGACTACTATTACACAGATGGCTGGTAAAAAATGGCGCCAAATGAGTGAATCTCAAAAGGCAATTTACACAGAAATGACATTGCAAAACCGAAAAGCACAAACACAAAAGAAAACACAGGCTAGCCGGAAGTAAAATATATTTGAATACTAGACTTTGGCGCCAATGCTCCCCACCAAATAATCGATTTTAAGAAACGATAACAAAACGAAACGTTTACTAGCACTACAACATAAAGCGACAACACATTTCTGAAACAGAAATCCAATAGAAAAAAAACATTTGCCAATTGAAATAAGAATGAGTTCAGGATTTGTTACTGAATCCGAAGCAGCTGAAGTACGCCAGCGTCGCCAGGAAGAATGGGAACGCGTACGCCAACCCGAGGATCCACTGGAAAGGCCTGAGGAGCCATACGATGGACGCTCGCTATACGACCGATTGAAGGAGCAGAAAACAAAAAAGGACATGGAATATGAAGAAGCACACAAATTAAGTGAGTGTTAATGAATAAACATTGGACTCGAAAAGTAAATAATAACTCAAATACACAGAGAACCTGATACGCGGCCTCGACGATGACGAGGTGCAGTTCCTGGAGCTTGTCGATACGCATAAGATCAATGCGGAACGGCAACAGATGCGGGATGAGGAACTGGAGCTCAAGGACTTTCGCAATCGCGTGGAGAAATTACAAGAAGAGAGCGTGGACAAGGTAGAGTTTTTGCATTCCCTACAATTCCAGTAGTTCTCATTATTATTCAATCCTTTAGAAACTGCAGGCGGAGATCAAGACCACAGCCAAGTCCATTGGTGCTCCATCGACGGCGCGCAATACACAAAAGTCGCTGCTGGGACAGGGAATTAAACGCAAAAATGGTGAGCTTCCCACAACCAGCAAAATGGTCAAAAAAGATGAGGATGCGCCCGCAGAGAAACCTGTTCCCGCTCCCGCTGCCACTCCTACTGTGGGCATAAACACAAGCAAACATGATACGGGCGGACTTAAATGCATTGCCATATTGCCGGGCATTGGTTCCTACACTGAATCAAGTGACTCGGAGGCAAGCTCAGATACCGATGACCATGATCATGATAAGACCAGTCTGGTTGATTTGTGTGGACGCAAGATAATTAAAAAGAAGCAGTGTGCCGAGTAAATGGTTTGAACAGTTGTATTCTGGAGTCTTAATTTAGTAATTTGTAGCGTTTTCTGCAACGAAATATATAACCTAGAGATTAACAATGCTACGTGTCCCTTTTCTTGTTGCGATTGCGATTCTTCACATTGGTCATCTCATAGAAATTGCTGCCAATTTTCTTGCGCTTCTGGTTGCGTTCCAGTGCACGCTTCTGTTTGGCCGTAAGCCGTGGTGTTTTGGCGCTACTGGGACCATCATCGTCGCTGTCCTCCATATTATCCGAATCACCCGGCTGTACTTTGGCAACACGGAATTTCCCTGACGACGTGATTGCCAAATGTTGTGTCTTCTTCTCCTTGGCCTTTTTGTGGACTACACGCTGCAGATCCTCGTTGTACTCATCCTCGGAATAGAAGTCGCTGGCACCATCACTTGAATCTGCCTCATCGTCGGGATTGACAAGACGTGCCTTCTTGCGGGCTGCACGCTCTGCTTTCTGTTGCTCCAGCACCTCCAGGTCAATGTGATCCAGTTCGCGCTCATCCTTCTGCTCATATTCCAGACCAACGCGAATTTTACGAAAGTCTTGGATTTGCTTAAACTCGCGCGCCTTCTTCACCGACTCGCTGACAAATGTAGGCGCCTCCGATTTGCCATCAGCATCGGCATCCTCATCGGCAACAGCAACAGCCTCCACTTCCGGGACTTCCTCCTCTGTTGGCTTGCCCTCTTGGGATTTGGGTATGGCAAAGCCTTCGGGTGGCACATAGAAGGGCAGCTTGCCACGCTGCCAATCGTTGAGCACCATGCGCGCAGTAACCGTTATATCTGGCTCGCCGCCTTTCAACAGTTTACCGGACTTTTTGGCCAGCTGCTCCAGGAAGTGTGTGGATGTCGTCCAGTTTTCGATTTTGTAGTTCTTTGCAATGTACTCCTTGCGCACACGCTGCAACACTGTTTCTACATAATCCTCTGGATTGGTGACCAGCTCAACGCGCACAACACCCTTTAGCACCTTCTCCGTGTCCGTTTCCGCCGAGGGATAGACCACTCCAGGACAATCAATGAGGAATATGCGCTTCATCAGCGTTATGTACTGCCAGACTTTCGTTTCGCCGGCAATCGGAGCCACATTGCAGACCTTCTTGGATCGCAAGGCATTAATGACCGAGGATTTGCCCACATTCGGATAACCAATGAAGCCAACACTAATTTGTTTCTTGTCCATGTGAAGCTTGCCCAACTGACGGAACAAGTTGATAAGTGCACCTGTAAAATAAATGGGAATACTTTAAGATGTGCTGAAATTATTCAGTTCTAGCTACTCACCTTTGCCAAAGGGATGCTGGAGAGAGGCATGGAAGGCAATTGTGGGATATTCTGCACTTAGGATTGCCACCCAGCGTTGAGTCACCCACACGGGCACCAAATCCACCTTGTTCAGAATGAAGAAGAGATGTTTGTGCGGCTTTTCCTTGCGCAGGAACTCCTCAATATATTTGGAGCGTGTGCCCATTGGATCACGTGCATCGAGCACCTGCAGCAATACATCAGAAGCATCAACAACTTTGTGCAGTTCATTCCAAATTCGCTTGCTCTGGCCAGCACCAAATACCCAATCCCTCACAGCCTTCTTTTCGCCAGTGTCCTCGCGTATAAGATCAACATCCTTGGTTGAATCATATTGCTCAGCTTGCTCATCGGCTGCACGGCTCAAGTCTTCCAGATCACGCACTTTAAGGCTAACACGCTTACGTTGCTTTTTCGGTCCAAACACACTGTCAAAGCTCTCCGTGTCCAGGAGATGTACACGTTGATATTTGGAAGCCTCGTTCAGCAGGGTGACTGGCAATTGTGAGGGTTTCATTATGACCTGATAGGGATCCTTGACAGCTTTGCCAATCTCGTCCTGAAACTTTTGCAAGGCATTCTGCGAAATGACACGCGAGTTGCTGAACCATTTTGGAGTTGGCTCCACTCTGGCCATCGTTCCCGCCGGCAGACGACCCTAGAATCAAGCGTGCAACAAGTGTTTACTTTTGAGCACGTTCAATTGATGTACTGTCAGCTTACCTGGAATGGTGCAGGAGTTATGATTTTACCAGTACGATCGCGCTTGGCCTTGAAATTTCGGTACATCTGCAGACGCTTGATGGTTCCCTTGGTTCGGGGGTGTGCAACACCTTTGAGTCCACTCTTTGGTCGCTCCGGGTTCATGGAGTGGTTGGAATGATTAAATCCCTGGGTCCGGGGCTTGCCCGGGGTGCTGCGTACTTTCGGCATATTTGTTTTGTTTAATTTACGTGCGTTTTATCAAAATTTAAATGCTGCTCTCACAGCACGCACGAATCAAAACAAACACGTTCCGCTAAAGAAAGGTTATGTTGAACGATAGCATTGTTGTCAAAATTCCAATATATCGATATACATGATATTATCGCTCAAATGACTATCGATGATTGCAATATTGAACGATTGTTGCCAGACTGTTACAATTTCACACAGCATTACCAGCTGCTGTTAATTAACAGGGCCTTGACAGTTATTTTAACAGTTTGTTAACAGTGAAATTAAAAATTTAAATTTAATAAATTCTAGCTTCAAAATTAATAAAAAATTCCAATTTAGGTAAATTTTCATTTTAATTCAAATTAGAACAAGTTGCCAGATCGGGAAATTCTGAAGGGTGGCAGCCTTTAAATTAGAACAAGTTGCCAGATCGGGAAATTCTGAATGGTGGCTGGTTTAAGTCCGTGTGCATACACACACACACACATGCATATTTGTAGTTGTTCATTTCGGTGATGGAAACGGGCTGCACGCTGACTGCATTTAATAAAGTTAAATTTAAACTAACTACGCGTTTTGTTTAGTTAATAAAAAAACCATGAATATGTAAATTAAATAATACAATTGTGTAGTGTAGTTCTTAGTTGCAAACAACCCATAATTCAGTTATACGTATGTATGTATGTACTTCAAAAGCTTGCTTGCAGTGAGCTGTGTATGTGTACAAGTGTGTGTGCTTTTTGGAATGTTGCTTTGCACGAAATTCAAATTGTGACCATCCTTGAGATATTTCTTGTGAGTGAAAGAGAGGCAGAAAGACCACAAACCGCACACAATTAAATATGCAAAAATTAAACTGAATTTAATTCAGTCTATCAAAAATGGATGAGCACACATTGAATGACCTGTTGGAGTGTTCGGTGTGTTTAGAACGCTTGGATACCACCTCAAAAGTGCTGCCATGTCAACATACTTTTTGTCGCAAGTGTTTGCTGGTGAGTTGTTGCAGTTACATAGTTTATTTGATTGTGTATTTAATGTGTTCATTTATGCAGGATATCGTGGCCAGTCAGCACAAGCTGCGCTGTCCGGAATGTCGAGTATTGGTAAATTGCCGCATTGACGAACTGCCGCCAAATGTTTTGCTAATGAGAATTTTAGAAGGTGAGAGTTAACTGAGTTTAACGTGTGTAGGCGAATCAAACCATGATGCCAACAATTGTGGGCAGCAAAAAAAATGTTTGCTAATTCTAAAACCTCTCACTTTATAGGCATGAAACAAAACGCTGGCAAAAATGACAATAAATGCGAAGAGTTGACATTGCAACAGGAAGTTGTACCCACACAACAGCAGAAACAGCAGCAACCACAGCAACAAAAGCAACAACAATCGCAGCAGCAGCAAATACCCCAGCAGCAACCAGAACAACAGCAAGCAACACGCCAAAAGCAGCGACGATTTCTGTTGCCACACGCCTATGCTTTATTTGATTTTGCCAGCAGTGAAGCGAGTGATTTAAAGTTTAAAAAAGGCGATTTAATCTTGTTGAAACAGCGCATTGACAACAACTGGTTTGTTGGCCAGGCCAATGGACAGGAGGGCACGTTTCCCATTAACTATGTGAAGGTAGCGGTTGCTCTGCCCATGCCACAGTGCATTGCCATGTATGACTTTAAGATGGGACCCAGTGATGAAGAGGGCTGCTTGGAGTTTAAACGGAGCACTGTCATCCAAGTGTTGCGTCGTGTGGATCACAATTGGGCCGAGGGTAGGATTGGTCAAACCATTGGCATATTTCCCATTGCATTTGTCGAGCTAAATGCAGCAGCAAAAAAGTTGTTGGAAAGTGGCGTTAGTAATCCCCCGCCACAGTCTACTACACAATTGATGCAACAGCAACAACAACAACGCGCTTTGCCACCAGTGCCACTGATTGATCCCACTCACATTACCAACGATTCCAGCACTGCCTCCTCCAACAGCAATTCATCCAACAACAACAGCAGCAGCAGCAATTCCAGTTCCACATGCAGCTCCAACAACTGCAGTCCGAATCATCAGTCGTTGCCCAATACACCGCAACATGTGGCAGCTGCAGCAGCTGTGGCATCCACTGTTAATGCTGCAGGTGGCGGCTGTGGTTCTGTACGTTATCGGGAAAAGGGCGCCAAGGAGAAGCGACACTCGTTGAATGCTCTGCTTCAGTCAGCGCCACTGAGTTTGCTGCAAACCAATCGCCATTCCGCTGAGATACTCAGTCTGCCACATGAACTGAGTCGCCTGGAGCTCAACTCACAGGCGAATGCAGCGACAACAGCAATAACAGCCACTCAATCCTCTCAGACATCTCGTGTGCTCAAGCAACAGCAACAACTGCCACCAACACTGCCTTGGGGCTACCTCGCCCTCTTCCCCTACAAGCCAAGTCACTCCGATGAGCTGGAGCTGAAGAAGGGCTGTGTTTACATTGTCACCGAGCGCTGTGTGGATGGTTGGTTCAAGGGCAAGAACTGGCTGGACATAACCGGAGTGTTTCCGGGCAACTATCTGACGCCGTTGCGTACCCGTGATCAACAGCAACTAATGCATCAATGGAAATATGTGCCTCCCTGCACGGACATGACAACGACACCAGCTCAATCGCTCGATGTGCGTCTGAGCAACATGTTGCCCACACAGCCACCAGATTTGCCACCACGACAGCAGCAACAGCAACCACAAACAACCACCAGCTGTTCGGTCTGGACAAAGCCAGTGGAGGCGCTTTTTAGTCGCAAGTCCAGCGGCAATGGGGAAAGTAAACCGGATGCCTCTGGCAGCAGTTCTGGCGCTGTTGGACTCATGCGACGTTTGACGCACATGAAAACGCGCTCCAAGTCACCAGGTGCACCCTTGCAACAACAACAACAACAGCAACCACAAGCGGCGTCCAAGGAAACACAAATCAGCACAAGCAGCGTGGCAGCTGAAAGCATTGTCAAAGCAGCTCCACTGCATCCAGTGCATGTTAGGTGGGAATTCATAAAGAAACCATTTAAAATCATATATTAATTGTTATTCTGATAAACAGATCCGGCTCCTGTCCCAGTCAGCTGCAGCAGAGTCAGCCACTGAAGGAGTCATCTACATCAACAGCGCCATCCAATGCAGCTCAACAGTTCCAGGCCAACAGCAGCATCTCATATGGATCACAGCGCATCAAGAGCAACAAGGAGCGACCGCATTTAGTTTGGTTAGTTGAACATTATAGCCTTGCAGCGGACATTGTAACTCAAATCTCTGATCCCTTAATTCCCTTTCAGCGCCAGGCAATCTCTGGATGCGGCCACCTTTCGTAGCATGTACAATAATGCGGTTTCCCCGCCGCCGCCTTCAAGCCATACACAAACCCAGACGCAGCTGCATGCCAACATGATCATTGCACCCAATCATCGCAAGACACAGAGCCTGGACGCGGGTCATGTGCTCAGCAATGGCAGCAGTAACAGCAGCAGCATCATTACCGAGGCAGCCATTAAGGCGAGTGCCACTACCAAGTCCGTGTACTGCTCCCGAGAGAGGTTCGTATCGAACTTAACTGAATATACCCGTTACTTAAGATCGGGATCTCGACTATAGCCTTTCCCACTTGTTGTTAACTTAATTTATAAATATTTTATATTACAGTCGCTTTCGATGCATTGTTCCCTATCCACCGAATAGCGAGATTGAGCTGGAGTTGCGTTTGGGTGATATTATCTATGTGCAGCGCAAGCAGAAGAATGGATGGTACAAGGGAACACATGCGCGCACACATAAAACTGGTTTATTTCCAGCTTCCTTTGTGGAACCGGATATTTAGATACTTTAGTACATTCCTCGATTCCTTGCATTTATGGTGAAATTCCAAATTACACTCATATACATTTGTCAAAATTCCATTTTTCAATCGCCGGTCGATTTGTGCTTCCACAAATGATTTCCAATCTCTTTGAAATCTTTTCGAAAAAGAACTGTTTGTACTTTTATACATCGCTCGAATATAATATCTCGATTATGTAGTTTTTATACGATTTTTAATCAAAATAGATTAAGCCCAAATAAGATGTACTTAAGATGATTAACATTTAATTAGTTAGTGAAATCAAACTATGGAAATACGAACCAACGAAGAAACCTGTCTTAATTCCATACGTTTTCTTTGTACTCTAAGTAGAATTAAGAAACTAACAATGGTTATGCGAAGTACTTATACATATATAAGTATATACCACATATATATATGTATATATATATATATTAATAAAAAAACACAAAAAATCAATTGATGAATTGAACTTATTTTAATCACGATCAATTAAACGTATTTAACTAGTTCAAAAATAGCAAGAGGCGCTCATTCGCTCTTATCGAATTTGGATCCATAGATGGGCATGTACTGCAGCACCAACTTCCAATCCGTGTAGTAAAGCAGGGCCAATCCGGCCGCTCCACCGAATCCTGCGCCGGAGCGTACGCTAAACGTTGGAGGAAAAACAAAGTTAAAGTTTGTAATATTTGGCAACTTTTGGTTATGCAATTGCAGAATGAGTGCTCCCCACGTTTGAGCCTGTAGCATCTTTATGCTTCCATTACAAACTGGTGCGAGCTCGATTTTACTTACAAGGATGTCGCGATCTCAGCGTGCTTCTTGCCAAAAGGAATGCGAAAAACCATTTTGTTAGTTATTGAATTAGTTTTCCGCAAAATAAATATTCAGTGACTATCAGCAGCAACAACTTGCCAACACTGGTGTGGAAACACTTTTTTTACTCAAAGGCTGCCACCCTGCAAAATATTCCGATCTGGCAACATGTACCATTTTACCATCGTAAAAACAACCCTTGCATGTGGCGTACGTGAATTCGACAACAATTCGTCATCAGCTTGCATTTGCTTTAATTTTCATATTGCATTTAAATTGCTTAACATAAATCAAGCAACATGAAGGTGTCAATTTTTGGAGAGTTAAATGGATTTGAGTTGTTCCTCTTAAGCAGTCTGTTGCCAGCTGTTTTTGTTTATTTGTGGACCCTGATTACCGGTGACATTCAGGTGAAGTAAACCATTTTGGATCAGCTGTTACTCATTCTAATAAAAATAATGTTTGTTTATTTTATATGCGCAGAATTTTCAAAACAGCAAGCTTGCTTATTCGGTGTTCACGGCAAAAGATCCTATAAATTGCTATCAGAACTATGTGGAAGAGAAAAAGGAATCATAAATGCCATAAAGATAAGATATTTGTTCAGTATAAATTGTATTTAAGAAAGTAGTTAAGCGAGATAATGTGCCTTTTTATTGAATATAAACAAATATTTGGCTTAATAAAAAAAATACGATGTCCCCAAAAAGTACCTAAAGTAAGGTTACTTGTATTGCAATTTCAGCTATTTTTTTTTTTTTTGGATGCTTTCCCACCAGAAACAGCTATTTTTTCCACTAAATCATTGGCAACACTGCCTCATACGTATGTGTTGGTGAGTAATAGATGCATGTGAGCAACAACACTTTCCAGTTAAAAACAATACAGCAATAAGTTTTAAAGAAATCTAGTTTGGTTTTTGACCTTATAGAGACTTCTGCGAAGGCGACCAGATAACCTTCTACCCAGTAAAGTTGTAACAATCCAATAGGACCTGGCTGCAGAACGAGAGAAGCAACAAAGGAACAGCAAAGACGAAAATTATAAATAACATGTCTGAGACATACGGTCTGTCCCACTTCCCTCTGCTAAATAGAATTAATTAGTAATTGAATTCATGTGTTTGCTCACCTTTATAGATTACCTGTTCAAGTTTCTAATTATTGGCAGTGCTGGCAGCGGAAAGAGTTGTCTCTTGCATCATTTCATCGAAAGCAAATGTAAGTAAAGTTGCAATAAACGCATCTACAAATACAGTGGCTGCCAGCATATTTGACTCGTACATACAATATACATATTTAAAATGAATTTAACTTTTAATGAAGTTAATTATATATTTATTTTCCATATAAGTTATTTATAAATTACATATAAAAGACAATTAAGTAGATTCTTCATTTGACAGTCAAGGACGACAGTTCGCATACAATTGGCGTTGAGTTTGGATCGAGGATTGTGAATGTGGGCGGTAAATCGGTGAAGCTACAGATATGGGACACAGCTGGCCAGGAGAGATTCCGTTCGGTGACGCGTTCCTATTATCGTGGAGCTGCTGGTGCTCTTCTCGTCTATGACACAACGTCGCGGGATTCTTTTAATGCATTGACAAATTGGCTAAATGATGCACGCACTCTGGCCAGTCCAAATATTGTCATACTGCTCGTGGGCAACAAGAAGGATTTGGAGGAGGCACGCGATGTAACATTTCTCGAAGCCAGCACCTTTGCCCAGGAAAATGGTTAGTCCAAAGAATTGTAGAAAGTCATATCTTAATATTGTTCAACTGCTTGTAGAGCTCATTTTCTTGGAGACGAGCGCCAAGACGGGCGAGAACGTGGAGGAAGCCTTTCTCAAGTGCTCAAAGACCATACTGGCCAAGATAGAGACCGGCGAACTCGATCCGGAACGCATTGGCAGTGGCATACAATACGGCGGAGCAGCGCTCCGTAATTTGCAGACAAGGCAGCGCAGCATCAACAAACCCGATTGCACTTGTCGTGTCTAAAGTTGAAGTTGAATTTGAATTGAATGTTTGAATGTTTATCAACAAATTCGCACGCGAGAACATTAACTGTGTATTAGTTTAGGCAAACGCTAAATAATCTCATTTAATCTGTAACTACATGATACGATACCGCATTAGCCTTAGTTTATATATGTACTTGTGTGTGTCCCTTTTAACGCCTTGTGTTTCCCCCGAAACGAAGGGTTCGACTTTATTCGATTTTAATTGTATTTTTGTATCAGCAGTGCAATTTTTATATCATTCCAAAAATGTTTTGTTTGAGTTTTTTTTTTTATTGCATTTTAATGTAATGACTACTTAAATTCAATTGCTGAATTAATTTTTACTACTTTTTCAATGTTACTTATATGTAAATTGTAAGCACTTTAATTATTGTAAACCAGTTGCGGGCCAATTAACAACCACAACAACGATCTGGAATTATTATTATCTGTCAAACCAAATGAATCACCACCGGATGCAGCAAGATGGGAAATTAATGCGCCCAGCATTTTGTAAATAAAATGTAAAGAAATTTAAACAATTATATATGCACGCGGTAAATAAAAACGCAATAAAAGTGTACATTATTCCAAACAAATTCCTTGCATGCAATTAGCAGTTACAGTAGCGTCTATGCATTGGTAGCAGACACTGGCGGCCAAGTCAAAGTGCCTGGACCAGAGTCGCTACAGTGGCGTCTAAGCATTAGGCATTAGAATTCATAAATTCAAATGCACAGTTTAAAATTACAGATTCTGTGATAGTGATAGAAAAAACACAAACTGCAACAAGTAAACGGCGTGGTATAAAAAGTTTTTATTATAAAATATGGTTAATGATGCTAAGCAACACCTTGCAACTAGAATAACAATGATGACAATAACACGTATTAAATTTTAAAATTTTGAATACTTAATTTCAAATTAAATACCAATTTGATAAATAAAATATTTTGTTTAAGTTTGATAGTTTAGGTACAGTAAATATGGTACTTCATTATCATATTAACTACACCGCAAACAATCATACTTATACAAAACTGTTTTAGATATGAAGCTGAATTCATTAAGAATGAGTGTCTTTTTTTCAATGTTGCTTAGCTAGTAAAAACTTGAAATGAATATTGAAATATTTTTCACTAAAAATAATTCACAATTCGAGTTCAAGTTGTACGTTTTTCTCAGTTTTTAAAAATTGATTTCATTTATTAAAAATATACATTTGTTAAGCATTGAATAGGCAACAAATGTAAATTTTGAATAATTTCAAAATTTGATAAATGAAAAACTAAGAAAAATGTACAATAATATTCCTGTAAAAGGAGTCTAAAAGACAACAAACAAACATATTTTTTTTTTGATATATGAGAATAAAAAAATAAAAAAGTAGGCCTTAAAAAAAGTGTGCTTAGTTATGCCTCACATTTGGCCAACTTCTGGAGAGCGTGTTTAGCAGCAGAAAGTTGAGCCTGCTTTTTATTATTGCCAAAGCCATAGACCTTGATGGTCTTATCCATGCAGATGAACTGGCAGGTGACCATGACCTGATCCTTGTCCGTGATGGGTGGACCGTAGGTTGCCTTGGCCAGCTTATGCTCATTTAATTGACGGATGGGATTCATTGGAACATTGCGGGAGAACTCCATCAGTTCGGGCTCAAACATTCTGTAGATGACCTGCCAAGTGGTCTGCAGATTGCGGCAATCAAGATAGACGGCGGCTATCAATGCTTCTAGCACATCACCCAATGCCTTTGGCACATCCACGTTATGGGAAATATTGTAATCGCCCATTTGAGTTTCCTCAGCCGACTTAATGGCGATTGCTTTATTGGCTGCAGCCACCTCAGCTAAGTCCATTTCATCATCGGAATCTAGAGGTTCCGGCTGCACATCACGCTCCTCCATCAGGATGCGTACTTGATTGGTGACGCGATGATTCTGCGACTCCTGGAACTGGACAAAGCTCTGAATGGACTCCGTTAGCTTTGCATTCTCAGCCAATATGAAAAAGTGGAAGCGATGACGAACACAAATACAGGCAAGCGTCGTATTATTGACCAGTGCCGATCGCAGATCCGTCAATTGTCCAGGCGTCATTCGAGTCTTGTGCTCAAATATGTATGCCGAGATTAGGAAATCGAGTATAGCATCACCAATGAACTCCAACTCTTGGTAGCATCCAGTT
Organism: Drosophila phalerata; assembly: GCA_951394115.2. NCBI lineage: Eukaryota > Metazoa > Arthropoda > Insecta > Diptera > Drosophilidae > Drosophila > Drosophila phalerata. The sequence continues at coordinate 6,271,745 of OY729850.1, forward strand.
AATCGGTTCGTCGGATTCGATGGATGGGTGATAGCCTGAAGCAGATAGGCTCGATCACGGAAAGTATAGCCAAGATTACGCTCCAAGAGGGCATGATTAATCAGAAATCCGTCCACGTCATGTTGCGATATATTTGCTCGCATGCGTTTGCTGCCCAGTTCCAGGTCCAACAACTGTGTTAACGGCTTGCCAATATCCGCCTTGCATATGCCAAAGTATTCCAGCATGCGAAAGGCATGTTGCAGTCCATAGTTCTTTACAATGACGCCCAAGAGTGCCTCCAGAGTATCGGCTATCAACTTGTCGGCCATCTTCACTTGTCCCACACAAAAGTTGACCTCACTACTGTAATCGAAGCCAGCATGATGTGAATGCTGATTGGATTGACAGGTTTCCACAAAGTTCCGGTAGGATACACTTCCGCATTGACCATTGCCAAACACTTCCTCCTCTCCAACTGAGATATTACGAAGATTATGTGGACCCACCAGACCAGCCGGTTCCAGCTTCTCCTTCCATATGGCGAGCACATTGTGCGGCAGACTGACGCTGGGCGGCAACCACGTGTACTTCGGCGTGAACATTGTGCTGCAGATCCGCGTGGGAATGTCCGTATCGCTAAGACAGTACAACAAGTTACGGTTCGACACCAGAGTTGACTTGACCTGTTTAGCATTTGAAATTAGATTTGAAATGTGAGAGAATGTTTTAAAATCGAATTTTTTTTAATTGTATTTTTTCGTAAATTTATGAATTTAGATTTAGGTTAAATCATGAACAAAATGACATTCCGCATGGAAATTGGTTGAGTTTTGACAAAGTTATAAGATTTCAAAGTTTTTAAAAAAATGTCGAAAAATATCAAACTTTCTAAATAAAAAGATTTATGAATGAAATAAACTTAGAATGATAGAATGAAATATATAGTAACCTGTGTCAAAATGCCTTCATTCCAGTCCGGATACTTGTTGGCCAAATAGAGAGTGGCGCTGAGCTTGAGGAAGCAATCGCCGAGGAGTTCAAAGCGTTCCATATCGAAGACATCGACGCTGCCCGAGTTGGTGATTGCGGCGAGAAATTCACCCTGCTCAGCTGGTGTTATGTGAGAATTGGAAATGCTATGTTGCAGCACAGACAGTTGAACAGGCTTGGAATCCAGTCGAGTGCCGTTTGGGGTGTCAGCTGGCAGGAGAGCGGGCAAATTGCGAATGGGGCTTGTTGGAGTGTTGTATATGTTGCCATGACGCATTTTGAATTGATTTTGTGTCCAGAGCTCTTTGTCCTCTTGCTCCAGCTTCTCGAGTTGCAATAGATTGCCACTGGTGAAGTTGTAATAATAGGATAACTCCACTGGGTAGGTGGACATGATGTTACGTGCGATATCAAGGGGCTCCATATACAGCTGCCAGGGTACTTCCAGATCGGTTATTTGCAATTTCTCCATGGCCATCTCAACGGTCTTGGTGGGCAGCGGCTCCAGCAGAGAACGTGGCTCTTCACAATCATCGGCGTGCATTGCATTTCCCTGATGATCGACATTCCGGCGTAGCGACCAATCAATCTCCAATGGCTTTGGAATGTAGCCGTCTCCATTTATTGGTAATTTGTCCAGTCCGAGATATTTGTTAAACCGAACACGCAGCGTCTCCGCATGCAGCATATAATAAAGACGACGCAAAATGCTCGGCAGGAAGAGCAGCTTGATCCAGAGATCGCCTGGGAAGCCAAAATTAAAGCATAGCTCCGGTATGAGCATCACTCGGGCACGAGCTTTACTCTGAGCCGATTGCTTAACGCTATGCTTGATATAGAAATTCATGCGATCGGTCAATTCACGAACTTCGAGCAGAAAGTGTTGCTTATGGACAACATCGCCAATGTAATTGCTGTACTTGGACATTGTGAACGTGTAGTAGCTCTTATCCTGCTGCTTCTCGTCCATCATGCTCATGGGCGTGAGATCTGTGTGCACCTTGGTCACCAGCATACGCTTCTCATCATAGTTTGCATACCATTGCGTCACAATCTTCCCCTCAAAGTCCTCCGGTCGCGGCGGTGGCATCTCTTTGCGTTGTGCCAAGCTTGTCGCATGCGATTTGGGCAATCGCTGGAACTGATCCACCAACTGCCAATCTAAGCCGCTGCCAGGCGGTGTTGACAGTGGCACCACCAGAAAGGAGTTCTCCTTGCTGCGACGATCGAGCACAAAGAACGGCTGCCAAATGCGAAGCAAATCACGAAACAGCATCACATGGAATCGTTGTAGCTTATCTATTTGTTCCTGGCTCTGAATCACAATCTCCAGCGGATGGTCCGCAACATGGGCATGCAATTTTCCCTGATGACTGAATAGTGGCATTGCAGCCAGACGTGGCAGACGCTTCCTCAAGAGCAATCCGTAACTGCGACGCGATTGCATCGAGTCGTACATGTGTCCCGTATAATCGTTACGCTCAAAGTGCGGCTCCAAGCTAATCTCATAGGCGTAACATGTCTCGCCCACTCGCGGCATCGCATCATAGAGTTCCGTTGGACATCTGGTTTGGTACGTTTTCAAGTTATTGTTGCTTGCATCCCTTTCCTTGCGCTTGATGGTCACTGCAAGTTGAAAAACATAACAGTAAGCTAAAGTAATCAGAGGTAGATGATTTTCTATAATAATACGAATTTATGGAAACAAAAAATGGGGGAAGTAAAAACATTTTAAGAACTTAATTTGGAAATAAAAACTAAAAAGGTAATAAATCTTTTAAAATCCAATAAAAAGGCTGATTGTCAACCCTTTCGTATTTGTATTGTCTATATTCTGCATATTTTTATTTTTAAATTTTCAAAGTTTTGCCCTCTGAAAATTAATTTCTAAATAAAATTTCTAATTTAAGCTTTATTTCCAATTCCTATTATGGTTTCTAAATTCCTACATTATATTTATAATTCCTACAAAAATATTTGAATTTCTTCAGAGGTTACTATATAAAATTGGAGTACGCACCGTCGTCACCGTATTTTTTCCAGTGCTCAAAGTGCACATTTGCAATATCGGCGACTCGCTCGTTGATCGTTGTGGGCAGAAAGCGTTCGTTTAACTCTCCCAAAGCGTGCAATTTGATGCAGGTCTTGAAAGCTGCCGAAACCTTAGCCGATCTGGCGCAGCCCATTGGATCGCTCTGAAAATAATTATGACATTAGGCATTCCAATTAATATGCTTCATTTTTCTATTTTGCTCAAGAAGTCTCCAGACTCATGTGATTTTAAATGCTTCATAATTTTTTAAAAAGGTTTTTGAGATATTAGAGAAACTCTAAACTTTAAATTAAAAAAAAAGACATAATTTCACATAAAATGGAAATAAAGTGGATTTAAATTATAATTTGGAGAAATTATTTGAATTAGCTTACGATGATTGTTTCGCGTAATGCCGAGTTTAGCGGCAATGTGACGGACACCATTGTCTTCTTTTCCCAGACAGAAGTGTGTTTTTTACGCTCCTCTGCATCGAGTAGCTTAAACCAAGGTAGGACAACGCCAAAAGCATCCGATGGCATCTGTTGGCTATAACGATGCAGTATTGTCAATGCACTGCTGGCCAAAAGTACGGCTCCATTTGCATTGACATATGGTTGTATTTCATCCTGGAAGTGTTCGTTTATCTCGTTCAATTGCGGCTCGGCACGTTCCAGCACACGGCTCTCTAGATAGCTTCTGATCTCCTCGTGGGCCTGACGATATTGTTTGATTTGCTCGGTTATTTTTGAGGATTCCAAATCCGATGAAAACAATACAAATGATGCATCCCGGCAACGTGCCCGTCCCTTGGTCTGCACATACATATTGAAGGTCTTGATCGGATCCAATATGATGACATGATTGCAGGCCTGCACATCAATGCCTTCTTCCAGCACGCTGGAGCACACAATAAGATTAGATTCGCCATCGCGAAACTGTTGAATAGCCTGTAAATCAAATAAAAATTGTTAGATTCAACATTAAATAAGTGAAATGTCTTCATCACAACTATTTACCGACTTTTGCCAGCGTTTTTCAAGCTGACTTTCAAAGTCCTGAAAGATGCCATTACGCCCAACCATAAACTGTGGCACCAGCACATTTCGCAGCTCCGGCGTGCTTTTAATGAAATTCAGGAGCAGTCCATACAGAAGTTTGCATGTGTATCGTCTCTCCACGAAGACCAGACAGGATATTTCTTTTGGATTCTTGTTGGCGAAGGTGCCTTTAAGGTATTGCAGAAATGTTTGCACCCTGGGTGTGGAGAAGTTCATGATAATCGATTCGGAATTGATTTGATCATCGGACATTTCATCATCATCGAGCATGTCCCGCAACTTGGAGACCAACGAATGACGCACACTTTCGCACAGCACAATGGCCGTACGGTACAAATTGCGGAGGACGAGAGTCTCAGCCTGGCGACGTTTGATCTCGAACTCGACCAGCACGGATACGATGGCAATGGATCCAGCATAAATGCCATAGTTATCGATTTGAAACAGAAAATCATTAAGCATCGTCTTGATGGTACTCTTCTTATTCGAATCTCGGACAACAGTTAAGCCCCTTGAAAGACGTATCGGCTGTTGTCCAATATCTATAAGCTCCATAGACTGTAAGTATTGTCCGATCTCCCATCGTATGTCCTCAATTACTTTGAAAGTTTGTGTGACCGATCGATATTGGATAAGGCGTTCACGTGGCTTTGTCGAGTGACTATATTAAACATAAAATATGTTAAAATAAGTGTATTAGTGTTTATGTCTGTTTAGCTTACAGCATAACATTCTCCATTTCCTTTTCGTCGGATACTGTAATGATGAGGCCACGATAAGTGGTTTCCAGTTCCCTTAATTTATTGGCAACATTTTTGATTTCGTTGCCCTTGATCAGAACTCCCGTCAGACCCACAACACGAGGCAGCGGGGTATTCAGCGGCACCAATTGGAACAGACGCATAAATTCGTGATATGGATGTTTACCGGTTCCATGATGGCATTCGTCTAGAACCACAATGCTCACCGATTTTAGTTCCATATGTTTCTGTAGAAACAGATCAAGAATGACTTGAGCCGTTCCCACCAGCACCTATTGAAAAACCATAACAACAAGAGTCATAAGTGCATAATACAATACTCATGATAAGCAAGAATATAATTCAAACCAAACTACGAACTGGAAAATGAAATAAGAGATAAGAATTATCCCTCAACAAAATGTTTTTAAGTAAAACAAAAAGATTAAAAAAAATAAAAAGGGATCAGACTGGCTCGGAAATTAATACCCATATAAGAATAATAATTATATTTTTATCAGGAATAGTTTTATCTTCTGAGAAATTATAATCTATAGGAAATAAACCGTATAAAAGCAATTTAATTACTCACTTGATTGTTTTCGATCTCCTCCGACCATTTGGAGCGATTCCAGTTATCCGTACCCTGTTCACCTACATAAAATCCAACCTTAAAGTTTGTGAAATTCTTTACACAAACTGCTTGCTGTCGAGCAAGTTCGACAGTGTTGCAAACGAACAAAGCCCGTTGACCGCCATCCTCAATTGATCTGCGTAGTGTAAACAAATATGCAGATTGTTTATAAAATAATATACAAACATCACTGTTTGTAATTCAAAGCTAGTTTCAAGTGGTTAACCATACTAGTGTGATTTCAATATAATTCGATATACGATTGTGAATGTGATGTATAGAAAATTATTATATAAAATTATATGCATTTGGTATTAATTTGTTGCTTTTAGCTCTTAACATCTTTAAGATTAGTTTGCTCCTACGAACAGGCAGACGGAAAATGATATAATCATATATTTACTCGACTACAGATGCTGATAACGTACAGACAGTATTTCAAGTAAATGCATTGACAAGAAAAAAATGTTTGATAATTTTTGTTGAATATTTATTTAAATTCATTCATTGTTTTACATTATTAATTTGTTTTACAAATATATATGTAAAAAATGTAAGAAATTAAAACAAAGGTTGCCTATTTTTTTATATTAAAGTTATATTCTTTTTTTTTAAATTTAATTTTAGAATCTGTTCTCGTGAGACAATAATTAAATGTTTTAAATATAACTTGGCACAACACAATTACTTTACTTGAATTCTTTATGGGATCTGCCACGCCTCTTTTGGCCCCTTACAAAGGCTTCTATCTCCTCTTTACAAAATATATAAAATAAATATCACTTACTTGCCAAAATTTTTGGAGAAACGTTTCAATGCCAGGATGGCCACGTAAGTCTTCCCAGAGCCAGTTGGCAAATAAATAATGCCATTATTTTTCGTTATGTAGTCGACCAAACGCAGTTGATAACCGCGCGCCTGAAAATAAGTTGATATATGCAATAAATATATATATATATATATACACTACTATAATTAAAAATATACATGTTTCTTTAACACACCTCCATTTTGTCGTCCTCTTGATTTTCCGACATTTTAACTACTTCAACGACTTAACGACTTCTCGCTTCAAATGTAATTTGGAAACTAAAGTCTCCCACAAAGGCGCACACACAAACACACAACAGCAGTGCAATTCGAAACCTCATGCATGTGTGTGCTCAAGATGTTCAGCACACCAAGCAGGCTGACTGACTGACTGTTCCCTTCTTCTTCTCCTTCTTCCTATTTCTTTAGCTTAGGCTGACGTGGCACTTGCAACTTGTAAGAATATCGCAATAAGAACGCACAAACACTTGGCTATTTGAGTTAGCCAACTTGCATTACGGGAATTCCCCGTTTCGTAGCACTCAGCCGACCAACACCTGTTTATTAACCAAGTACCGAAGTCTTTCAACCAATTTATGCCGGTTTATAAATTCACGACTCCACTACCGCTAAACTTGTTATTCATCAATTCTTTAATCTTATCTCTGCTATGTGTTAATAAAACAATGCTTTAAAGACCACCGTCAACACTTATTAATTAAGAAAACAATTTATTTGTCACGGAATTTATAACAAAAGAGTCGTAAAGTTCAGACAAAGCCGTTGCCACCTGCCGCATTTATTTTAGCGTTGCCAGTTAGTGGCATTGCCTGCTAATAATCGATAACATCTTTCTATCGCGTAGGTGGAAAAGAGATAGTATCGATTGGGGGACGTCCCTCGGTAATACAACTCTGTTCTTGTGCACAAACACAAATAAAATTAAAGATTCGTCATTTCGTTACAAAATTGAAGCTAAAATTAATTGCTAACTAAATATAAACAATGTGTATGTGAATTCGAAGTCTGTTCGCTGTTTCCAGTGTGAAACAAAAACCAGTATACGAAAATCAAAGGCGTGCATACGTTTGTTTAATATACAACAAAAACAATAATTACAACAACAACAACAACAATGGTTGGAATTATTGATGAGGCGCAGCTGTTTTATCCGTTGGGTACACGCATCAAAATAGGAAACAACTATGGCACCGTCAAATACGTGGGCGAGGTATGGCTTATAAATAGTGTGTTTGATATTATTTAGATAAATTGGTTTCACATTTACAGGTTTGTGGTCAGTCAGGCACTTGGCTGGGCATTGAGTGGGACGACGGGATGCGGGGCAAGCACAATGGCATTGTGGATGGCAAGCGTTATTTCCAGACGCAGTTGCCCACAGCTGGCAGCTTCATAAGACCTGGCAAGCTGGGACCCTGTGCCACCCTGGAAGATGAGGCACGGGAGCGTTATCTCAACTATGATTCGAGCAATGTGGATGCTGCTCATATACGCGAGGCACAGGCTTCGTTTCAGGCTTCCCTGTTCGAGGTCGTTGGCATGGATAAAATTGCACGTAAACAGAGTAAATTCGAGCAACTGTCGGAAGTTAGTGTGGATGAGACGCCCGTCAATGCAGCTGGTTACCTGAAGGATCTGACGCAGCTGACCACGCTTAATGTGAGTCATACGCTCATTTGGAACTGGGAGATTGTGGCTAGCATAACGGAGCAGCTGCCCACGCTCAACAATTTAAACTTGAGGTGAGAACACCATATATGTATATATATATATATATCATTTAAAAACAAAGCTTAATTTTTTAATTACTTTTAATTGCAGCTTTAATCGTTTGGTGGTTCCCACAGATGCACAAATCAGTAAACTGGAGCCAGCATTCCGACAGTTGAGGCACATCAATTTGGGTAACTGCGGCTACACCGATTGGAAGGATGTCATACAGACGGCCTTGCTCTGGCCGGACATTGTATCTCTGGGACTGCAGGAGAATTCTCTAAGTCAGCTGAGTGTCGCGGACTGTGATCGGATCTTTAGGAAACTGCGCGACCTCGACTTGAGTTGTACGAATCTAATGGACTTTGATCAAGTGTGTAAACTGGGTAACATCCACACCTTGAGGTTGCTCAATCTCATGGAAAATGGCATTGAGCAGCTGCAGTTGCCAGAATGTGAGCCCCAGTCCAAGCTTGACATGTTTGTATCATTGGAGCAGCTCAATTTGTTGCATAATCCCATATGGAATGAGGTAAGAATAACTATTGATTGTTCAATTTAAAGTAACTTAAAGAGACCAACCTTTTTTAATAAAGGCTGATGCATTCAATGAACTGGATAAATTGCCGCAATTGAAGCGCTTGAATAAAACACCGCATCTCAAGTCGAACTTTGATGAAATGGTGTCCAAGGCTGTAGCCAGCATAGCCGGTTTGCAGTTTGTCAATAAAGCAAAAGTAACCGCCGAGCAGCGACGTGGTGCCGAGTATGATATATGGAAAAAGTATGCCGTGGAATGGCTGCAGGCAATCAAACTGGGAGCAGATGCTTTGCGAGAGTTCTACAAGAAACATCGCACGTATTTGCTGATTGTCAATAGTAAGATATATCATTATTTAATTCCACAACTTGTATTAAATATTCTTTAAATTGCAGAATATGGATCTCCGGCTGATTTTGTACCGCGCACTCAAGACAAGCAATCGAATCTCATTAAAATCCGTATCCTACATCAGCAAACTGGCGAGATTTGGGAAAAGAAGTTGCCCCGCATGATAACCGTGCAGACATTGGAAGGACTGGTCATGAAACGCTTCCACTTAACTGGAGATACACCGAGACTTTGCTATATTGACGCCAAACATCCCGATTTGGTTGTGCATCTGGAGAACAACGCTAAAACGCTCGATTTCTATTCGGTACAGGAACAGGACACAGTTTTGGTTCAATAATATAATTGCGATTCGAACTGGACGCCCTTTATTTGGTATTTAATTGTGGTATTTTAGCTGTAAACAAATTTTAAATTCAAAAATTCACAAAAGTTTCATGTTGAACTTTCGAATTTCTGTGACACCCTATAAAACCTGCTATATATAACACAAAATTAATAATGTAATTGTTAGGTATTTAAGTTTATATTTCCACTATCCAATTATATTTACATTAATTTTTGTTGTTTTATAAACTAAATGCAAAAAGTTCATTAACCAAATTTTTGCGTGTTGTATTTTTATTATAAGTTTATTTGATATAAATACAGTGGATTCTGAAAGTAAATATTTATTAATTTCCGTTAAATCAGCAGAGTAAATTTTAAAATATTCATTTTTTTAATTTGTCTATCGATTACATAATCACGCGAAAAATGGGAACTGCATACTCGCCTTGGTAATCGATGGCTGTGCACTTGCTTGATAACCGATAACATGCCAGTCACACTTTGCCGCGATGCGATATTATTGTCTAACAAGTTCTTTAAAATTGCTTAATTGCAATAAAAGTCTATTAATTCCAATAAATGTGCGTAATTTATCAGCCACTGCACAGACAAATGGAGATAAATTAGAGGCAACAACAACGCTGCCGCCAACAGAGACGTCCGACGCTGATACCAACAACAATGGCACGCAACAACAACGATCGCTTCATATTGCCGTTATTGGAGCTCCGAATGTGGGAAAGAGCACCTTCATCAATAATATAATAAACCACAGAGTAAGTAGAGGAAATGCAATTGCTGGCAATGATGAAAGCAAGTCATGTGCATTTTAGGTATGTCCCACATCCGCTAAGGTGCACACAACGAGGAAATCCAACACAGCCATTTGGACAATTGGACAGACGCAGCTGGTCTTCTATGATACACCTGGTCTGGTGACACAGAGGGAGATACGTAAACACCATTTGGATCAGAGCTTCAAGAGCGCCTGTCGTCATGCCATTCAGCATTCGGACATTGTGGCCGTAATGCAGGACGCCTCAAATAGCTGGACGAGAAGAGAGCTGCATCCCACAGTGCTGGACACCTTAAAGGCCTATGCTAAATTGCCCAGCTTCTTGATACTCAACAAAATAGATGCACTAAAGTCAAAACGTGTGCTACTGGATTTGATCAAGACCTTGACAAATGATACGTTGCAAGGCAGGAGACAAGGCAAGAAACTGGCTCCGAAGGATGCAGTGCAGCAACTGGAAGTGGGCACACCTTTGAGCCAGCGTGAAACCAGTTGGAGTCACTTTAACGATGTATTCCTAGTCTCTGCGCTAACGGGCAATGGTTTGCAGGAGCTGCAGGATTACTTAATTGGTGCGGCCAAACCGAGACGTTGGCAATATGCTGCAGACGTCTATACGGATGCCACGCCCGAGGCGCTAATCGTGGACAGCGTGCGAGCTCGTTTGCTAGACTATCTGCCGCAGGAAATACCCTATAACCTCAAGTGCAAGATGGAGTATTACAATGTGGAAAAGCGTATGTGTGAAGTATTTAAATAATGTCATTCACTATTAATTTGTTTAAATGTTGCAGATGTTGTCTACACCTCTGTGTTGGTCCAGTGTCCAACGCCACGGATTGAGCGCTTGATTTGCGGTGAATCCAATGGAAAACTACGGCAAATAACTGAACGTGTCACCTCAGATTTGGTGGAAATGTTTGGTCAGGCCGTCTCCCTAACAATATCCACTGTGTCCGATGGCAAGAAGACAGCTTGAGTATTGTAAATGAAACAAGTTCGTTGTCTTTTAGTATAATTATTAAAAATGCTTTCTCTATTTACAAAAGTTTCAAATGAGCCACCAGCTTGTCCAGTTCGGATGCTGCTGCCGGTCCCAATCCCAGCACTGTTGCTGTGCCCGCTTCCAGCTGCGTCCGTCCGGCGTCTCTGACCAAGGCAGCAACAATATGTGCCTGCTCTGCTTTCAATTGTAATCCCTGCAACTGCTCGTAGCTGTCCACACGCAACACGATCTTCGGTTGTCCCAGGCGACACCAGCGTTGCAGCACAGCATTCTGGATCTCGCCTCCCTCTGCCGCCCTCTGATAACACATGATAGCGGCATGAGCGCATTGTGCCGCCGTTTTGCCCTTGCTCATCTTGAGGTCGCCGCGTACGATAAGCGCCAGTTTTGTTGGTTTGGCAGCAGCGACGACACTGACACTGGCGCTTACCAGTTTACGTATAATCTTACTTAACATCTGCGTATTTCTTGGTCTGCTCGTCCACATACTTTTGCATGCACGCCTTGAACTCCTTGACTTTGTCTTGACACGTGCGCCAATCTCCTGTCTCGGCGATGCACTCCTGTACCTTGTAGTGTAGCTCAATGCAGCCCGTTTTCTTTAGCATCAATTCAACAGGATCTTGGTCAGCCGCAGACATTTTAAGCTCTTATTTGAATGTTATGAAATAATTTCAACAGACCGCACGAGCGCAGCTGTTTCCCACCACCAGTGTTGCCAGAGTATTGTGGCTTAATTAAAATAAAAGAATTGCCAAAATGGCAGCACTGCCCACCACTAGCTGCAGCAAACTCCTGTTATCGATTTGCGATACATGCGACATGCATTCGCGCCTATCGCACAGCGGGTAAGTGCGATATTAAAATATTTAAAATAAACAAAATTTGTGTTTGCTTGCGCTGTTTATTCTTTTTTAAATGAATTAAAATATATACTTATTTGTAGCTTTGTTGATAAATATCACAGAGGCTATTAAATAAATAACATGATAAATAAGAGTAGTAAAATTTTTAAGTCATGGATTCCAATTACAGTTTATCCAAATACTGCACAAGTTCTGGCAGTCCGGGCTTGAGAGCTTTGCGCAAACGTGTGTCCTGCACAACCTGATAGGGTTTGCTGTTGGGATCACAAGGATCTCCGGGCAGCATCTGCCAGTGATCGAAGACGCATTGAGGGAACGCCTGTCCACGAGTGTTGGTTCGCAGTTCGGCCGTGAAGCCGAATGACTCGTTGACCGGCAAATAAGACTTGACCATAAACATGGGTGTGCCCGGAACCTGAGTTTCCTCAAGCACATGACCGCGTCGACGACTCAGCACTTTATGGATACCGCCAACGGCCAAATTATGGCACTGAATTTCGCACAGATACACTGGCTCCAGAAGACGCGGACTGGCGGTTATTGCGGAGGCGTATAAGCAGCGCCTGGTGGTGGGAATGAGCTGACTGCCACTTCGATGCACTGCATCGGCATGCGCAACCACATCGTGTATATCAAAGCGTACTCCTCGCATGTTCTCCTCGGCCAGGACGCCCTCTTTTGAAGCCCACTGGAAGCCGGCAATCACCGAGTCCTTAATCTCGTTCAAATACTGCACTGACTTGGTGCAGTCTACAATGATATTGGGACCGGTGCAATCTGGACCAAAGCTCCAAATCTTACGGGCCTCACTCACATCATAATCGTACTTCTCATTCAAATATCGCGCTCGTTTCTTGAACTCGTCGCGGGAAGTAACCACGCCATTGTCAATGTCCTCGGGCAATCCCTCGGGCATGGGTTGAGCCTTCATGGTCAAGCGGTTGTGCTTGTTCCGTGACTTGGACAGACACAGTTGATTGGATTCCTCTAGAACCGTTTCACGGTATGATACCAGAGGATCGGAAGTCTTTAGAGGAATACCAGCGTGATCCTCCTCCAGATCCTTAATGCATATTTCCAAATGCAATTCACCGGCACCAGCAATAATGTGCTCGCCAGACTCTTCAATGATGCACTGCACCATTGGATCGGATTTGGCCAGACGCTTGAGACCAATCACTAGCTTTGGCAAATCCGCTGGATTCTTGGGCTCAACGGCAACTCGCACAACTGGAGATACTGAGAACTTCATGACCTGCAATTAAAAAAAGAGATTAAGTTAGACACTTCATTTCAATATCGCAAATTAATTTATGAGAACCCAAAATGTGCGTTAAACCAAGAGGTCTTACCTTCATGTTGTGCGCCTCCTTGAAGGTTGAGATTGTACCCGTTTTAATCAGGAATTGATCAACGCCGACCAGTCCACAAATATTACCAGCTGGCACATCCTCAATGGCCTCCACAGTGCGACCCATCATGAGAACGGTTCGTTGAATCGCCTTCTCGTGTAGATCCTCCTTCTTGCCGGGCACATAGTTCGGTCCCATAATGCGGCATTTCTGTCCCGTGGACACTTTGCCCGCAAACACACGACCAAAGGCATAGAATCGTCCGATATCTGTTGTGGGCACCATTTTCGAAATGTACATCATCAAAGGACCGTTGGAATCGCAGCTCTTTATCGCAACAGCCGCTTCATCGTCCTGGGGACCCTCGTACAACATTTCCATGCGGTACTTCTGGGCCACCACAGGTGATGGCAAGTGGATGGCAATCATTTGAAGAAGCGTTTCACCCGCTGGTAACCAGTTTCTCATCACAGTCTTCAGCAACACTTTTCCCTGCTGTTCCTGCTCCTCGGGCTGAAGCTTGACACCAATTTTTTCCAGCAATATTGGAATTTCCTCCGTTTTGTAGTTCATTATTGCATCGAATACCTTGTAAATGAGGTCCAATACGTACAGACAAAATGATCGCTTACTATCCGAATCTTTACTCGATTGCCATTTTCTCGAATTCATGTTGAAGAAGTTGCTGCCCCAAAGTCTGTAAGAAAGATTTAAACAATTCTTAAAGATAATGGGTAAATTTTTTAATGAAATAACTTACCGTTTCATTAGTTTTCCGACATCAATCTTAAATTTATCGGCGTACATTTCGGCAAATTGTTTGAGGGTAAAGGCCCAACCATGAAGACCGGAGCCGAAACCGACGGAACCCTTTGCTGGATCAACCGAGATTTCGCCCATGGGTCCACTGTCATCATTATAGGTGGCAATTATGAGATTTACATTCTCGATAATACGCTGAAACGTTTGGTACAGCTCCTCGGTATCCAATTGCAGTTCGAGCAATGCACGATCCATTTTATTCAGGAATAGAATGGGTCGAATTCGTTCCGCGATCGCCTGACGCAGCACCGTCTCCGTCTGGACACAGACACCGGAGACGCAGTCAACCACGACAATGGCACCGTCGGTTACACGTAAAGCGGCCGTCACCTCTGAGGAGAAATCCACATGACCGGGTGAGTCAATTAGATTAATTAGAAATCCTTTGGTATCCTTCTCGCATTGATCAGACTGGGTGATGAAACACAAATCCTTGTCCTCAAGTTCAAAGTACATGGTGATGGCCCTGAAGTTGGAATTGTTAGGAAATTAATATAAACAAATATTAATGAATAAGGTTAAAATGAACCTACGTTGATTTGATAGTAATACAACGATCCTGTTCGTCCTTTCTGGTGTCCGTGAATCTCATATTGCCCGCCTTGGCGTTCGCAATGATTCCCGCCTTGGAAACCAGCGAATCCGTCAACGTCGATTTACCATGATCCACATGAGCTATAACCGATATGTTGCGTATATTACGCCTCTTCTCCATCAGGTCACGTATCTCGTCCAGTCTTAACTTCACCATCTTTTAATTGTACTTTATCACCTTGAATCTCAACGAGAAAACACTATGCGTCTACATTGGACGCGCTTTGAACCAAATATTCATTACGATAACTGCCTCAGTTCGCAGCCCTTATAAACACTTTCAACCAACTGATTTCATGAAAACGGTCAATACAGCTTGAACTTTTATCGTAAAGCTTTCATTGGGCATTGTTTTGTTAAGCTTTTCGCAAGCTAAATGTCTGGCGAAATTCCATAGCAGACAGTGGCTTAGGTCAAAGGGGGATTTGTTGACAAAACTTAACCAACTTAACAAATTTAAAATAAATTTTTAAAATTTATTTATCAGTCGTTAAAATTTAATTATGGACTGAGATTAGAAAAAAAAACTAAATTCAATATATAGCATTTCTCAAAATTTAAACCTGATAGGGTTAAGTTACTCAGATCGATTTTGAATTAGTTTATTACCATAGAATATAATTTATTGTTGTTTCCTACATTTTCCATCTAAAGTTCCCCTTAAAATATTTGCCTACGCTCATGTTATTTGTCATCATTACCTTGTGTTTGTCTGAACGTCTTTAAATTAAATAGGCAAAGCTTTTAAAGCTTTTTAAAGCTTTACAAATGCAAAACTTTTGATATTGTTCGAATAACGATTATGTCATAAATTATACTTGTACGCAGTAAATATTATGAATGAGCGATTTGTTATCAATTCAAATGAATCATTTTTTTTGGGGATTTTTATTTAAAGTTTTAAGTTTAGGTATAATATTGTTCGGTTGATTCTCTTATCTTATTTAAGGCTATTCCAAATTAAAGAATACTATAAAAAAAATATGGTAACTTAAAGAAATTGTTGAAAATATTTAATTTGTAACAGATCTGAGACTTTTTAAGAAGACTTTTTTACACCGTATACTTTATGACCAATACGAATATGACATTATGTTGGCAATATCTTTAAAAATATGTCCCATTCAATGTGATAGTTAAGAGACTTAAGAAAAGACATTGCTACTTTGAATTTTGCGACTTTCCGCGAGAAGTTAGATTTGCTTTTCGATATTGCTTCGATGGAATAATATGTAATGTGTCTTGAAATCATTCATGGTTCGTTGATTTTATGCACTCGTTTGGTAACTTGTATTTTTTTTGAAATGGTTTTTCTTTTCTTTTGTTGAACGAGTGAATCAGGGAATGAATACGTTGGGGAAAACTGAGTGAGTAAACCCTTATCAAAAGTATTCGCATTTGCATAATTTGGCTGCAGCAACTGTCGTTTGGCATTAACATAATTTGGCTTTAATTGTTGCCAGATTTGCGACCAAATGCAACACAGTACAAGAGACACGCCCACTCCCATGTCTGGCAACATAGTAGCAATAGCCCACAAAAAAGAAGAATGGTTACTTGTTTATGGGTTCAGTCAATGGGTTCTCTTTTTACGCATCTGGTTGCATTATTCATGAGCGAGTCTGCGGCGCGTGTTCCACATGTGGCAAGTGGTAAAGGGGCAGGGGAAGGGGAAGATTTAGATATAAGGTTTTTCAGTCTCTTCTATAAACTGCGTCGCGACGCTTTTTGCTTCGTTTACATGACGCAGTTGTCAAGTAACAAGAAAACCCACGCATCGTCTACATAGTGTTATGTTTATCAACTTGAATCTTTATTTACATTTTAAGCAATATGCAAATACTGTCCCTCCCCATCCCTGCCCCCTTGGACACTTCCGTTTCCGTCCAACGAAATTGCCATGGAATTGTTTACGCTTTGCAAACTTGCGGATTGTGTGGCCAAAACTTGTTAATTGCCAGTTGGCTGCCAGCCCAAAAGTTTGCCTTGTAAGCGATACTTGACAGCAGTTTCTGGTTTACTTCAAGACAAATTTACATGTTGAATTCCCTTCCCCTTGCACCCACTTCAAGCACTTGCTCATCTTTGCTGAAAACTTAAATCTAGATTTAAATTCTGGTCAGAAGTAAATTCCATAAATGATTTCTATGTTTCATGGCATACTTGTTGGGAATAGTATTAAAGCTTTTCAATTAAAATAAAGACTGCATTTCTATAGCACAATTTCTGGCGCAGCTTTCATTAATAAAAATAGCAATTATTATATTATCCTTATTGCATGAAAGTTGAGTTGCCTTTGGCAGCTGTTGCCTTTAATCAATATGCAGCTACTGTGGCCAATTTCCTGTTCCGCCTGATTGACAGGCGTTCAGTGAGGCGTGGCGCCAAATATTAAAGAAGGCCAAGACCAAGGGCCAAGTCAAAGACAAAGCCACAAGCAAAGCCGAAAGCCAAAGCTAAAAAGGATCCACAACTGATTGGTCAGCAATGGATTCAGTGAACCATTGCATAATATTAACCAGCTTATTTGGCATTAATTGTTATTACTAATTATATATTTAACAATGTGCAATTAGCACGAAAGTCACTTCTTTGGGCATAATTCGTCCCCAATTAAATTACAAAATTGATAATAAACAGTATATTTAATGCTTTAATGACACCAACTGAAAATGTTGTAGAAAAATTCGAATTTCGCTGTATTACATTTAATTTAATTTGTAAAATATAAGACCTAATTTCAATATCATTATTCATCTATTCTAAGTCCCAATTTATTTATATTTTTATTGATTTCCTAATCTGAATATTTTCATCTTAGCTTATTGAAAACATGTATATAAATAACAGATTTAAATATTTATTTTACTTTTCAATAGACAATCAAATCAGTTACTTAACTTAAGTGTTGAATTAAAAAATAGACAATTACAATTACATTTAATCAAACAAGTTGCATGCAAATTTAAGCTTGTTATATTGATTAGAAGCTGATTGCTGCAGTACTAAGACATATTAAATTCAACTAATGTCCGTGTATCATAACCACATTGTTATCTTCTTCATCATGGTGTGCAGTCAACTTGGAGCACATAATTCAATTAGGCCCAATACATTTTATCTTAAATGGAATATCAAATTTAAGGCAATTGACATTGGCGCCAAATTGTAAAGCGATTAGTTACACACAAACACACGAACACACACACAATTGTCGTCAGACAAACTAATTTCATTTAGATGGAAAATTAGAAAATTTACCAAATGCTGTAAATAAAATTTACCCAAATTATCAACTTTCTTTTGTCCATAATTGGCTTTTGTCGCATTTGTCACAAATTGATTTACTTACTAAGTCAACGAGCGAATTACAAATAAGGCTAACAGAATTTAAATGAATTTGTATTCCAATTAAAAACAGTCTCAGCCTTTAATATTGTTTAATCTAAACAACAATCCATTCACTGACAATTTATGCTATCAATTGTTTCAGCTTACACATTGAAACTATATTTGAAACTGGACTAGGTAAATATTTGACCTATGTTAATGTGGTTAAATGCAGGTCAAAGCCAGTTTCAAGTCACCTGTCCGGCCATTTGGCAACTGTGTAAATATTATCAATCCAATGGGGACTATATAAGTCAACTGATCTTTCGAAATTTTAGCATTACGCACTTTGGAGTTGCGTGCAATTGTTGAAAAGTATTTTTTTATATTCATAATAATTATAATTCACCATGAGCTTTGCATCGCTGTGGTTCCACCTGCTCCTGGTGTCCATCTTGCTGATCCTAATTTCACCGGCTGCTGAGTCAACATTTCTTTTCTTTTCCTGCATTTTCCGTCTTCCACTCTGTCCATTCCGTACAACGACAACGATGGCAGGGGGATAAATTATGAACAATTATCAACAGCCGACGTCATAAACGGATTCAAATTTGAGCAACTTAGCGATTCTGGAATATTATTTTATTTTAAACTAAATTTGCAGCTGTTTCAATTCTAAAAAATAATGTACACTAGAGTAGAAATGGATTTCATCAGGACATAAACCTAAGTACTTTATAAAAATTGTCCTGTAATCCTGTAATCTTCATTTAAAGTGAACATGCGATAGTTTTGCCTCCCAAAACTAAATTCCTTAAAAATTTACTATCAGAGTTTAAAGGAAGTCTTAAGAGACACTAGAAAGAAGAAAACATATATCAACTTGACTAAATGATATCAAAGATAATAAGATAATTTTTCTAAATTCATGTTTTTATGAAATTCTATAGAAATTCTACCCATATTGTTAATAAAGATTGTTATAAATAATAACTAAAGCACATTTGTAATTTAATTTCTTACTGCTCATTTCTCTGAAATTCAATTAAAAGTGAAAACTTGTTGAGTTCTTTTCAATGCTAACACCTTAAGTGTGATTGAAAGCTGTGAAATGTTCTATAAATATAAAGACGAAAGCTTTCAACAATTGGCCAAGTGCCACTTTAATTGCCATTGAAGTAAGTGGCAAGTGGCAAGTGGCAAGTGAGTAAGTGAATGAATGAATGCTATTCGAATCAAGTCGAAAGTGGAGTCTGACTTAAGTCAAAGTCAAGTCAAGTCAAGTCAAATAGAAGGCTTTCTGCTTGGTTGAATAAATACACGAGTCTTGAGTTCATTTCAAGTCGATGGCAAAGTTTGTCATTAGTTAGTTGCGCTAATTAAGTGCAAAGCGCATTAAAGCCAACTCAACGTGCAAAGCTTTTACTACGTGACATGATTATGTAATTTCAGTACTTCCACACACCGAACCTGAACCAGAAACTGAACCTGTAACAGAACCGATGAGCAATGACCACATTAATGAATGCTTAGAGTAAACTGTTGATGTTGCTTTTGTTGTCGTTGTTCTTTTCCTATTTTGTTGTTGCTAAGGCAGAAGGCAAATGACATTGTCATATAGAATTACCCATTACTCAATTCAGCTTTGCTCAACGCGAAAAGCTTAACTAAACTTTACTTCACTCAACCTCATCTCCCAACTCCCTATTTTCTCGCTCTCCACAGAATTCGCTTTACTTAAGTCCTGACCAGCACAAGTACAAAAATAATACGCACATTTCTTCTGTAAAATTTTAAAAGATTTAAAAAATAATGTCTCGTCGACCTTTAGGGACGGAAATTTTTTATCCGGGAATCAAACCGATACAAATATTGGTTCCGGATCATATACTAAAAAATCAAAACTAAAATATGAAGTTAAAATTTTATTTAAAATTTAAATTTGAATGCAGCATGTATTTAGAAGCCAAACCATGATCAAAATGACATTCCGTTTAGAAATCGGCTTAGTTTTGACAAAGCTATGAGATTTAAACTTTTTTGAAAAGTTTTAAGGGTTGGTATGCAGTTTATGGGTAATGGGATGGCTTATAGTCGAAAAATATCACATTTTTTAAGTGATCAAAATTTAAATGCAGAATCAATTTGGAGTCCAAATTATGAACAAAATGACATTCCGCATGGAAATCGGTTGAGTTTTGACAAAGTAATGAGATTTCAAAGTTTTTGAAAAAATGTTAAGGGGTTGGTATGCAATTTATGGTTAATGGATGGCTTATACTCGAAAAATATTAAATTTTCTAAGTGGTCAAAATTTAAATGCAGAATCATTTTAGAGGCCAAATCATGAACAAAATGATATTTTGCATGGAAATCGGTTGAGTTTTGACAAAGTTATGGAAATTTGAAGTTGGTCAGACTATGGACCTAGCCACTTTATAAATCAACATTTTTGTTATTTTTATAATATAATGCTTTAAAGGAAAAAGATTATTTACTGTAAAGTGGCAATCGCGATAAAAATTGAGACTATAAAACAGATTGCTTAAGTTTTCGTTAACCCAAAAATACATATAAAAGGAAAACATGAACAATTCTTCGTATTAGGGTTCCTGCCCATAGGGATTTAACTCGATCTAGACCTTAATTAGTTAATTTAAAGCTAAAAGATTGTATTACAATGTGTGTTTTTATACTCATAAATCTAGATATAAATTTCCCTGCTCAGCATAAAATGTGAAACGATTTTAAGTCTTGCAATTGAGTTTGCCTTGTATTAAATTTAAATTCAAGTTGGTTATGTAAATTGGGATGCCTCTTGAATTATCTACAACAAAATATTGCTAAATATTGATGCCTGAAAAAACATTTGGGTATATTTCCCATATGCCTGAGGCATCACTTTTTTCCATCGAAATGGAGGCCCAATGGAATACGGAGACGAACCCAATCAGTAAATGAAATTTGTAAAACACATATAATATAAGGAGAGAGGGAAACAGAGGGGTATCTATGCAAATAAAGCTATTTAGAGTTGGACTCCAAAAATTAACATTTCGTCAGCAGCAGCCGCAAATTTTTTTCAATTACCATAACATTGGCAAATGAATGAAATGGCCTCGAGCTTTTTGAAAGGAAGCACCAAAAGGAAGCTGAAAAGGAAGCCGAGAAAGGAGACCTCATTTGCTCTCCTCTTTCTACTCCTAATGCTCTGACTGTCTGTGTGTGTGTGAGGCGCGAATTCTTACAGCGAAATTTCATACACTTAATATCATGGTATTAATATTTATTTCTGCTCTTTAATATTTCTTCATTTAAATAGACTTTGAACGACCTCAAAAACTTGAAAGACTGGAAATAAAAATAAATGAGGAGTGTGAGGTTCTATTAAAAATCGTATTATTTGCTTAATAAATTGCTTTTAATTAAAACATAGTTAATGTTGAATCACAAAGAAATATCGAAAAGTCAATTCCTTTGAATTAAAAAAAAAATCAATAATGTTATGCGTAGACATTTGACCAAGAAAAATTGGTCATTAAATTTTGACAAATGTTGCCACATGAAAAATGAAAAAACAACCCAATGAAAAGACTCAAAAAGTTTTCCATTGTTCAGCAAGCTATCCAAATCAATGGGCATTTAATTAGTCAAATAAAAAGTAAGCAAAAATATTAAGTGGCTGAAATTGAAAAACAAGCATTCGAAGCAAGAGAGTGAAAGAGAAAGAAAGAGAGGGAGAAATGAGGTGCGAAAGTGAAAGTAAGAGGCAAGCTAGCAGTGAAAGCTTTAGCATCTTTTGTAGCATACAAATATATGCTTATTTTAAGCAATTATATTTTAAAATCTTACAACATGCTTGAAAGTTCAAATTTAAGCACTAAAACACAAATACATAGATTCAACTTAGAATATCGTAGAATATTTGTAAAAAGTTATTATTATCATCTAATTAAAATACACAAATTATAATTCATTTTTCAACAAAGCTTAGTCAATCTACTTATATATAGAAAAAGTTCTTTGGGTTTCATATTGCATACTTTTTGACGCCTATAGAAATAGTCGGTATAATAAAATATTATAATGGTTAATTAATAAAATATAGAAATTTGTGGATAATACTAAGATAACTAAAAATTATTTTAAAAGTATAGAAATTTCTATCTTATTTAAAAATTAACCTGTTGCGGATATAAATGAAAGATCGATTTACTTAAACTGGATATTTTTAAAATTGTCGTTACATTTGACTACATTTGATGCATCGTAGGTAGTAAATGGGGTTAAAGGCACTTTATGTGTGGAACGTATTCTATTCAGCGTTTTTATTGACAATAAAAGCTCACAAGCAAATCCAATTCAATGTTCAACGAATTGTTATTGTCCAAAAGGTGTAAAAAATCCAATTTATATTTACTCGCACATCAGTTTAAGCGTTCCAACCTCCGACCTCTGACATCCAACATCCGGTGTCCGTCATCCGTCATCCGTCCTCAACTTCTTCAACTTATTGCATACTTAGCGGCGTCACAAAGTTGCTGTCAAAGTTTTTGTAGACTTTAAAATGTGTTTTTATTATCTATGCAGGGAGGAAAGTGGAGAGAAGGGGAGTTTTTCATGTGAGCAAACAACTCGTTTTCGCAGTTGTTGACAGTCTTCCCCCCCTCCCCCCCCATCTCTCCGCACCCCTTGGCAGAAGTTTGTTTAGATTGTCGACAATGTAATATTACGTATACGTTAGCGCACACAATTTGCACAAAGCAAATTGCAAATATACGGCAAATTAATTAAATATCACTCATACGTCAGGAGGCACATTGCCTGCTGTTGTTGTTGCTGTTTCCTCCTGCTGAAAGGATGAGTTGCTAATCAGGACATGAATTGAAACTATGCATTGCCATACACATACAACATGTGGGAGTTGTGAATGTTGCATGCCAAAAATACGAGCCCAGATAAATAATGTTAGCTACATTTATATCAAAATATATACAGATATTTCTTGCCTACTCAAGATCAGACATGGAAAAAACTCTTGAATTATAAAATGTATCACACAATTATTATGAAAATAAAATATTTATTTATTAATTTACCTCGAACTTAAGGTCCTTAAGTAGTAAATGAAGTTCAAAGATGTTAACTAAGCAGATAATGTTAACTTTTTACTGTTAAAAAGCATACTTTTGTTTTACAGACTCTTACAACAATAATTATGAACATAATTGATGACAATCGAATACAATAGAGTCAGTCGAGTGTAAATGGCAAGCAACTGCTTAAATATTGTCACATTCTCTTGACTTACAATCCATATAAATAGGTCTCAGTTCTATCGTTAGAATCAGTCGAAAGCAGAGCACAGTATAAATCGGTGACAAAATGTTGGCCATCAATTTCTTCTTCTATTTGATGGTGATTACCATGCTATTGGTCTTCACGACACCAGCAGCCGAGGGAACCATCATGTTGTTCCTGTGTTTGGCACGCTCTCCCCTCTGTCCATTCAGAACAACAACCACGGCGGCGCCGTAATAATTGGATGACACATTGTGTACTAAAATCGAAAAAAAAAATAAATATATAAATTTGCATTGAATTCGCATGAGTTTTATTTTCTTATATCTTTCAATGAAGATCTACATTGCAATTAATTAATTTTGATTACAAAATATGCAATAACGGAGAAGAATGTACATACACATTTTTGTAGAAGTGGTATATAAAACATAACCTTTTAATTAACGTGCTATTTTCTTATACTCTGTTTCTTCATTTTTTTAAGTCGGTACCACAATTAATTCAACTTGAAGATCGTTGAGCCCTTCGTCCTTATCATCAGTTTTTATATAAAATAAAAATGATAAATAAGTCTTTAGTTAAAAGCTAAACATAAGAACACATAAGTAGTTACAAAAATATTTGTTTGAATTATTAAGCCAAAAGTTACTTTAACCCGATACGCACAATTATAGTCCTTTAGATTGTGGCTTAAGGATCAATGTTAATATAATATTTATTTAACCATTTGGTCATTTTATTAATTGCCTTAAATCCTATCCTAAAACTGAAACGATTTTTCTGATGTAATCTACTCTTATTTAAAAAAAAATTCTTATTCTAAGCTACAATTAAGAAATCTGATCATTTATTTCTGCAATGTAATATTATATTTTTATTTCGGCCTTGAAATATTTACATTAAGAAAAAATGTTACATTGTACAGTAAAAATATTGCTCGGTTAGCAGGTCTCTGGTGGTTCACATTTTGGCTCAGGTGCATTATCCGGACACAAAGGAGACCTTCTCAAACACAAGGCGGTAATGAATCCTTCGGCTTTAGGCACATTGTAGACCATTAACATGGCCACCAATGCCATATAGATGAAGAACTTCGGAGACATTATGTGTAGTGTTCACGATTTGTGTTCGCCTTAAGATGAAACTAAATGCTGTATTTATATGGTTAAATAAGAATAAATATTTGCTTATTTGTCGCGTTGGATCTTAAGGCATTCTAATAGACAATTCTTTTTGAAGAATGATCTATATTTACTTTGAAGACACGAGCTTCTTGTATGACATAAAATAAACACACAAGTTCTTTATTTAAAGTGTAATTGAATCTATTGAAATTTCAAAATGGAAATTTCAGAATTGGAAATTATGGAAAGAATCGATAAAGACACTTACACAATCGACTTGTGCTTATATTTGTATATTCAGAGTAAATAAAATGACTGTCATTTAAACACTTATAATAATATGAATCAAATATTTACTTTCGAATAAACCTGCCGTTTTAAGGAATGCTCAAATACGAGATACCCTGTTGCCAGTTCTAAGAGATTAAATTGTATGTAAAATATAATTGCATATTTGTTACTGATATACTACACAAAAAATAAGAAACCAAATTATTTTTTAATATTTAATCAACATTAAATTTAAACATATGTATACTTATAATTCAATTTAATGTGTTAATCATATTTTTTTTGTAATACTACTTATATACCCTTTTTCAATTGTTCACAATAAGTATATTTTAAGAGCCATATATAAGTAGGGGTCTGTTTGTAATATAGTCACAACTCAAAGAGGACGCAAATCGTTAACACTAATCGAAAAATGTCGCCAAGGATTTTGATCTATTTGGGATTGGTAGCCATGTTAATGGTCTACAATGTACCTAAAGCAGAAGGAACCGGATTATTTTTCTGCGCGATAGGGTCACCATTATGTCCGTATTACAGACCAACTACAAGGAGACCAGATAACAATAATAATGGTAATAACGAAAATAATAGCAATAATCGAAACACTGCTGACTGCAATACAAAGTTGCAGAATGGAATTCCTTGTAAATAAATATAATAAAAAAATCGAAACCTGAATAAAGCTGTGCACTTAACATACTCCTTAAAAAGTCTAATTTTTATCGTTTTAGAGAGTCCGAAATAAAAATGATCGTATTAGCTATAATATTTTATTTATATTGTAAAATTACTTTAAAAAATGCTTTCTAGTATCGACATTTACTTAAAAAAACATGATGAAACAGATCTTGTTTTTTTTATATAGCTGTTTTCTTATAATAAATATTTAAGAATGTGCCTTGCTGGGTTTCATAAGACTGTAATTGATCATTTTTATTGAACCAATAACAATATTTATTCTGAAAACACGATTCGATCGTTAAATATGGTTGTTTATAATAAACAGTTTATTTATATATATGAATTTTATTCATCAGGTGTGTGCCAATACTATATTATAAATTAGAAGCTATAATTAAAAAAAAAATACATGCATATGAAAATTGTTTATAAAAAGGGTGTAAATCGGTATAGATTTAATTCAAACAACCTGATTATCTTAAAATATGTTGGCTATTTTTGACGAGGTGTATTAAATAAGAAAACTAAGGAGATTTGTCTTGCAAATATATTATATACTCGTATATATTTTATTAAAAATTATACATTTGAGATAGGTTGACTATTTCAAGGATTCGCTTTTGTAAATGGTACTAGGAACCATTACTCAGAAATCCCATTTTCAGCGTTTCCATTTGAGCCTCCGTTTTCAGAGTTTTCACCGGTACCACCACCTTGGTCCGATTTCGGCTTGATAGTCGTCGTCGTCTTGATGCCTAATGGACACAAAGGAGACCTTCTCAAACACAATGCGGTAATGAATCCTTCGGCTTTAGGCACATTGTAGACCATTAACATGGCCACCAATGCCATATAGATGAAGAACTTTGGAGACATTTTATGTGTAGTGTTCACAATCTGTGTCCGCTTTAAGATGAAACAATTCCCATAACATTGCCCTATTTATATGAGTTACAGTAAGTAAACATAGAACCATATGTAAACTATTCTCATTTTACAATGTGCACGTGTTTATTGACTTATTGAAGACATGGGTTCCTTTGTTTCAGATTATAATAAGGAATTATAGCAATAAACAAATAATAATGGTTGCACAATTGACACATGTTTTTATTTAATTTATTACATATCATTTCTCTTGTTATCAGTTTGAAATGCTACTTATGGTATTATATGGAAAAGTGCTTTTAGTTTGCCATATTTTCAACAAAAGCTAATGAAATGTGGTGACTTTTGACGGCTTTCCCTTTGTTGTGGTTACCGTTTCTCTAATGCTCCGAAGTGGAAAACTCTGCGGAAAATGAAAGCTAAAAACAGCTTGAAGGCAGCTGAAAATAAAAGAGAGGAATATTTTTCGAATTAATTCAACAGCTGTAAACAATTTGCGTCAGTTGCCGAAAATTATGAATGAAAATTCGCTCAATGATATCGAAGGCAACAGTTGTCCACACACACACGCACACACACAAACGCACTTAGAATCCACAACCGATATAAACACAGCATCCACAGCACAAATGAATAGCTTCCACAAGCAATAGAGCGACTGCGCAGTTTAGACAGCCGCACATGGTGGAATCCATTCGGTGTTCATTGTGGATGCCATCTTTTGGCGCGTTTTTCGCAGCAACTGTTGTGGATGCCATTTGACTTGGACGCCGCTTGCTTTCACTTTGTCAGTTTAGTCCTGAAACGGATTCGCCCGAAGCGGTCGCAAGTTGTCCGTTCAATTACCGAACTGTTTATTTAAAAAGTGCAAAAATTTTGAAATTTAAGTAAAAATTTCTGAAAATCAAAAAGCAAGCAAAAATAAAAACAAAAATAAACGAAATTAGAAAGTATTTGGGTCGTCGCGAATTGTGCCAAGTGTGTTTATGTCTCGAATCGGGACAAGTGTTTAAAATAGAAATAACCGAGTGATAGAACTACAATTTTTGAATAGTACGTTTATTGAACTGTTTGCTATTTATTCTCGCATCATTTGCAGGCATCTGTGGAAGATTTGTCGGCCATGCTGTGAGCTCGTAAGTTGAAAAGTGTTTTCCACTCACTCAGTCAAATGCCAGTGGGTTGCCAGGGCCATAAATCAACAGACCGTTCGATCGGGCAACTTTATCAAAATGTTCATGCAAATATTTGCCAGTGTGCTTAGTCGGGCTTAAATCATTACCCATCTGTCTCGCATTTTCCATTCTTTTTTTTTTTTTTTGTATTTTTCATGTGACAGACTCTTGTCCAGACGGAAAACTTTACTTGTGTTAACTTGTCCTTTCTTTAGATGCCTCACAAAGTTTTGCTCCACTGACAACTGCAACAAAGTGTTAAATTTTACGGCTTCGATTTGATTGTTGCCAGACTTAGTATCAAAGATTAAAAGCCTTTGTGCATTTTTATGAACGTATTTAAACAGTAGTATTTATGTGACATGATTAAACTATTGTTGAAATATTTATTCATTCGAAATAAACTTGAAGCAGCTTTATATGTATACTTAGAAAGTTGAAATACACATTTAAAAAATACAAATTAAAGTTGTATTTATTTTTTGAATTTAAAAAATTTATTTCAATGTTTTATAATTATCTAAATATCGCTAATATTTTGTTGTGCCCTTAAATAATTTATTTTTTAGAAAGCAAAGTGGGTTTTACTTTAAAATTCGAAAAAAGAAAATTACATTTAAAAAAGATTCGTAAATGTATTTAGTATAATATATAAGTTAATAAAGCTTTAATTGAGCAAATTTTCAAAACCACTTTCATCTTGTGCTTAATATAAAATAAATTCATTTTGTGGCAACTTTTGATAACAGAAACAAAGAGGCAGCTCAAAAGCTAACAAACTCGAGAACAGACAAATAGATAAACAAAGAAAATCATGTAATTAAACGAATTGAAATAGTCAAAACTAAACTGAAGCTTAGAGCAAGCAATAAAATCAGCTTTGAGTCACGCCTCAAAATAAACGCCTGCCTGGGGATCAATCAGAATATCAAAGCAATTTGGGAGCAAATGACAAGCCATTTGGCGCAGTTCTACACTAAATTAGCATAAGCCAATCAGTCAGACAGTCAGTCAGTCAGTCACTCAGTCAATTCGTCAGCCGTGTGTCAACCCTTGCAGCACGCAACGAATTCACATAGAGTTAAGGCCAAAATCAGTTGACGTTAATTAGCGTACGCAATCAATGCCAAACACAGAACTGAAGACGAACTCATCCATTTACCTGTTCTTTGTGGTATCCCAAATTTGGTTTAATTAATGTTCGCGTCCTTTTTTTTGTGTTTTATAATTGTTTTGACTTTCAGTTGGTGGAAATTATCACGCATACGCCGCGTTGCAGCCTCTGTAAATTTGATGACAAAAGTTGGCATCGTTTGCTTTGTCTTCCACATGATTACCCTAGACAAATATTGTAGCCCTGGCTCAGGGGCACATTGTCTGTCGCATTCGCACGCTGAACACAAAAGTTTTTGTGGTTAATAAAATTGACGCAGCGCACATGGCGTATAAGTAACGTCGTAATATGCCCAGAGGGTCATATTTATATTTCATGTGCGCTTGACAATCATTTGATTATTTTTCCGCGCATTGTTGAGCCATTAAATTTGCGGCATAACGCGCATACACACACACACACACACATTCTCACACCTATAATCACGCATATGAATATCTCTATTCACATTTGGGTTAAATATTTTGTGGTCATAAATGAGCTTAAAGGCAAATACAAATTGTTTGTAACCTTTAGAAATTTTAGAGCTTATGCAAATTTATGCTCCTTTTTATGGCAACTCATTTGCATTGAGCCTGTTGACAGATGGAAGAATATCGATGAAATTGCGTATAGGATCCCAACTTAATGAACTGTTTAACCTTTCTATTTATATAAATGCTGCTTGAGTGAAGTCCTTTACAATTGTTCCG
The DNA here is from genome assembly GCA_951394115.2 of Drosophila phalerata. Taxonomy (NCBI): domain Eukaryota; kingdom Metazoa; phylum Arthropoda; class Insecta; order Diptera; family Drosophilidae; genus Drosophila; species Drosophila phalerata. The sequence goes on from OY729850.1 coordinate 6,301,048, forward strand.
CTCAATTTACATAGTACAATCCATTTTCAATTCTCTCAACTGATTTGCATGTTTCAATAAATGTATTCATTACTAATGATTTAAAAAAATGAATAATTTTTAAAATGTTAGAAAATACAAATTAAATTTTAGCATACTCAGAGGATAACGATCTCTGAATTCTGTAAAGAAATTTGCCATAGTCGTAATTGTGGTCACACAACAAACACACACACACACACACACTCACATACTTGTTAGTTGAAGAACTTTAAAAGCGTCTTGAAATACCAAAAACTTTCTATGTTTTGTCATTTTGTCACTTGGCCATATATATCATTTAAAGTTGAGGTCGAATAGGGCTGATGAGATCTTTGGCTCACTCTTGGGTAGCCTGACCATTTAAAAGCAATATATCCAAGTCTGAAAATTTCCATGGTAACTTTTGTGACAGCTCGGCGCCAGGAGATTGAGAGCAAGAAAGTAAAATAAATAAATAAAAATTGCTTGAAGCTTCAATTGAATTAGTAACAGCAGTCACCCGGGAACAAAACTTTTGCTTAGATGTTTGCTCATATAATTTCCGTGCTGGTATTTTTATGACCTCAAGGCGAAGGAGAGTATAGTGTAGTGAAGGGAAGGGACGGGAGGGAATGCCGAGTGTTTGATGGTGCATTCCTGTTGGACATGTTCGCATTTTAATTGCCAACAAATGTGTCGTCAGGACGGCGTCTTTAATTTATGTTCATATTTATCCGGCTTTTCTTTTCTACAGTTTTTTTTTCTTTCTCTTTTTTGATAAATTTTCTCTCCATCACCCGGCGGGCAGGTAATAATATATTGCATTTCATTTACGAAGTTGTCAATAGGCTGGCCAAATTGATATTTATGTGCTTTGACGACTTTGTTGCCGCACTATACCCTGTAACTGGGGAGGATTAGTAAAGTAACTATGTAACAGGCAGCAGAAAATGTTTTCAAGTTTAAGAATTACATTTGAAATGGACAAACAAATTATCAACAGTATAGTGTATTTTTCTTGGAATTATTTCCTGTTGAAATTTCATTTTCAAATATCATCAGACCTTAATAATTCTCTGTACTTATTTTTATTTTTATCTGGTCAACTTTAATTTGAAATTTCTATAATTTAATTGGAAATTTAAAGCCATTTTTTATTCTATTTGAAATTTTAAACAACAGCTCTAAGTTGACATTAGATTTAACATTAAAAAAATTGTTACATTATTTAGTACTTAAGATTTTTCATCTGTCTAGAGGGTATTACCTAGTCATTCCTCTGCCACAGTTTTCTTATTGAATTTTTTGTTTTGTCCTACGGCCATTAAGTTAAAGGTTCACTTGATTTATGTACAACTCGGCCTTTTTAATGCTGGCATGCTCAATCTTCAGCTTTCTCTGACTTTAAGTCCCTCTGTGACAGTTTTTTTCTCCTGGTTGATTCGGGATTTGTGCTGCGATTTGGTCACAATTCTTAAGCTCTTTATTCGGCTTGCTTACAACATTGTTAGTACCATTGCAAGTTTAAAGTTTTTATATTGTTGTCAACTGAATATTTATTGCGCTTTTTCTTTTATTTTTCCAGCTTGTCGGTTCGTGTGTGCTCAATATGAATTTCCCATTATAATTTCCGCTTCATGCAATTTTTGAAGCATCCTTTTGCTCGCTTATCCATTGTCAACAGCAGTTTTCCTTCGTTCTCGGTTCGCTTTATTTTCATTAATGTGTCAGTTCCATTTTCAGTTTTCAGTTTTACTTAAATGTTTGCATTAAAGCATTTGACATTGCTGTTAATGAGATTTTTTCAATGGCGCCTCTTTAAAGCAATCAAATTAATTCGTCATATTAAACTGATGAATGCTCTTGCCAGTTATTAATGGCCCTCCATAAAAGATTCAGGCTCAAGCCTTGGCTAAATTGCTCATTTATGCCATGGGCTTTTGCCGGACTCTCTCGTATTTCTCCCCAGTTAATCAACTGATTGCATAATAGGGGAAAGAAATAATGCAAATAATATTATGAATATGGAACAGATGAGCTTGAGCAGATGTTTAGCTCGAGATTATGCCACTTAATATATCTGGAAACCTTTTTTTCTGCAATTAATGCAATTGAAAATTAAATAAATTGTGCAGATTAATTTAAATTATAATTAAAATACATTTCACAATGAAATTCTTGTGGTTCATTTATATATTTTTGTGAATTGTACCACAATTTATTTAGCTAAAATACCGCAGAGTATAACAATTTTAAATTCAATTTTGTTTGTTTACTCTCAATTGATAAATTTGTCATTAACAGAGAACAAAGAACAATAGTTAATGAATGAATATCAATTGGAAATCGCTGTTTATATTTCAATATGTTCGCTGAGATGATGATAATTATAATATAATACTCTATTCAGTGTTTCGCTTTTTTTTATTGTTAGTCACAAGTGAATAAGGAGATGCACTCATATCAGTCGATTCGCTTGAATAATCAACGAAATTCAATTACAATTTCCATTTGTATATGACAGAAGAGTGGATAACGTCAGACAGTCAGTGAGTCCGTCAAATAGTCAGTCAGTAGTCAAGTATTTTCAATATATGAATCTGCCAGAAATAGGAAATTAAATAAATGCAAGAGGTAAAAACGTGTGCTGGCACTCGAAATAAAATCAAAGCTTGTTTCTCAGTTTCTGACTGAGGTTGAGGCATTGACAGGTTGTCAATCGAGGACATGCAACATGGCAAATGGCAAATGGCAAAAGGAGGAAACATCCAGTTAGACTCGTAGTCACTCAATCTGTTGATGCGGATAATGTGCCGACTACGTGCGTAATTTTAGTCCCTGCTTTGAATTTCCTACTGCTCTTGATATGTCTCACTATCTCACTTTCTCTCTCTCTCTCTATCTCTCTCTTTCTTTCCCTGTGTTAAGGTAACACAATGCCAAATAGGCTGAAAGATGAGCTGCTCCTGAGACTTGGGATAATGTTGTTATGTGATTTCATTACAATGCAGAAGACAAATATTTATGAGGATTGAAAGCTGTTTTTCCCCTTGATAAATGGATTGGCTTGTCTTCTGGTCACTTTGGTTGATGTCAATGCTGTAGCTGTTAGATTTATTGTAGAGTTAATTTTGATAGTGAATAGTGAATTGAGGTTAAAATCTTGTACATTAATCTTTTAAGCACGATATCAATCAATTACAAAAACTTTGCGCAAACTTTCTTTAACCTTTACAACATCATTTGCAATTCATTGACGTCATCGTGGTCTTCGTATAATATGACTGGTTGTTCTTATAAATAAATAGTTGAGCATCAGTTTTGCCACCTGCCTTAACAAAAACAACTTTTTCATACTTAATTCAGCTTTACTCTCTCACTTTTGCCCCTTTTTTCAAGGGCTACTTTGAGCACTTTCGAGTTGATGATTAACTTTTATATCATTTATCATAAAATCATTGCCCCAGAACTTGGTAAAGGAACCGCCCACAGACCGCCCACAGACCGCCCATCTACTAGCTGACCACAAATGCTATAAATAATGCACTGAAATTGCAAAAGATACAGAGAAAAACAAAGGACAACTAAATAGATACAATATGCATGGAAAAAGATGTTGTATCTTTTATGCTTTTCTGCTGTGTTACGCAACTTGAACACATTGTTCTATTATTTGATTTTTTTATTTTGTGTTTGTGTTTGTGTTTGTCTTGTTTGGTGGGCTAGATTTATCTTTTGGTTTACAAATAAAACAGACAAAAAACCATTTAATTTACATAAACATTCGCATCTAATACAAGTTACAGTCTACGCACTTCTTTTGTTGGTTTTTTGTTTTTTTACTAGTTAAGAACGTATTTAATTTTCATTTGATTTGAGTCTAGGGAAAACTTTTCAAGAGTGTTTTGGGTAAACTTGAGCTAGTTAATTAGTACATTTGTCAATGTAAATTTAAAAGTAATTAAATAAATAAACATAAATATAGTTTATAGGTATAACTATGTCATTTTTTACCATTCATATGTGTCTTCTCACAACAGGCTTAACTCTTTGATAAAACTTTATCATAATAAACAAAAGAGCTATAAACAATTCACCATCATTAGCAGTTATTGTTCAAAAATTGTTTACATCTGCCAAACGAGAGCTTCTTGTTATTTTTTTTTTCTTTGTGTAAACATTTTCATTCATGCTTTTTGCACAATTTGTGTTAATCTCCCCTCGCTTCATTGTGTCTGTGTCTTTGAGCTAATGCTCTTTTGACATTGACCGACATGTGGATAAGGAAAGTGCTCTGAAAATCTTTCTGCCATGCATGTAAATTGGGATTGAAGCTGTCGTCCTATGAGTACACGTATTATATTATGTCACCAGTTGAGTCTGAAGTGTAATTTACTGGGAGCTGTCGAGAATTGTTTGTCTCCTGTGCTGTGAACCTGCTGAGTTGGTTCCCAAAATGAATTTGCCTTGAATTATGTGGACAATAAATTTCTGGGCTGCCTGTGGCTTTTCCTTCTCTGTCTCGACTCTCATCTGGATATCGTGATTTTGCCAATTAGCCTGGCCCGAACAGGCATTCCTGGCCAAGGACCAAAAATTTCTTTACAATTCTGTGTGCCACATACGAAGTGGCACCACAAACAATGCAACAGCAATTCCAATTCAGATTTAGTTCCAGCATTTGTTTGTTTCTCTTTGGAGTCTCGTCGACATCAAAAATTTATCGCGATTCGCGAAATTTCCAATTGAAATTCGCTACATTTTTCAAACAGCCTTTGCCGTTGACAGATTGCCACAAAAGGTAGCAAACATTCAAACACAGAAAAAAACGGGGAAAAAGGGAAACAGGGAAACTTAAGCTAGAACTGAGATACTCTCTTGTAGCACAAACTGTAAATCATCGTATTCCTATGGGAGCAATATGTCAAAACTAACAAATCTGTAATAAATTTTAGATTTAGCTAAGGTATCAATATCCATATGTAAATAAATTAGGATAAAGCTGTAAGACATTGAATAGCTAATATCTATTGGGTCCTCGAATATTTTATATAAATATGTTCAATTGAATTATAAATAATCTCCCTAATACTAAAAATTTTCTTATCTGTTTAAAAAAAAATGATTGTCTAGTCAAATTATGTTTATGCTATTTTTATTTGCCTTATAATTTTCACTGAGATATTATTTGTTTATTTAGCGAGTTTGCTTTCAATTGCTGAGTAATATTGTTTTTTTAAAAAGTAAATAAATAAACATTTGCTATATTAAATTAAATAATTTTTTACAGTTAGTGTTTCTTTATTTTTAATACATTAATTATTAATTATTAAGTATACGACATGTAGAGATTTCACATAAACCAGTTTAGTGTATTGTCCAATGTATACACTTTCTGACAGAGGTAAAAAAACATCGTGGTGAAATTCTCGTAGTCAAAGTTTGGTATTTGCAAGGGCTACACTCTTTCATTTGTACTTTTTTTAACCTTCGTTTTTACCTTTAAGCCTGTCGAGAATGTGAGTTATGCAAGCTGAACTTATTTTATGCTGCTCTTGCTTTGTTCTTTTTCTCTCTCTAAATATTTGTTTTTAAGCCGCTTTTCAGATGAGCTTAAAGAGCTTGCAACCTATGTTTGTGGCATGCAGCTTAGCTAAGAGTTAATAGAATAGCTGAATGGGGGCAGCTTTTAAAATTGGAATAAACGATTTAGTGAAGGCATTGCCCCAGACTATAACGCTATAAACAATTTGGATAAACAATTGAAAAGCTGCCAATAAAGCGATATATTTACACAAGAAGTCGGGAATGGGAAAGGAAATGACCACATGAAATCAATTAAAATATTTGCAAGCGAGAAAATCGCACAACGCATAAAACTGCGTGTGGGGAAAACTTAAAACTTGAGACTGAAAAGTAATTGAATGTGACCATTAAAATAGCACATACGCCGCGTTGGCAGATATATAAAAAATAAAACAAAATGTAGAGGAAATGTTCTTTAAATATATTGAAATGAAGTACGACTACTAAGTGGCGTCTGTTTATGTGAAAAACAAACAAACAAACCAAATGCCAATGGAAAATTGTGAAAATGTGCCACACATTGTCCATCATTGAAGTGGAGCAAAAGTGAAAATTAATTAAATTTATACAAGTACGATTACTGACTATTTGACCAAGTATTTGCGTAAAATGCTTCAATGATTTTTCTTCATTTTGTGTGTGTGTTTTTTTAAATTTTTATTTTATATGTTGTTTTTCCATTGCTATGGCAACAACAACTACAGTGGGAGCAGGAGGAATGCTGTAAGTGAAACCTCTTGGGGCATTTCAAATATTTGCCAAATAATTAATCACGCCACGTCATGGAGTCAAATGGAGGCGCCTACGTAAGCGTCAGCAACAGTTCTCTTCTCCCACCTAACTATCGCTATCTCTCTCCCTCTCTCTCTCTCTCTTTCTCACTCTCTCTCTCTGTGTCTCTGTTGCTGACATGAAGAATTGCCTGTTGCCCACTGATAAAACGAGCTCTGACTACTCATACCAGATTATTATTATTATTATACATTTTTAAATAAAGTCGACAGTTGAATCTCTCTACACACGACCTTATGCCTCCTCCCCCACCCCCTTCTCTCCACTCTCCGCAGCAGTAACATCTCTGACTGCGTTCTGCGTTGATTTTTTGACTGACGGTTTTCTGCATTAGTCGCTTTCATATTTGAATCTTTCTCTTTCAAGTTGTATTTTTTCTTACTTATTGCTCACATTACAACTGACATTTAAATACAATTTAAAACTTAAATAAATTAAAATTCCAGTTTGCTCAAGAATAACATATTTAATAAAAATATCAAGCTCATAAATCTAATTGTTTTGAATAATATTTTTGAACAAATTCTTAAACTATTCCCTTAACTGTCTTTTTAAAATTAAATTAAATTTATTGTGTCAATTGTCCACTCCATTATTTATGTATTTGCAATTTACACAATTGTGTCGTTATTTACACCAAGAAATTGTGGCTTTTAGTAAAGAAGTGTGTAGAAAAAAGCAATAGAAACTATAGGGAAAACTTTATAAATTTCTTTGTTGAATATCGAACAACTGCATTTTTTTCTTTTCTCTTTCGTTAGTAAGCTTATTTTCTCTGTCTGAATGTTATTCGATTTCTAATAGCATAGAAAATTTATAGTGAGAATTGTCATTTACTCTCACTTTCTATTTCTCTAACATAAAATTGCTACAATCAATTTAAAAGCACACATAATACTTGCATCATTTATTTATATGAAATCGTGAAGTATCTTAAATTTAATAATAGCAATTGTACAGTTTAATTCGATTTAAAAAATTCATGTGTATTTAAGAATGACTTTAATTAAATTTAAAGTAAATTTATGCAAAGCAATCGCAGTCACAGTTGCCAGGACAAGAGCAAACAGGTGTGTAGAGAAATTCGCTTGGTTTCCAAAAGTCGACGAGAGTCTGGCAATTGTTCTTCTCGTATTTCTTCTTGATTCTCTCCATTTCCGGTTGCTTGTCACATTGACAGAAGTAGTCGCCTTTGAGGACTCTGTCCATGCGACCGCAGCACACATCGCAGACCAACTGATCAATGGGATTGGGATTGGAGCCAGAACCCTTTCTGGGCAATGCCTTCATGAGAATCTTGTGCGAAGTCTTTGCGTTCACGTCCAGTAAAATGGTGCAGGTCAAGTGAGGATTGAAAATGCTTTTGTGTCGTCTATTGTCCACAAAGATCTCATAATGATCCACGTAGTCCACGTCATGGATAAACCAGTCGATAGACAGACACCTCGAATCAATGCGTTTCACTTTTGTAATGCTAGCCGGATAACCATCCAGCGAGGAAGGCATTGAGTCCTGGCTGTCATCCAACTGATTGTCAATCCTTCGACGCGCATATGTCAACGCATTGATGTCCATGAAGAAGCTCTTCATGTGCATCTTCATCTCGAGTCGCCGCTTTCCCTCTGGGGTTCTCAGAAAGGCAGCTCTCTTCAATGCACATCTCACAGCCACACAATGACAACAGCAGCAATCCTTTTGATACCGCTCACAATCATCGGAGAAAGGTTCCACCAAAGCTTCGTCCTCCGTGTTGGATTTCACCAATGCACTGTCACTTGTCGCCTTCGTTGCATCTGCGGCTTTTGCTTCACTTTCCGCCGGAGATGCAGCACTCACCCGTGGACTCTTTGGCGGCGATGCAGTTGGACGCTTTGATGATGCGGTTGCTCTTGGCTCCTCTGCCATCTCTTCTGGCGTCGCAATGCTTACACGCTTCGACATATTTTCGTATTTGATCACAAATTGATAAACTATTGAAATTTATGAGAGATTTCTTAAACAGACAAAAAATTCGAAATTGTAAGAAATATGTTAACAAAAGTTTGCAAAACATTCAACTAAAAAAGCAAAGTATTAAGTGAAATTAATTAGGAAATTTATATAATATATTATATTATAGTTCAATCAACAGAATATCAAAATTCAAACAATGTATGAGACATTTCTTGACATTTGTTTATGCAAATAAGTCTTTAAGTAACACAATCAATTATATCACTAGAATTTCCAATATTATATGTTATTTTTATTTTTAATAAATCACAAAATTAAACTCTTCATTTTCCAAAAAATTATGTAATTAATAAGCAGTTATAACAGACATAATATAATCTTATTTTTCCCAAATAAGTACTCTGTACATATTTATTTATAGAGCCGCTTAGCATTTGTTGAACTTGGGTTATTTAAAGCCAGAGTTTATTAACTTGTTCTTAAATAAAATCTTCCTAAATGAATTCTTGACTCGTATCTAAGCATGACTGATTTTAGATTTATGAAAGATAAACATAAAACGGCATCGCTTGCAAATCGATGTGAGATACGTGCTGAGAGAAACATTTGCCATCATCTTCAATCATCTTCAATCATAACGAATCGCAGCATTTCAGTAGAACGCTTTATGACCCAAAATGAATGACCCAGTCTCTACACAGTTGCCAGCCTGGTTTCAGCCTGGTTTCAGCCTGATTTCAGCATGATTTTAGCCTGGTCGTAGACTGAGATGCCCGATGGTTGCTTGGAAAACAGGAGGAGACAGCGTAACTTTGTCAATATTTATGTTCACAGCTTGGAGCTGTGTGGGAGAAAGCAAATGGAACGCTATGAAATTTGCATAATTTATTGAAGGATAGTGGAAGGAGCTTATGAAGCAAGAGGTGGGAGGACAGAAAGCATACACTTTTTATAAATGGCAAATATTACCACGCCTGTCTAATTAAAACAGCTTGGAAGGCGTTGCATAATGAGCGATCGATTAGTTCTGTATTTGTCGTAGTCTTGAAAGCGTATACGAGTTTCGAGCTCGAGTTCGAGTTCGAATTCGAATTCGAGTATGTTTTACTTGGCAGCTTACCTTTAAGTCGCGAAGCATTCCAATTTAGCTGACTTCTTTTCTTTTAGCTCATTATTCGGCTTGGCTGCGCATACGTGGCGTATGATTAACACGCTCGCCACATTGCACATTACACATCCGCACCGTATGCCGTTGCCATTGCCAGCTTACAAGTAAAAAAAACCTGACACACACACACACACTTGTGTCGGTGTATTAAATTATGTTTGCCTTATGATTTATCTTAAGGAGGTCTCGTAAGTATTTCGAGCATGTACAGCAACGCCATTCCGACAATATGTTTTATCTGCTTCCTTTGTCTGCTTAGGCCACCCAACTTTATGGGCGTAGGCACAACGGGGGGCGTTCTAGCCACGGGATACCCATGGCAGCCAGTCTCCCAGTCAGTCAGGCATTTTAATAGACTTTCCCTCGTGTCGGCGCGGCTCTGACAAATGTAATTGCGTTCAAAAAGCAACCGTTGGTTGCTATCTCAGCCCAGCAACATACATACATACAGTATTGTGTTGCTTAAGATCCTTAAATCATAAATAAATACGCCTAAGCATGGGCAATGCTTAAGAGCACGACTAAGAATCTTCTCTGTGATTATAAATTATATTATTTATAAGAAAAAAAAATAATATTTCTTTCTGCTTTTCATAATTATTATTTTATACAAGTTATGACAGCAGAATTTTATTAAAGGTGGAATGATTTAAAATCTTGAATTTTCAAAAAACACAGAATGACACTTCGCTTAAAAATCAGTTGAGCTTTGATAAAGTAAATATTTACTTGGAGTATCCCTATTCTTACATAGCCAACTTAAAAAGATAATTAGCTATAAGTAGAAATTATTACAAAAATGAATATATCTTTCTTGAGCTTAAGACATAAAAATGAAATTGACAGGTCACATAGGAAATGTGCCTTCCAAAAGAAAACTTTCTGAAATTGGCCAAGAAATTCAATTAAATTGATTGCGGTCAGAGGTCGCTTAACGGCCGCAGGGTGTGTCCCCATAAGTTTAATATTTTTTGGTGCTGCTGCTGCTATTCGATGGAAAAAATACGAAAATATGTTTAATACATTTGAAACTGCCACTTAAGCGGTGTCCTCTGTATTTTTTTTTCCTGGAAAATTGGCGTGTTCCTCGAAATTGTTGTCAAACTTGTTTTGAAGTGCACATTTCATCGCCTTTGAGACGCAACTGTGAGACTCGACACGATGCTTATTGTGTGGCATTTTCAGCATTGGCTTAGACGTTTAAGTTTTGGCAATTGGCCTGGTCCTGGTCTTGGCCCTGGCCTTGGTCTTGGCCCATCTATTTCCGCCCCGGTTGTCACATCCGTATTTGTCTATGGAGAAATTTGTGTGGTTTTTGCGAGCGCAACGAATTTTGAAGTTTTGTAACTGAAGTATTTTTTGGGGGAGGGAGAGCAAATAGAATGCTACGATGGAATTTCGCTGACAAAAATTGAAAGGGTCCTGAATAATTGCCTGTCGCCTGAAGCAGTCAATAAAACTTGGTGTACCGCAGTAGTACGTGAAAACTTTACTCCAAATACAAAAAATAATTAATATGGCGCAGCTTTCATTACATTTGCTTCACCCCTACCGGAAGTCACATGCTGAATTCCCCGCCTGAAATACACAACAACTCTGTATAGCGAATTGCGCCAAGAGCTGTCATTAAAAATGAGTTGCCATTGGCAATTGCTGAGCTTCGAGCTTATTACCTCCCATTTACTAACCCTCCGACGATATGATCCGACCCCTTCTGCCCTCCTGCCCTCATACTCGACCTCGGTTTGAGTGCCAAAGCTAATTGCACTTAAATTTCTGTGTGTTTGACTCCTTTGTGGGGAGACCGCAAATGTTGTGAATGCGGCTACCGAAATGGGCACACATTAAAATCGCTTAAGTGCCATGTCAATTGAGTGAAAATTTAATCCGTACCTATGGCGCCCAACGTGCGCACATAAAATGCTTAAACACTTAAACGATTCCAAGCTAATAAATCAACAAATTCGTGAATGTGTTGATAAATTGTACAAATCTTTTACACAGTTTTTCTAACACAAACTATGTTAAGAGTTTGCACTTGGCTATGATTTATGGTTTTGAATATGGCGCCCAAAAAGTGAGTGCGTTAAGTGCTTATTTTATTCCTATCTATTTAGTTTTCCACCAAAAGCAGACATTTAAAAATATTTAAAAAAAAATTCAAATAATATAAACAAATTATTGAATATTAAATATTTAAATAAAAAAATAGCTGAGGGACATAAAATAAAATAATTATTCAAATATTCAATAAGTCCTATGAATTTTCAAATAAGATACGAATTTACTGCTGTTTCCTCTCAGCTTTTTCTTTAATCTGCCATCATTCAGTGCAGTTGTAAGCATGTTCAGTTCAATAATTTCAAGAAGCTGTCCAATAAATTCTTGATTTTATGGCAAACAAATGCATTTGAGCACACCTGACCAGGGCCAGTCGAAGGCACCTGACCTAAGTATCCACAGTATCTGATTTTCCCCCTTTAAGTTCATGTATCTGCGCACTGCAATTACACTATACAATATACCTACAATTTGCTAAGCTGCTTAGGCATTCAAGTGCCTATAAATAGCTTGTCTCAACGACCACAAGAAGATTGTGTTCGATTTGCCAAGCATTTTGTAACCACATGAATAAATAATACGCATACGCACTGTGGACTGTGGACTACAGACGGCAGAAATCAATAGCAATGGAACAAGCGACGACTTCTAAACAATCTAATATCAAATTGAAATTGAAACGACATAAGGCAAGCAAACAAACCGAAGAAACAAACAAACATACTATACCATACATCCGAGTCCCAAGTGAATCCGTGGAATAAACCCACGTCAGACGCGATTGGAGATAAAGGCGCCTGATTGCGATTCGAAAGTCTTTTGTAGTATTTGCCCGAATAAATTCGTATTAGTTCACAATGCTACTATCATCTGTGAAAGGGGTGTAATCATTTTCCGTTAGCATCACAAGCACATCAGCTCAAAGCCCAAACAAAACCTTCAAAAGATAATAACAGAAAGGAATGCCAATACACAGCAGACACAAGATAAATGAATGAATTCCTTGCAGCAACAGAGCAAAAGCCATGGCTCAAAATCAAACTCAATCAGCTGATTTTTCGACTGCACTAAACCAAATATTCAACTTTTGAAATCTAAAGCTGCATTTCACTTCTATGTACATCTTATCCACTCTGCAAACAAATTCTTCAAGCTATAAATTTAAGAGCTTAAGTTTGTGAGAAATAAAATCGACAGTTAATAAATTTAACAAAAATAAAAAAAGAAACAAATAATTTTGCTAAGTTAAACTTTTTATAGAAGTCGATTAAGAATATGTATAAATATAAAAATAAAAAACACTGTTAATTGTTTAGTTTAATTAATAATTGACTTAATCGAATTTTCAAATATTTAATACAATTTATTTTAGCTTAAAGCAAATAAAAATACGTCAAAATTTAATCATTTTATTTTTTAAATTTATATTCTATAATTTCAATTAAAGCCATACATAAAAGCCAACCAAAAGGTAATTTATTACAAGCTTGGATACCCAAGTTTCCTTTACATTTTATTGGTAATAATTTACAAGAATTTTTCGATTTTCTATCTAATGTTTTTCATTACCTTACATCATTTTGGGTAATAGAAAAAGGGTTACATTGTCTGAGAAATGCCGCAAGCCATTGTTTATGCATGTGTCTGTTGTTTTACACTTGGGAGAAACATTTTTACATATTAAATGAATAATCGACAACCCTAAAAGAGGGTTGGCAACGCGTATGTGTGCTAAATAAGCCACAACATGCAACTGAATTTTCTATGTAATTTCAGTACATTACGTATATGCAATGTAAGTAATTTAATTTAAAGCAGCTTAAATCATTTGACTTTAACAAGTATTTGGCTCTCTTTTTGCGTTGTCTCTTTCCATATATGTTATGTCTTTCTCTGTCTTTTTCTGTGTTATTTGCAGCTTGGCAACAACTGGCGCCAGTCAAAGAGCACAACAGCAACAGCAACAGCAACAATAACGGTAATAATAACAACAATTGTGGTCAGAGCTAAAACAAAATGTGCAAAATAAAACACGCAACTGCGGCAGCAACACAACAACTAGCAGCAACAACAACAATAACAACAACAACAGCAACAACCACTCCGTTGAAAACGTAAATGCCATAAACTGAATACACCCCTTAGCAAAAAGTGCAAAACTTGAGCCGCAAAAAGGAAACGGAAGTGGCCACAACGTCGACCACGCGCACAGCAACAACAACGAGAACAACAGCAGCAACACAAAGACAGACAGAGAGAGAGACAGAAAGAGAGAGGAAGTATCTGTCAGTGAGGCAGTGTGACATCTTATATCCTTAAAGCAAGCCACTGAACATGTACGCAGCCCTAATGGACATGAGCCAGACACTGGCGGCAAGTCTCGCATATGCACCACTGGAGGCAAGTGGTGTTGCAACCGCTGCGGCAGCAACAGCCGGTCTAAATGTTAGCCAAGTCAGCAACTTTAGTCTGTTGGAGGCAGCAAAAACCGCCTTGGGGAACGGACACAATGCCAGTGTCGAGGAGAACTCGGGTTACGTGGATGTCTGGGATCGCCCGGAGACCTATATTGTCACCGTGCTCTTTACGCTCATCTTTATTGTGGGCGTGCTCGGCAATGGCACTCTTGTCATCATATTCTTTCGACATCGCTCCATGCGCAACATACCAAACACGTAAGTGACAACCAACCAACCATCCAACCACCCCATCATCCAACCACCCGTGGTGCTTTTCTTGCTTCCGCATAATCATAATCATAGCAACCACTTAATATAAATAGACGTGTGTATTTTTGTATATTCAGTACTAAAAAATACCAACCAAAATTGCCACTCAACATTCATGGGCTGACTTATGAGCCGTCTTCTCTGATTTTATTGTTCCATGTTATCCATAGAAGTCAGATACATCACGTTGCGACCAAAACAGCTGTCAACATTTTGGCCAAATTAAAAGTTAACCAAAAGAAAAAAAATGTTCACAACTTTGTGTATGCTGTCAGTGTTTCAGAAATACTAAACACAACTTGAGAGAATTTAAAGAGAGAAACCCTCGAAAAGGTCCCAGGCGTCATCACTTAGGTTCAAAGGGATCAAAAGAAAACATTAAAGCTGCCTTCTGCATCCCTTTTCAATTTCAATAATCCCTAGCTTCAAAATCCATTAAGATATCTCCAAGTAACAAATACTTTATTTATATTTTCTAAATTATATATATTTATTTTCATCTAGTATACTTATTTATTTTACCAATATGGGACTTTATTATTTACAAAAAATTGTATTTATTCAATGCCAGTTTGAGCATAACTAGCTAATATTTTTATACCCGCTGGAATATTAATATTCGTTTCAGCACAAATATTTGTCCACGCTGCGTATGCGTGATGCGTTGACCGACAATTGGTTACAAGTACTGAGAGTATTTTTTTTTAGGTGACTTTACTTGTGATAAGCTGCAAAGCTATTGAGAGAAAAGCTGTAAGTTTATAAGTATTGGCAAGCGAGTTTCGAAAACATTTTATGGCCAACAGCTGTTGGCATTATATTGTAGTATGTGTATTGTGGGGCATATGCAAATGTTTATTAAGTTGCCAACTTGTACAAAAACTAACAACTATGTAACGTGGCTTGCGGCTTGTGAAAGCTGCTGTATAGTGAAAACTGAAAAATATAAATAAATTGAAATGTAAATTCAATCAAAAGTTTTGCCACCCAAGGCGACAACTTGCATCCGGTGACAAAAGAAGTCGGCAAACGAAGGGAAGAGTACAAAAGAAGGGCAACACTTACATAACAAGCATATTTATTATAAATTGTCTTCACGCCTCGACTGTCAATGAACACGAATTTGTTCAGTGCAATTTTCCTTGAAAAATGCCATTGAAGGCTGTGCACAAATTGACTGATGAAGGGAAAGGTGTTTAAGGTGTTGAAAGTGTCCAAGAAAATGTCCATTGGAGCTTGGACAGCTGCAATTTGGGCACCCAAGGATCATAATTTTAATACCTGTTACTTAAAAAATAAGTAATAGGGTATATTGTGTTCGTTTGAATGTTTGTAACAGGGAGAAGGAGGCATCTCCGACCCTATAAAGTATATATGTCCTTTATCATCAACAGCTGAGTCGATATAGCCATGTCCGTTTGTCTGTCTCTCTGTGTGAGCGCCTAGATCTCAGAGACTATAAGAAATAGAACAACCAAATTTTGACACGCAGATCCCAAAGACGTTGGAGCAGGTCAAGTTTGTTTGTTTCCCGAAAATCGCGAAAAAGCACCATACTCAGAGTTTTTAAGATAATTCAGTTATATATTTATATTATCTATAATCTCACTTAACCGCAGCAAGATCGGACAAGTACAACGGGAGTAAAACGAAACCAAAGTTATTAATAAAGTTATTATTTCAATACAATCACCTAAAAGTATGCAGTAGTTTTTGTTAGGTAGTAATTTTTTTAAAGTAATTTTATATACATTCAAATAAGCAACGGGTATCTTATGGTCGGGATCTCGAACCTGCTTTTCTTTCTATTGATGTCAAAAGTTGTGTGTGTCTGTCTGTCTAGACAAACGTCAATTGGCAGGAGTCAGCACTAGCAAATTAGAGGTCCTAATGATACACGTTAAGGCCAAATGTCTTCAGTCTGGTTCCAAATGCCTTTTGCCACCAAAATCGAAGTTCAAGTCATGTCAATGCCAAAGAAATTTGTGAAAAAAAGGCAACATTTGCCTTTTTACATTTTTCTCATATTTAACTAGGTCCCATTCTGGCAGATACTCTAACTGTCTACAGCAGACCTAACTCAAGAAATCCCACTTTAAAATGTCCACAACACACACAATAGAATTCTCTTACAGTAAAGTGCGCTTCGAATCAAGTGCTTTCCAAATGAATGAGCAACGTGCCACACAATCTCAAAGTAAAACTGAATAAGGAATTGGAGCTGGAGCTGGAACAGCAATAGAAACAGAAACAGGACACATGACCCAGGACCCTTATGTAGAGATAGCAATTCCATTTTCAATCCCAGTGCAACCATGCAGCAAATTTGACACGTTTAACTACGTGTTTGTCAACTATAAATAACAAATTAAACAATACTCAAATTAAAGGGTTGTCACTCCTTTGTTACCCATTGGATAGTTGTACCTACAACTCTTTCAAATACTCTGAAAACTTTACTTTTTATCTGAAAAATCTTACTTAAAATAAAGGTATCAATTAATTTTTATATCTTCAGCATCAATTGCTAAATTGAACATAAAGTAGGCAAGAAATTAAATGTTTGAAGTGATTTTTATTTGAAAAAAATTATTTTTTTTAAGATATAATAATTAATTTTTAATTTATTCAATTTTTGATTTCCTAGCCCTACAAGCTGATGCTTATAAATTATAGCACTAGTCACTAGTCAGTCCCAAATTTTAATATTTGACAAGTTTTATAGAAATTTTAATTTATTTCTCAAAAAAAAATGTTATTATATAAATATCAAAAATTCTTAATTTTTGCAACATTTTAGGTAAATAATGATAACATTTCCACTCCATTTGAGAATGTTCAATTTCAGTTCAGCTTTTTTTTACATTAATTTTATCTGCAATTATATGAGTTCTCTTTGTATTTTTTTTTAATAGATTACTATGTCTGCCTTCTTCCTTTTTATTTTAGGTATATACTATCGCTAGCTCTGGCCGATTTGCTGGTAATTTTGGTTTGTGTGCCGGTTGCCACAATTGTGTACACCCTGGAAAGTTGGCCCTTTGAGCGTAATATGTGCCGCATTGTCGAGTTCTTCAAGGACATCTCCATTGGCGTCTCCGTCTTTACATTAACCGCACTTTCCGCCGAACGATACTGCGCCATTGTGAATCCGCTGCGTAAATTGCAGGTAAGCAACTGCTGCGGTGAATGTACTCGCTTTTTCCCCTGGAGTCACTTAGGTAATTTGTTATTCTCACATTTATTTAGACAAAGCCGCTGACTGTTATCACGGCCGTGATTATCTGGATATTTGCCATAATATTAGGCATGCCATCGTTCATTATATCCGACATCGAGATCCACAACGTACCCACATCCAAAGGCAACACAACCATTCGAGCGTGCTATCCATTTGGGAAACATGGAAAGTGAGTATTCTGAGTATTCATCTGGCCATCTCAGTCAAGTGTCCAATCATCTAGATACTTTCGCCTCATTCGCTTTTATTTAGTTTTAAGTGGGTCGCCGACTCGTCCAGTCAACCAGAAGCTTTCACTTTCCCTCTTTCTTATAATTAAAGTAGCAACATCAAGTAACATGAATTTCAGCATTTGTAATCTTTAAAGCGGATTTTTGTTTCATTTGCAATTTATCAATTGGTATTTGTGCTACCTAAAACTAAAAATAACTTACTTTTAACGGAAATTCAAGGCTTAATTTATATTTATTTTATTCTGAACAATTCATAATGATTCGCTTGAAAAATACTCGTTTAAATATTATTCAACCGATTGTGTCCTTTCACTTAAATATATACGACGGTGTATACTGTACACGTGTAAGTATGTGGGTGTTTTTATTGTTGTATAAAACCTTTTCACATCCGGGATTGGATTCGTAATTTACATTTCCTGGTATTTTTAAATAAGCCAGATTTTTAGCAGGAAAATAACACAATGGGCTTTCTGGAAATATGTAGAATTTGTAGAAATATGTATGTGCAGAATAACTAATAGATAAATTGTTTCTTTTTTTTATCTACTCTAGCTTGAACTGCTATTTCAATTGATTACATCCTATTTCAATTATTTGTAATTTTAGCTAATTATTTCTAATTTAAACTACATTCACCAGATGAACTCCTCTCTCATTAATTGGTTTCTCGAAGCTGCTCTATTGAGTCTCCTTCTGCTCCAGTCAATGACGTCTGTTTGAGTCGTTATATACTGTTAGTACTCTGGCCATATGTCCACCTTCATTTCCTTCTCTTTCTCTCTGTCAGCTCCGCACATTCTGCTTGTTTGATAAGCAACTTAAATTTAATTCCGCTTTTTTCATTTTAATGCACCTCGTGCGGCTTTGGTTGCAACTCGTCTTCCTGGCTCTCCTGGTCTGTGGTTTTGTCAGTTCGCCTGTTGCCATTAGTTGGAAATCCTTTGGTGCTGGACAACGCCAGCTGTTGCCACATAATCTGCCACCTCTCCAACTTCCCGCTTTTCAGCTGTAATTCACAACTGGTCGCAAATTTTTTTGGTTTAAAGCATAAAAATCTCTTTTATAGCTGTTTATAAAATATTAAAAAAGCCAAAAGTGAAGGAGAAAACAAATGAAAAAAGTTGAATTTAATTTACGTTGACTCAGTTAATAATTTTTATATTTATTTTTATTTTTTATGATAACTGCTGTTATTCTCCACGCTTCATTATTTATTTAATGTCGTGTCCCTGCTGGCATTTTAATAGTCTAACAAATTGTTAGGCTAGGCAGCCATTTGGCCTAAATCCGCTTACAGGAATTCATTTAAAATTGACTATCAACTGTTTCTGTCAATCATCCAAGCTTCCAGGCACTAAATCTAATTGAATTTCGCAATTTTCATGAATCAGAAATGAGATGGGAGTTGACTTTGCGAATTCTTCAAATTTCCTGTCAATTAATTTAACGCTAAAAGTTTCAAAATCGTGAGAATTAGTAATTAATTATAAGATTGTGCTGTGCCTTGCATATTAAATTAAATTCCAATAATTTTTAAAGGCACGAGCACTATTTAATTCTATAAAAACTCAATTTAATGACTTTATTTAAATCATAATAAATTCAGAGAAAATACGCTTTGATTTTTTATTAGCCCCCAAAAATTAAATTTTGACATTCTGTAGCTCAGATTTTCTTAAAAATCATATAAGCAAATGTCGACAATTATATTAATTATACAGTAATTCTTTTGCTTTAATTAATTTATTGTTGAGTTCAATAAAAACGATTGCAATGTGTTTGACAAGTTGACAGACTGTTGACAAATTTGCGATGGACATTGATTAATTGAGCTGCTTTTTCAATGCTTTTTTCAACAGTGAATCCTTTAGCAATTTAAGTGAATTTAATTGCTGAATGTATAAGCTGTCAATGTACTAATTGCAGTCACTGTCACAGCTCTTTGAGTGAATATCAGTATCAGAAATATATGAATTACAAAGATACTTTAATATACTATTTGCAGACACTGTGATTAAGCAAGTGTTTATCTAAGGATTATTATTTATACAAATGTTATTTTAACGTATATATTTGTTTGTTGCCAGGGCATCGGTATACTATTTGCAGACACTGTCCGCTACATAAGCCGCACTCAAACTTCAATAGTATTAGTTTCAATAAAACTTATTAATTGGATTTCTTGTGAATCTCTTTCGCAGATATATAGTAGTTGCCAAGGCATCCATATACTATTTGCTGCCACTGTCCATCATTGGCGTGCTGTACATCATGATGGCCAAGAGGTTGCACATCAGTGCCCGCGACATGCCCGGAGAGCAGCTGAGCATTCAGAGCCGGAGTCAGGCCCGGGCCCGTCGTCATGTGGCTCGCATGGTGGTTGCCTTTGTGGTGGGTAAGTATATCCAGGGTGTTTACCAGGGACGGAGACAATGACAGACTAATTGCCCTGATAGTGTTCTTCATTTGCTTCTTTCCATATTATGTCTTCGAACTGTGGTACCATTTGAATCCCACCGCCCAGGATGACTTCGATGACTTCTGGCACATGGTTCGCATTGTGGGATTCTGTACAAGGTAAGCGGCTCAGAGACCCAGAGACCCAGAGACAACTGCGTTTTCAGCACTTTTCCCAACACACTTTTCCTTTGAATGTACACCTGCCGGCAATTGCATTCATTGCACGCGTTGCCGACTCAAATGGAAATGGAAATGCGAAAAACTGCACAAATATGCAGAGTTCTCTCCATAAGTTTGTTTCTGCATTTTCCACAAGTTTCTGTCCTGATTTTTAATTGAAAGAGATAATCCTTGTAAACTTTTCTTTACCCCAAGTAAGTAGTGCCCTTTTCCATGCGGTAGTTAATTTATTTTCGTTGACAGTGTCCCTCCTTTTTACCATCATTGTTTCAATTTGAAAGGGGGAACAGCTCCTGGGCAGATCCTGGGCGCTCTTTGGGGGCGTCACTTAGCGCACTAAAGAGCAAGAATATAGTGTGTCAGCATTTTAAAGACTACATTTCTGACGTCAGAGTATTAAGCGAAATTTGCATTTTAATGTCAAATGGGGTTGAACTACTTCAATTTCTTAAATCAAGTATTGATTAAAGCATTCAAAAAATCGAAGTAAATGCGTTCATTCCATCAGCTTGTGCTTATATAAATAAAAGTTTATACAACTCTGTGAGAGTTGACTGTAAGAGGCTTAAAGGCTGTTAAATTATTAATGATGGGTATAATAATAGCTTTAGTCAGTTTTCAGCATTGAATGTTGTAAAAAATGGACTTAAGTTTAAAATCCTAATGCTTGTTTTACGATGAAAACTTTAGTGGATTTAAGACTTTCGAGCACTAAGTAAAAGTATGTGAGTACTAGATAATTAATAGAAACTCAGTGAACTGTGCAGTCAAACTTTCTTTAAATGATTGTTTTTCAAAAGCTTCAAACTTATATAACTTTGTCAAAACTTAAATGATTTCTTTGGGGAATATGAAATTTATTATTATTTGTCTATTTTCATTCTGCATCAAAATTGGATAATTAAATTTTTAACCGTCCCTGTCCATTTTTTTTCATACCTTCCCCTTGACGTTTTTTCGAAAAGTTTAAGCCGACATAACTTTGTCAAAACTTAACCAATTTCTTTGCGGTATGTCAATTTTTTCATTATTTGATGTCTTTTTTCATTCTGCATCAAAATTGGAAAATTCAAATATAATCCATCTTTATCCAATTTTTCCAAGCTTGATGCATAGTTTCGATAGATTCGAAATTTTACCAATTTTAGTTTTATTTATTTAACTGGTACCGATAGAATTCGGATAGTAAGATAAGCGATAGTTTCTAAAACTCAAATCTACTTTTAGTAAGTCTAGTTTGCCATAAGTGCTGTCCTCATCATCACCAGCACTTTCCCATCGTCATCATCAGCTTGATCATCATGGTACTCATGATTGTGATGCTATTATCCCATCTGAGGTCTAACTTTTCTCATTGGTCTTTCAATTTGCAGTCTCCTCAATTCGTGCGTTAATCCAGTGGCATTGTATTGTGTGTCTGGTGTGTTTCGGCAGCATTTCAACCGTTATCTCTGCTGCATTTGCATCAAGCGTCAGCCGCACCTGAGGCAGCACTCGACCGCAACGGGCGTCATGGACACCAGCGTCACCTCGATGCGTCGCTCCACTTATGTTGGCGGTGCTGGTGGTGTCTCTACTGCTGCCCATCGTGCCTCGCTGCACATGAATAACAATCATGGCGCTGGGACTGGAACTGGGAGTGGGAGTGGAACTGGAGGACGTGGCGGTAGTTTCCATCGTCAGGATTCGATGGCATTGCAACATGCGGGCAGTGGCAATGGAGTTGGCGGTGGCAACATCGGACGTGGCTCCATCATCAATGAGAAAAGGTGAGGCACGTTGATTGTGGAGCTGCTCGAGGAGGGAACGAATCCCCCGCAGGCCGATGAGCAGCTCTAAACAATTGGCAATTGATCTCACTGTCTGTCTGTCCGTCTGTCTGTCTGTCTGTCTGTCGCTCTCTCTGATTGCCTGTGTATCGCACTTTTGCACCCAAATTTGCACACAATGCCCCTTTTGCTAATTGGCAGCAATTGTTGCTGCCTCCATCTTCCTCAATTTGTGTAAATGCAATTGGAAATCCGCAATTGGTCTATGTAAATTCCCATTGACTTTAAGCCTTGACTTAGCCTTTATACTTCCTTATACGTACTACTAGTGTAGCACTTACACAAGTGTATAGTAATCTGGTATTTAAACAGGCTCCTAAATGTTTCACAGACAGGCTTAAGCACTGTGTGTGTTTATGTATTTGTGTCATGCACATGTATTTGTGGAGTTTCTAAGCTGAGAGCTTTAAGCTTACTCAGCTTCCGTGTGCGTGTAACTCGTAAGTGAGCTAAAGCTTAGCGGATTTTAACGTATAAATAAATATAAACTTCCATTTTCAGTACTACGTAGTTGGGTATTAATTATTACTCGTATTTAAAATTAACAACTGTGTTTAGAATTAATTTTGTTGTAAATACATAAATGTAATCTACACTCTAAATATTTATTACCAACAAATGGTACTCTATGTGATGTGCTTAATTAAGTTCCATAGCAATTAAGAGGCATTCAATATAAATCGTAATTAATTGTAATCACATAAATAAATATACAGATATTTGTAGTCAACTAATTGTGTTAGAGATGGGCGATAGTCGTGACTCTAAATGACTTTACCTTTATATTATTTAATTATAATATGTATCTATGCATTTTATTATGATTTTGATCTCGTGTCACGCGTCCATCGCTAGTGCACAATGAATTTGACATTTAACTTTTTTCTAATTTAATAATTTAATAATTCCTGCAAATTGTTATTGTATGTAGTTGCAAATATCAATAGTTATAATTACAAGTAGAGAGCTAAAGTGTAAATAAATCAATTAAGTAGTATTAAGTTGTTGTTGCTTTAAAGTATTACACTTAATAAATATGAATTCATTTAATTGGGAAAAGCTCTTAGATATTTCTCCAATAAACTGCAATTAATATACAACAAAAAAAAGTTGATATAAATACACTAAATATAAGTAAATGTAAATAATTACAGCTTAACATTTAAATAAAATTATTTACAATGAGATGAATAACGATAGTTTGTGCTGATTACCAGGTAAGGCACTTCAATCACACTTGCAAATAATTAATATATCTGCAGCAAGCACCAAAAAAAAAAAAAAAAAAATATGCAAAAAACTTTTTTTCTATTCTAAATTTTCGTTTCTTATTTAATAATTAAATTTAATTATTTTTGCGCTTTCAGTTTAATCAAACGATACGACGAGCGCACTCGCTACTAAATTGGAAAGATTATTTCAGCAAACAAAATAGTTCTTAAAATCTTAAATAAATACAAATTAGAAATATTTACATTTTAAGATTATCAAATGTTCCCACATAAATTTAGAGTAAATACAATAAATATTTAAATGTTAAAGTGTCAAATGTGCAACTATTGATATGCAAATAAAATTTTAGAAAAGAATATAAAAAAACCAATTTATTTCTTGGAAAAACAAATTTGTTGTCAAATTGATACAAACGAGATATACATAAAATTATTTTCAGGTTTTTTCCATACAATTTTTGCAATAAAAATACCAAAGATAATTGCCTTTAATAGAGTTTTCAAATACTTGTCAACTATTTTGAAATTAAACAACAAATAAAAGGCAAATTCGTTTGGCAAAATTTACAGGCAAATATGCGAGAGCCCCAAAATTCCATAGAAAGGCCAGCTTGTTGATGCTAATTTCATTTCCCGGAAAAACCCCTTGGACACACACACACACGCACGGATAAGGCAAGAATGTCAACACACCTTTTGTGTAGCTAGACAAAAGTTATTGGCATGCAATAAATGTTGCAGTCAAAGTGGCCAATATGGACCCTTGACTCCAACCCGAACCCCGAGCCCCGAACCCATTTCCATTGAATGACCTGGCAGGTTGGCCAACCAACCTATTGGATCTGCACTAAATCAGACGCAACTGGCAGCTGGCAGCTGGCAGAATCCCTTGGACCCTAGAGATAGCGAGATGAACGAGGCCTGAACAATGAACCAATTTTCCTATGTTTTTAGCCAAATTTTGTGCGTGTGTGGGTGGAACATACATTTAGCATTTTCCCATTTTTGGATCACTTTGAACACAGGTAAAGCTAATGGTAATTTGTGTTGCCTGCAACGTGCCACAAATTTGGTAGAAGGCACACCAGATTTATGTACACACTCAAAATGTAAATATGTGTCCATTTTGTGAGGTCTTATGGTCAATCCACCATTTTATTTGTGCCAAATGCAACAAAAACCACGAAAGCCATTTTGGCCACAAATTGTGTGGGTGCTGATTGGCAGCTCTTCTTCTTTCTCCCCTCGCTCATTTGTAGATTGTCAGAGAAGTGCAGACAAATGCCGATTGTACCACAATTAGCCCAAATTTGTTGCTGGTCTTTTGTGGCATGTGACTGGGTCAATTACCTACGCAGTTTATAGCCAAGAGATTTAGGCATGGACACGTAATTATCATAAATATAAATTTACTATGAGTTTGTTCAAGATTTCATCGCACAGATTTGCGTTGGCCTAAAGTGTGATGATAAAAGGTAACTTTAATAATTAACTTTACAGCCATTTCAAATTTTATTACTGCCCTTTAATTACTTTTGAATTTATACATTTCTTAAATAGACTTTATGCTGCTCTGAAAAGTATGCTAATACATATTTGTTGAATTTACAAAAATTGGATTAATTTTAACCTAGTAAGTTAAGAATAAATAAATAACATAATTTACTATATGTAAAAGTAAATGAATGAAATATATGTGATTTAAATACGGACTATTTTTTACACAATTTATACGCAGAAATAAATTTCGATAAAGTTTACTAAACAATAGAATTGCCTAACTATGTTATTATATTATAGGATTAAAGAGCTAATTTAGAGCTGTTTTATTATTTGGACAAAGGCTTGTTCTGCTAAATAACAAATTCTATATACTCTCTATTGAATAGACTATAGTATTATTACTAAGTTGTGGTTAACAAAAGCACAATGTCTGCGATAGTTGATCCATAATGTGGACACAAATTTGTTGACCAAACTCAAATCAAGTGTTAATTCTCTTATGTACATACTGCCACAACAACAACAACAACTTTCAGTGGAAACTTTACATATGCAAATGAGACTCTGGTAGCAGAGCATAGAAAGAGAAAGTGATAGAAGAGAGAGAGAGAGAGACACAACATTGTGAGTTAAGTGAGGAAAGTCGTATGTGTATGTGGATGTGGATAAAGATGGCCTCTGGAGTATCGCATAGCTGAAGAGCCACATAGAAGCATCTGTGGTAATCAGATTATCAAGTGCTGAACGTGGCTGGTAATGGCAGCAAATTGGTAGCAGCCAAGGGAAAACTTTCGACGCTTCACTTCTCGCCATCTCCATCTCAAGTGGCCCTAAAGTGATTTATCACGCTGCATAGCTGTGAAAGATGTCAGTCTCTCAATTTCACAGTACTACAGTTTGTCAATCTCTCCGTTTATCAGCTTATGCTTAAAGCCATTGGCAGTAGAGGCAAATATAAATAACAATTAGTGTACCGAACACGCCTATCTCAATATACTCTGTTGGCATCTTTGGATCTCTCTCTCCCTCTGTCTCTCTCTTGTCCTTTATGTTTCCTGGTATTCATAATTCCTCATTATCTGTCCATGTTGAATTTCTTGAGCTTACATTAAAATCAGCCAGCAAGTCTTGAGGAGTTTTGAGGAGGAGGATAGAGAAACCTACAGATTATTATCCTGTCCGAGTTCCCTTTTATATGTGTGTCTAACACGCAACTAAAGTCTTCGTTATGGCCACTTTAATGTGGCCATCCTTTTGGCCAAGTGCCGCATCCTGTTTTCGGGGCTATTTTGATTATGTTTTCGCTTTGCTTCTTTGCTCTGTTTTGTTAATTGGCGCTACTTGTAAGCCGAGACACATTGACAGGACTCTCTGGCAGAGGGGGGCGTGTCCCCGCCCACTGCACGCACGTGTCGTAATACGGTCAAGCAGCAGCAAAAAAAAGAAACGAATATCATTTTGGCCTGTTTACGTTGATGTCTTAAGGGGCCAGCGAATTGTTTCCGGCTTTAGTCAGGATTTGCCTCTTGATGTTGATGCTTTAAATTGTTTGCTTTCCTCCATCCCTTTATCTATTCCGCAGTTTTCTTTGTTTTTGTGGGGGATTTTCTGGTCATTGATATTTATGAGCACAACGCTTTTTTTTTGATATCCTAAATATATGGATATTGATGGGTTGATTTGTGGCATGGCAGTTAAATGGATACATTAAGTTTAGACACACTATAATTTCATTGAAATTCATTTTATTTGATTAAAAATTATTTTGTTGAAGACTAAATACATTTGTGAAAATTATTATATTCATTAAAATATGTAAAAGTTCCAAATAACTTATAATATAAAAACTAGATTTTTTTTTAATCAATTTCAAATTCTTTTGGTCTGCAATATTTTATTAACTGAAATTTTAAACAAGAACAAAGTTCTGCCCTAGACAAAATTGCCAATAAAAAAGGGTCAACATTACATTGAGTTTATTCAGACCCAGAAGTTAAGAAGAGGCATAAATGGATTTATCGAAAGCTTAAAGCAGACGAATTTCGAATTCATTTAGAAAAGTTTAGGCTAAGATACAGAGATTATTAATTACAGCAGAGAGCACGAATTAATCCTTTATGAAATCAGCTTTATAACTTCTATTGTCCATTTGTAAGGGCCACAGTTAAGACGCCTTCAAGTGTTGAAGTTCCTTCGTCATTTTCAGGTAAAACAAACTTGAAATCGGTGTTTTCCTTCCCTTTCTACTTCCCGAGCCTTTTCCATATTGCTTTAGTTGTTTTCTTTTCAGAGGTGTTTCCCACCTCAGAAGGTGCACACTTAATAGGCTTAGAAGCATCCGTAAGTCGGCTTAAATGCAAAGTGCGTTAATTTAATGACAGTTACAATAAAAAAAATATACATTGGCAGCGGAATGAGGCACAAATGCCACACGACTATTGCAAACAGCTTGACGCACTTGAAATCCCACAGTGACACACAGAAGTTTGTTAACCTCTTTACCGAAATCATTTAAATGCAACACGTAAGAAGCCAGACTACCAAAAATTTTAAATTAAATTCTTGCAACATATATTCAAAGTTCTATTCAAAGTATGATTAGGAGAAAATGAGAAATATTTACGAACTCAAGTGAAAGAATAAAAAATGCACTTGATAGTAATAAGGAGATTAGACAAATTAAACTTGAATACATATAATATATTTCTATTGATTTTCAGCTTACAAGGCAGACTCGGCAATTATATTTAATATTAACCACTTAACATTAAAAGCGTACTTTATTTTCCATAACCCACTGTAGATGCTCGTCAAGTTGTTTTCTAAGAACTTAACCTGTGTCAAAGAAGGCCAAAAGCAACAACAACAACAAAAAAAGAAAGTAACGCAATTAGTTAACGGCATTTGCCACCTACTGCCATTATTGGGCTTTAATGGGATTTCTGTGGAAAGGCCGCGGGCGGTACTCAATCTGTCTAAACTGTATGAAACGAGCATAGAGACCGGCAAATTGAAAACAAATTAAAGGCATTATCGGCCCACCATTTTCATGACCAGACAAAAGTACTTTCTTTTCCTAACAGCCGCCTCAAGTTACTTTTATTTTGATATTTGAATATTTGGCCCAAAAGTCATTGCAATATTTTGAGACCCTTTCGACTTTCAAGTTCCAAGTGGAGGGCACTCAAAGACCCATTTGTTATTTCAATAGAGCATAAAGCCATTAAAAATCAATTGGCCTAAAAAAAAGGAAAATGCAAAGCGCCCCAAAAACACATATGTATGTGAGCACGTATGTGCAATATTTGCTCAAAACACCAAAAAAAAAAAGGGAAAAAGAAAGAAGTTCAAGGCCCGCCTACAACAAATAACCAAATGTATTTTGTCTTCGGCTTTGCATTACGCTAAATTTACTCTCAAGTTTACGCGAATGGTCCTAAAACTACACCCGGCCTCATTCTATCGCCAATGGTTTTCCGATTTTCTATACCCTTTCAAGAGGTACGTCAAGTTTTCCTCTTAACTCTGCTTTGTACACTTTAAAAAAATGTTCTAAAAATATTCAAGTTGACTGATGTAAAGTTTGTAATTCTTGGAAATTTGAATAAAATAAAATAGAATGATATTTAAAGCAGGCAAATTAAGAGGAATAGATTGAATTACAATAAAAAAAAAGTTCAGTCAAATATATTACAGAAATGTCTAATATTATTCTAATATCGAAAAATGTGTTGACAGATTTCAGAAGTTTTTTTAATTTAATTGAAGTGTAATTAATTTTTATCAAATAATCTTAGATGCGAGAAAATTAAAGCACAATAATATAAGACTTTGTATAAAGAATTAAATGGTATTAGAAAATATAAGAAAATTCTAATTACTGAGTAAATATTGTCATAGACAATTAGTAGGTAATCCCTTTAAGGTAGGGGGTATAAAGGTCCTGTAAATCCTTTTACTTAACAGAGTGTAGTGTGTGTATGTAGTGACTCTTTTGTCTCTTGGCAACTATTTTTGCTGACTCAACGCAGTCCATGAATCCCGTTGCCATTGGCATCGCCACAGCTTCTGGGCCAATCTCTGGCGCGGCTTCCGTTTCCATACATTCTTAATGCTCCATTTGCAGTACAGACAATTTCCGTGGTGCCTTGGGATGTTTTTCAACCCCTTTGGGCCGCTGTCCAGATGCCAGCAGATATTTAAACGTAAAGTGCCGTCTGCGATGGGATTGTAAGTGGCCGGGAGGAGTACGAAATCGAGTACGATATACAGTGAATTATTTGTTTTACTTTACGATTATGTCACTGGAATTTGGCTTCATAATAAGGCCAAGAAGTACGGCTCGTTGTGGCTTTCAGATTTCAATGTGTATGCAAATATACGATTACTTATATTCGTTATGCGATATTCGATTTGCATTGCCAACAGGACGAAGGACAAGGGACGAGGAACATCCGTCTTTTTATGTGCCGACAGCTGATGTTGATGTGGCGTCGATGGCGTTGTTGGCTTTGTTGGCGTTGTTGGCGTTGTTGGACATGTCCAAGTGCTACTCAAACACAATAACCAAGTCGATTTAACCGCCGATGGCCATGTTCTTTGCTTTATGGCCAAATCTCTTCAACTTGGCCCATTTGATTGATTCGCCTGATTGTCAGCTGGCATTCGCTTGATTGTTAGCTTATCATTACGAACGATGAGGATTCAGCTCTTGAGCTGCCAGCGGGACATCAATCTCCTTTTACTAGCCAGACACTTGAAATCTACTCTAAATATATTGTAAATTCCGCTTGTCACTGCCTTTTTTTTTTTAAGTTTTTTTTAAGATTTATGCGAAGTTTTTATTGTACAACGCAAGAATGTTTCCTCAAACAATTTAATTGGTGTTTATCAGGGCTGAGAATACTGTTTAAATTTTTTAATCAGCACCTGTTAACTTATAAATAAATACATTTTTAAATACTGGAGTTTTTCCAGCGAAAAATTTGTATTCCAGTCTACAGTAATTACTTTAAAAACTGTTTCAAATCTGTCTCAACTACTTTGATTTTGATAAGGTTTTTTCGGAGCACATTTCTGAAAGCTGCTTAAATTTTTCAATTGAAATGTTCTCGGGTTTATGTAATCACGAATATTCTCAGTTAATTTTACAAAATTCTCGCACTTCAAACAAATCAAATCAGAGTCAAAACCTGAAAAAACTAATTTGCTAAAATTTGCGAATTCCAAGCTGAATTCCATCAAAAGGCAACTAAAAACTTTGCAACTGTCAAAGCTTTTTGCTGCAAACATTTGGTGGCAACACGCTGCGACTCAAATGCATCATGCAACGGATTCTGAAGCATCAAACCGATGTACGTTCAACTTTTGCCAACACGAATTATTTCTGCATAGAAATAAAAGTTTTCTGGCGCGTTGTTAAAACAAACAAACCAAAAAAAAAAAACATTTTGACACAAAGACCAACTAACAAGTGACAAAAACTGAGAAAATAAAATGCAGATTAGAGTTTGAGCAAAGTAATACCACTTAAACGTAAATCTATAGTTGTCATTATAAATTTATAAAAATTTTATTGTTAAATTGGGTAATTCATATTCCAAACATAAAATAGAAAGAGCAAGTTAATGCAAATAAATTTAAACAAAATATTTCACATATTTATAAAATGTCAAATGTAAGAATTAAAAATGTCTTTTGCTGACTTCGTTTTGAGATACTCGTTTTGCCATTTGACCGCCACACAGGGTATTAAAAGTTAAACCAACAAAATTTTAATTTTCGTCAACTTTTGGCGGTGCCTCTGTTAGAGCAGAGTTACCTGTAGCCTGTAAAACTTGGTCATAAGCCCAGAGTCTTAGAGAGTTTTAGTCCTTTTTAAAGAAAATATTGAGTTTTTCAGTGGAAAATGTTCCCTGCTTTTCCCCCTGCTCCGCTCATTACATATCGAGAGTGGCAAAGTCGACCCCAACATGATTCTGTAGGTTTATCAGACCCACAAATTTTACAAATTGCTCGACAGTTTGACGGCGATTATACAGGGACAACATTATAGTGTGTGTGTGTGTTGGTGTGTGTTGGTGTGTGTGTGTTTGAGTTTTGTCGTATCACACTTTATGTCTGAAGCGACACGCGCGCGTTTTTTGAGATAAAATGGAAGGCAGCATGAAAAGTTTAAAGCTTAAACATTTTTCCCTTTTTTTTTGGACTAGTTGTTCAAGAAATTAAAAGTTGCTTCTGTTAAAGTTAGCGCTGGATTTCTTTCCCCTTTCGACATGTTTTTACACCCTTGTTCTTTTCGTTTTTCCACTTTCTTGTTTTTCTTCATTTAATTGTGTTGATTAGCATAAAATAATTAATTCATTTCACTATGTGTGCTTAATTAAAATTCAATCTCAGCTGCTTAGGATGTGACAGAAACAGCATTCAATAAAATCAGCAACTAATTTCTTATAAATAACCTCCCTTTCCTGAACTCTCACTCTTCCTGCTTTCTCTTGAACTTACTCATGAATTTCAGAAACTGCAAGTTTTTGTTCGCTTTGAGTAAATTGTTTTTTTTTTTTTTTTCTTTTCTCTTCGGTTTGTTTGTTAGTTTTGTCTGCTGCCTGCAGGATTTCGTTGTCCACACAAGTTTTGATTTTTATTGCAATCCCTTAAGAGCTGTAGATCTGTGTTCGCAAACTTTTCGCTCTCAGTGTGTGGCCCAACTAAAGCAGTTCTAATGTGGTCCACAATCTGAAAATACTTAACTTAAGTCCCAGACACACATTCATATATATAGAGAGTTCAGTTTGAAAAGTTCCCTTTAAACTAAATAGTTGTTCCAGTAGAATTATTGCTCTAAAGTTACATCTGCCAATCGAAGTGACCTCTAATCTCCCTCTAGTTAGTTTGATTTCAACTTAAATGGTGTTTAAATAACTTTACTTTGCTTTAAGTTAAAGTAAATTATTACTATCAAGTATTTGTATACTTACTTGCAGAGGAATATAGTAAATATTAAAATATCCTGTCTGTTAAATTTCAAGATTAGTATTATAGTTCAATGATTTTTAAAAAGATTTCTATCCTTATATAATTTTGTGTGTTTTTTTGCTTTGATTTACTTTCTCTCTAATCTCTCTCTCTCTCTGTCAGTTTACTCACTCTATCAAACCTTTGTCCTCATTGTTAGCAAATGTTGCTCCATTATCATTATAACTAATGTAGAACAAGTGACAAACTTGTTCCAACTGAACAAATTAAGAAGTCAATTAACACATAATTAGCACTAAAACATGACAGCAGTTCCTTCGGTTCCTTCTTGTCCATCCTGTCCTCAACTGGCCTATAAAAGTGAGTGTCATGTGGCGTCAAGTGTTCAAAATGGCTCTGAATGTCAAGTGGCCGCCAAGGAGAAGTGCCTCATCAAGTGTCAGGCAGAAGCTGCTCCAACAGTGGAGGAACCATCCACTCAAATTGGCCATCGCCAACACCTTTTGGGAGTACACGGAGCGCACCAGGGTGAGCGGAATGTGGCTGCTCCGACGCAATCGGACGCACGGTCTGTCCAGGTGAGAGGGAAGAGAGAGAAAGAGAGGAGGAAATAGAGTTCCTACTTTAAACTGGAAACTGGAACAATTGCAGATTCATCTGGTCATCGGTGCTGATAGGATTGCTGCTGTTGAGCATTTACCTGACACTGTTGCTCTGGCTAAAGTTCTACTCCTATCCCATACTGAACACCATATCCAATGATCTGTCCATCACCGATGTGGCATTTCCCGGCGTGACCATTTGCAGTCCTAAGGCCGTCAATACGGAACGCGTGGAACGTTACGTCAAAACACTGTGAGTTTTCTGAAGATTCCTCTTAGCAGCTGATGAACTCCCAATTACAGGAAGATACCGCCGGAGTACGACATGGCAGAGGTGGCCGCCGGATTTGAGTTTCTGAATGCCTTCACGGATCAGTCCTTTGTGCCACCTTCACATGACAGCTACAAGGTCACGGATGCGGTGCTCCGTCTGAACAACGTGTCCATTTGGGAGGCTGCCATGGCAGTTAGTCCTGGTTGTGCGGATTTTGTCAAGCGCTGCTTTTGGGGCTACGAGGAGTTTCCGTGCAATCAAACCCACGAATATCTATCCTTTATACCGACAACGGCCTTCCTCGGACCCTGCTGCTCCTTCAACTACAATCCACGCAACATTAGCTACGTTCCATTCTCGGCCAACATCTTTGGCATGGATGGTGGCCTCATCTTCATCGGTGCCGAGGGCTCGGAACGTAATCTAAGCACTGGTCTCATTGTCCTCGTTCATCATCCCATGGACTATGTTACGGAGACAGCTGCCTCGGTCACAATCACCGCCAGATCCGAGAGCTTTGTCGAGGTCTCACCCACGGTGCAGTCATCGTCAAGGGAGGTCCTGGAGCTGTCAGAGAGCAAGCGAGATTGCCTCATCTCCGATGATCTTCAGCTGCGCAATTATCGCCAGGCTGCCTGCATGTTGGCCTGCCAAACGGAGGCCATTGGCAAGAGATGTGGCTGTCATCCTTATCTGCTGCCCATTGTCAGTGAGAAGTTCAAGGAGTGCAATCTCAACGACACCTTCTGCTACTCGGACAACTATGGCAAGTCCCTAAGAATCACATACTTTTTCGCCAGGGACATTAAATAATGATTGTTTTGTTGTTTTTTTTTTTTTTTAAGTGAAAAAATCTTAATCTGTCTTAAAATCTTAAGATTTATAAGTTTTATTATTTTACTCATGAAATAATCATTATTATTGAGCAAAAAAATTAAACATACGAAATATACATTATTTTGTAGCATAAAAATAATACTCATAGAATAAAGATTATTTCTTGAGTTTTATAATGAAACTTATAATGATTACAGTCCCTACTTTTTTTCTAAAGCTCTAAATAATTAAATCAAATGTTTAACAGATCTTGAAAAGTTCAATGAATATTAAAGCGACTTGTATGGTGAAATCATATACAAATTGTAAACTCTTCAGTTATGTTTGTTCCAGAATTCAAATTCATCCTTTTTGACACTTAAATCCTTTCTTATGTCGCCCTTCAGTGTCATTGTCAGTCCGTGTCCTTCGGTTTGTCTATTATATACACCTGTGTACAGCTATTGTGGTGCATTGTTCGGTTCGCTCCTCTTACATCATTTATAATTCATATTAGATATTCAAAATGCGTATCCCGTACGCACAAAAGGGTGTCCTTGCAGAAATACTAGGAAAGGACACTTAGCTTAAATTTACCCTTAAAGTCAGTCCCTTATTAGCTCAAACAAGCTGAAGATGTTGGAAATATAAATCTTTAAATCTATATATTTCAACAAATCTTTCTTTCAGATAATTTCAAGAGCGTTCGCTGTGATCAATGCCTGCCTAATTGCTATGATGTTACATATTCCACACTGTCCTACAAAACCGATGTTAATCTGCATCAGTTTTCCATGAGCAACTTCTAGTAAGTCCCTCAATAAAGATATTCAACACAACTGATATTTAATCTCTAACCTGTTTAGCACTCCGGAATTGCTCAACAATGATAGCTTCGTGTTGCGTGTTTATTTGGCCAAGCAGGTGGTTCCAGTGATACGTAAGGTGACTGTTATGTCCTGGATTGGACTGCTCTGTAAGTTGTCCTCCCTTTACATGATTAAACAATTCTCAAGTTGATAATATCCTGCATTGTTCACAGCTGATTTGGGTGGCATTTTCAATCTGTGTCTGGGTCTGAGCATGATATCCGTTGTGGAGTTTTTCTACTATTGCACATTTCGCTTGTACCAGAATTATAATCAGCAAAGAACGCTGCAGCTGAAGCAGGCATGGAATTAATCAGATGATGGCGTAATATATATATATATATATATATATCCTTTTTTAATATATAACTTAACTAGATGTAAACAGCTTTTATTGTTTTTTCTTTTTTGTTTTCAACACTGTTTTGGGTGCCTTACGCTTGGCTGCCGTCGATGTTTGCTTCTCTGCAGCCTCTTCTTCATCGCTGTCACTGTATTGGATGGAGATTTTTATAAATCACTCAAGCTTGACGTAGGAATATATTATTATATGTTTACTCACCCCACTGTGGGCATCTGATCAAACATATCTTCATATTCCGCATCCAGAGGTGTTGCTTTCAACTGTCTCTTGTTTTTGTTGTTCTTTTGGGATTTCTCTTCTTGATCTACTTCATCTTCATCATCGCTGAACTGTCGTGGTTGTTGTTGTTGCTCTGACAGCTGCCTGATGAGCACTCTGGTTGCCTTGGACTTGACATAGCATTGATACAGCAGCACTGTTGACTCCGCCTCATGCACACGCACATAGCGATCCAGGGAAGCAGAGCTCAGATATTTGCCGGTCTCATCCAGATGCAAGTCGCTGATGCCGCCCGTAAATCCTTTATACGTGTGCACATGGGTTTTCATGCTTCGGGTGTCAAAGGCCTGAAAAGGTACAACACAATTAAAGCAACGTTCACCATATTCTGCAGCTGTGGACTTACCTTCAGGGCTCCCATAGTGGTACCCGTGTATATGTAGTTGCCATGCGCCACCAGCGCCGCAAAACTCATGCCGTGCTCCTCGCTGGCAAAGTGCGTAACTGGACGACGTTGTTTGCGAGTGTCGTAGAGCCGCACGTAACCGTGTCGCGAGCAGGTGGCCAACACATGCGGACCATCCACAAAGCCAATATCGCTGTCCCACACAGGTACCTCCAGTTGCAGGTAATCGTTGGGCAAGTTCTTGGAGTTAAAGATTAGCTTGCCATCGGCGCTCAGATCGTAGACCTTCAGGTTATTCTGTCGCGCCTTGCCTCCAGTGGCGACAATATGTGTGGCTGTCGGGCATTGACGCAGATGATCCATTTGATCGCCAGTGTTGATTGCAACAGACGCTTCTGCAGCTGACTCCTCCTCCGCATCTTCCCCAGCCTCCAGCGACATGCTCTGTATTTGGCCATTGCCAATGCCAGCTATTAGATTGTTATTATAGCGTGCCAGACCCACAATCGGAGCACCGTTGAAGTTAATGGAACGCGTTGTGACGCCACCGCCAATTCCAAGCGAGTGCAGCTCGGCAACATTCTTGGCCCGTCCAAGCAGTATTTCAGTTTGAGCTTCATTGCCAAAAGTCAAGGATGTAACGCGCGATTCCTTATCCAAGTCGCTCAGTTCGCTGAGATTTGACTGTGCATAAGGTTTCTGATCCGCAGCTGGCAGCAAATCTATAAGTAAAAATATTATGTGAGAAAAGCAGCAGAGTGTGCGGTGTTTTTAACTTACGCTTAAAGGAGCCTGTGTGTGTGCCAACAAACAATTCATGCTTGGCTGTATAGTTGGCATGCTTAAGATTAGCTGTGGTCCACTTCATGTTGTTAAATCGCCCTTTAAATTAACTATTTAACACAATTAAACAGCTTGAAACACGCAGCGAGCATGCAAAACAAATGCTACACGTGCAGCGCCAAATGTGTGTGAGCGAGATGACTATGTTATGCAGTCTCAGAGTTGCCTACAGCACAGTGTTGTAAAGCATGTGAATTTTGTTCGTTCATTCAGTTCATTGACTAGTTCAGTTGAACATTTAGTTCCGGTCTGGCAACGTTCAAACTTGTCTGCTAGGTGGCAACGTGCAAGCAACAAGTGTTTATTTTTTTTATGTAATTACAATTTTATATTAATTAATTCCTGTGGCTTAATATGGCACTTACAAAAGTCTACGATGCAGCAACCGTGTTTAAACACTTAAATGGCATCATAAACGTGTACAAGCCAGCTGGCATGAAGGTGAAGCACGTTCGCAATGCAGTTTTAAGCAACATTTGCAAAGGTGCGTGAGGAAATTGTAATCAAAAGTATATAATTATTCTAATAATGAGTTTGTTATTGTAAAGGTCTCAATGAAATGGAGTTGAGGGAACCGCGAAAGCTGGCAAAGGACAGACCTCTGCTGGGCACTGGGACTGCTGCGGACAGCGTACTGCACAACATTGCCTCCAATACGGATTTGTCGGATCACATTCTGGCATCCGGACCACGTTACATGCCGGGTGACATTCGCTGTGCAACCGTTGCAGCGCTGGGAGATCACACAAGTGGTGTTTTATGTAGGTAACAAATCAGTCATCTATTACTTAGCTAATGTATGGACCTTTTAGTGTTTGGGATAAATAAGGGACTGAAGCAGTCAAGCCGCATACAGCGCAATCGTCCAGTCCGTGTCTACCATGTCACCGCTCGCATGGGCACCGCCACAGAGGATCACTTGCCAGACTCACGGGTCACGGTGCGCTCCAACCATCGTCATGTCTCGGCGGATCGGATTAGCGGCCTGGCCGCTTCCCTGCAAGCTTCACATCAGCGCAAAATGTTCGAACTCTGCGGAGTGGATCTGCAGACACAGGCAGCCTACGAATTGGCCTGTAAGGGACTCATAAGGCCCGCGGACAACACTCAGCCAGTCGTATATGGCATTAAGCTGATACACTTTGAGAGGCCACACTTTACACTCGAGCTGCATGCAATCAACGAGAGCGAGCAGTACATAGCTGCCCTCGTCCATGACATGGCCCTAGAGCTGCGAACGGTGGCACATTGCTCCCAGCTGCGTTGCATACGACACGCCCACTTCGATGTGACCGACAGCTTGCTGCGACACGGCTGGCATCTACCGGGCATCATCAAGAATCTACGGCAGCAACGGGAGATTCTAGAAGCGCATCCTCAATCGTTAGAGCAGGAGCGGGTGGAACTGCACGCAGCTACGTAATAAGTTCAGATAAGGTAAATTTAAATAAATTAAATGCTTTGTAAATAGTTTAATTAACTGTTTCATTGTTTAAACAACAGTCTGGTTGTGGTTATTGGCCAGCAACAGTTTGTCCAGCTCAAAAAGATCTTGCTGCAGCTTATCGTTCAGTTTCTTGCCGGCCACAGAGTCTTGCACCTTCTCCAGCACTTCCTGCGCCTCCAGTAGGCGCGACTGAGCCAGTTCCAGTTTAGTTGTGGCTTCTGCAGGCAATCTGCGGGCCTGATCCTCCAGTGTATGTGCAATCTCCATCAAAATTACACTGACATAGATGGCCAACTTGATGCTGTGCGGATCGAGACAACGGCAGACATTCTGCAGCTCCTCGCAGAGTCGTTGCTTGCGGCCCAGTTGAAGATCGCTAAGTGTGGGCAGTTCCAGACCAGACTCATGACCATACAGCTGGATCAGCGTATGCTTCAGATTGAACATGTGAAAGTGATTGGGATGCAAGAGCTGGGAGAGACGTGCCAGCAGCAATTCCACTTGACTAGCTGTTGGATTGCTAGCCAGCAACCTGTCCACCTCCTCGGTCATGTGGGTCTGCACTTCTGTTACATAGGCGGCATCCACCAGCATGGGACAAGTGTCGCACTTCCATTGCGTCTGCTCGTTGAGAGGCTCCAATGGCAACTGGACGCCCACACACGTCTTGGACACATCACCCAGACAACGCATGGCGCTCACATAGCTGCCGTATTCGGTGGGATCCTCGCAGCGTGAACAGCGACAGCTGAAGTGCTTGGTCATGCGCAGATGATGTTGCCTCAACTGCGTGCCCCACAAAATGTTCGTGTAGGTGATCTTCAAGTGGTCGCCCTTCGTGATATCACAGCCAGCTCGCACCACAATGCGATGCGTGGCAGGATCAAATTGAAAGTAACAATTGGGCTGGCAAGCGTGCTCCATCATGCAGGCCTGCCTAAAGAGTCCACTCAACTCCACTCCCGTGGGCAGCTCGATGGCCATGTAATTCGTCTCAATGATGCCGCACAGCCGATGCAGCAGCTCCGGCTCGTACTCACTTAACAGACTCTCTTGTTTCTTGTTTGCCTTGAGATGTTGGAGAAAGCGCTGGTTCAAGTAGCCAACAATCCGCTGTTCCGCCTCCTGTTGCAACTCCGTGCCACGACGCTCCTCCTCATGCGACTGCATCTCCAGCAATGCCTTCCAGCGGTCTGGCTGCAGACGCTGCAGCAACAGACACTTCAGCACCAGCAATGCATCGTGACGATAATCATCATGTTGTCCGGACTTGGCAGACGGCGCATTGCCCAGTCTCAGAATGCTGCACTCCAACTCCTCGTGCTGGCAGACTGAACTGCACACAGGCCAACGGCAACTGCAAATAGTATAAGAATAAAATACTTACAGCACTATGGAAAAAATGGGCAGTATGGCCAAAAAATTAAATATTCAAATTTTGATGCAATGAGTCAAAATAGGGAAAAGGATGGAAAATATGGAGTGATCGAAAAAAATTTAGTTTTCCAATTTTGATGCAGAATAAAAATAGAGTTCAAATAATGATGAAATTGATAGGAAGGAAATCGGTCAAGAATTGACAAAATTATGAATCTTTGAAGTTTCTGAAAAAGTGTCAAAGTATGAAAAAATGATGATAAAAAAATTATTTTCAATTTTGATGCAGAACGAAAATATAGATCAAATAATGATAAAATTGATATGACGCAACGAAATCGGCCAAGAATTGACAAAGTTATGTCAGTTTGAAGTTTTCGAAAAAGTGTCTAGGCGAAAGTATGAAAAATATCGACAGTGATCTAAAAAAATTTAGTTTTCCAATTTTGATGCAGAACAAAAAAAAAGTTCATATAATGATAAAATTGATATTCCGCAAGGAATTAGGTCAAGATTTGACAAAGTTATGACAGTATAAAGTTTTTGAAAGAAGGTAGTGGAAAAAATTGCAAATAGTAAGAGCCAGTAAAATATTCATTACACTGTGCTACAAAGTAAACAATTTATTGGATTATTGCACCGGCTCGTTTCCGGGTCGTTAGATGTGTTGGCTTTGCTCAAAATTTTTTGCTAGCTGACTTGACTTTGTTGCACAGTGTTGCACACGTTCTATACTCACTTGCGGCACTGATGCCGGTCCGCACGACAGGGTGTGTAGCAGCCGACACATGGCACAATGCTGGCCGACTTTTCGTGATCGGTGAGAAACCATTTGGGTCCCACAACAAGAGGCTCCTCCACAAATATCATCTGCTTGGCTCTGATGTCCTGGGTGGCCGCCAAGTAGCGTCCCAGTTCCGGATCCTTCTTCTCCTGGAAGGGCTTGCAGCAAAGTTTATGCTGGGACCAATGCTGTTTCTGGTGCTCGCCGTTGCAATAACGAACCATTTTACAGCGCGTACAGGTGAGAGAGGCTGTCACACCACAAATGGGGCACTCCCGACTTAGCTCCATTATCTCAATGATAATTTAATGACTTTTCAATCAGAACTGATGTTACGTCGACCGAGTAATGTTCTTTTTTGATCGCCTTTGAGTTGTTCCGTGTCTAAATTTATTTTTAGCTCGTTTCTCCAAACATTTGCCTCAGTTCACTCGGAATACTGAACGCTCGCTCATTTGCTCAATTGCAAGAGATGTGAGAATTCTCTGTTTTGAAAGCGTTTGTCTCGACGAGAGCAATAATATCTATATATATTCTTATCGTTGCTGGTCTCAACCGGCGTTGCTCGCGTATTCACAAATTTAAAATATTGAACTAAAGCACAAGGAGCAAGGAAGTTGTATGTACAATTTGTTCCCCTTTAAATATTCAAATAAATATTTATTAAATATTCTATTCCCATGCAAAAACTGCTGTTTTTTTAATCCATAGTTTATTTAATAAATACTATATACGTAAAATTGCACTATTTAAAACAAATCATAATTTTAATTACTTAATGCCCTTATGTCACATTACAAATAAAACCACCTGTGAAAGAGGGATATACGTATGGGTCCAACTTTCCAGACATGCATAATGTATCAATATGGTAATTGCTTGACGTGTAACGAGTGTTGCTATAAAAGCTACGACCGAATGTCTCAACTTGCCATTAAATAACAGCACGTCATTAAAACCGTTTCGGTTCAAGGAACTGCATTGCATTGAACATTTGAAATAAAATGAATTCGGAAATAAAAGGATTTTATAAAAACAAAACAATATTTCTAACTGGGGCAAGTGGATTTTTGGGAAGAGGTAGGACCTCACAAACAAAAAAAAAAAAAACAGTGTCTCTGAATGTGTATACTTAATTTACGATGTCGAAAAGTTAATTGGAATCGAAGTTCGTCGAAGCACTAAAAATTAATGAGCTATGAATGTGTTTTTTTTTTGCAGTTATTGTTGAGAAGTTGCTACGGGCAACGGAGGTGTCTCGAATCTATGTGCTGCTTCGACCCAAACGTGAAAAGTCTACTCAGGAGCGCCTTGAAGCATGGAAAACCGATCCCGTGAGTAATCCTCGACAATACCGGGTGAATGTCACCATTAAACTGGGGACTCTTGTCATCTGTTTAGCTGTTTGGTTTGTTGCTGGAACAAAAACCGAATGCGCTGGATCGTGTTGTGTGCATATCGGGTGATTGCCAGGCACCCGATCTGGGCATCAGCCTAGAGGATCGTGAGCAGCTGAAGAAGGGGACCCAAGTGGTGATCCACTCGGCGGCCACGGTGAACTTTGCTGAACCGTTGCACGTGGCGCTGGATACGAATACTCGTGCAACTCACCTCATGCTGCAGCTGGCCAAGCAAATGGATCGTCTTGTGGCCTTCGTTCACGTCTCCACGGCCTATAGCAATTGTGTAATCCATCACATAACGGAACGTTATTATCCGGGTCATCTTAGCTGCAGCGTCGATGGGGTTTTGAAAGTACGAGAAATGCTTGACAACAATCTGATTGATGGCATGTCAACAGCTCTGTTGGACAAGTTTCCCAATACCTACACCTACACAAAGGCACTGGCGGAGCAGTTGGTTCAGAAGGAGACGGGCAATTTGCCAGTGTGCATCTTTCGACCAGGCTCAAGTATATCACTTGACTTTCAATTATATCATTTCATTTAAATTAACAGTGATTTAATTATGCAGTTGTTGCAACCAGCATGGAGCCAATGCCTGGCTGGATAGATAACATCTATGGACCCATTGCTATGGTCTATGGTGCAGCATTTGGTGTCCTTCGTGTTGCTCCTGTCAATGGTAAGGCCAGTGCCAACATCGTACCCGTTGATTTTTGCGCCAACATAATTTTGGCCTGTGCCTGGAAAACGGCCAAGGAGACTTCGGAGCGTAATCCTCAAACTCCATTGCCACCGACCATCTATAATTATGTGCCAAATGAAAAGAATTTAATAACCAACGATGATTTCACGGACTATGTTGACAAGCATCGATACGTTTTCCCATTGAGAAAAGCCATTTGGTATCCTTATCTCATTTCCTTCTCCATCCATTGGGTGTTCAAGCTGGCGGCTATCTTTTATCATCTAATACCTGGCTATCTTATCGATTTTGCGCTTTGGGTGCAGGGCAAAAAGACGCGTATGGTTAAAATGTATTCAAAAATACATAAAACTATGGATGCACTGTCTCCATTTTCTACCAAATGCTGGAGCTTTGAGACGACCAACACGGATAGCCTGTGGCAATCCCTTTCTCCAGTAGATAAGAAGCTCTTTGAATTTGATATGAAGTCCCTCAATTGGGATGCTTATTTTATACGAGCATTGGGCGGCATGCGCATCTATCTGGGCAAGGAGGATCCAAGTGAGGAGGGCCTAGAGCTTGGTAAAAAGCACATGAAAAGGTGAGTTAAATTTGAGTTTCTGATAATCACATTGAACTAATCGTCCATTATTACTGCAGACTCCATATACTTCATCGGTTGCTGCAGTTTAGCATTTGCTGTGGTGTCGTCGCCACTGCCAAGTGGTTGTATTGCCTATTTCTATAGACAGTATTCATAAATTACAATTCGTGTACACATCTCAATTTTTAATAACAAAACACTATGTTTGGTGAATGATGTAAATTATATTTATAAAATATACTGCGAGATACCTACAGAAATACCATATAATTGGCTTGTTAAATCCAACCATTTCGCAGTCCAACATTCAGTTATCCTGCGTTTTCCATTCTCTCCCATCCTTCTATGTTTGCTTTTATAATCTCAATAGATCGACTATTTTTCAATTAAAATTCCGTGTTGATAAAGAACCTTTATTTATATCATTTTCTTTTTGATCCAAGCAATACAAAACAATAGGCATACATTAGATCCTTGATAAACATTTGTCAGTTTTATAATTGTAGTTGCTTTTCTTACATTTTAGAAATTGTTTTAATAATTTACTTATGAAATTGATTTAGAAATCACTGCTTGATAAAATGCAGACTAATTGTTCAATTTGTGTGTTTGTTTATTATAAACCAATTGTGTTTATATTCGTATTGTATATTGGGATTATTTTAATACGGCTCTTGCGGCGCGTCCAAGTCCCGGTAGTGTGATCTGGCGCGATAATCAAAACCACCGGGTCTGTAAGCAACGAAAATGAGTTTAGATTGAGGAATTATTTTGCACAGGAACTTAAAATAAAACAAACATTTATTGAAATTCGCTGACATAATTGCATTATAAATTTATTAATTAAATTCTTTTGACCATGCATTCTTTTAATCAATACAATCCGCATATTGTACAATAAAAAATAAACCAAAATATCTATTATCTTTAGTCAGAATTGAAATTAATGTTTGTATAATCATAATGTTTTTAGTTTCCCTTTGTAATTGTTGCTAGCATTGCTTGAATTGCATTTTAGAACTGAGTTCAAAAACTCTATGTCTCATTGTCTGTGTAGTTTCTGCTCTTGTTT
Source organism: Drosophila phalerata (assembly GCA_951394115.2). Lineage (NCBI taxonomy): Eukaryota > Metazoa > Arthropoda > Insecta > Diptera > Drosophilidae > Drosophila > Drosophila phalerata. The sequence continues at coordinate 6,344,764 of OY729850.1, forward strand.
TTGTATTTGTGCTAATTAATTAGTCAAACATATCGGAATTAACGGGCGCATCCAAATCATGGTAACCGATAAGCCGTCGTTGGTGATCCAAAGGCAATTCTCTGCAAAAAATTTGCGACACAAGAAAATTGTGACAAATTTCGATTTAAGACCAACAACAAAAATATAGAAATTAAGAAAATATGAGGACAAGAATGCTAAGTTTCTTATGTAGAATGATTGTCGTTTTTGGGGCTTAAAATATTGCTTGCTATTCAGCATAATCTGACTAAAGTTTGAATAATAACAACATTTTTATTGCTCTAAGCAGATATTGCATATTTTAATAAAAAAAATGCTGGGAAGATTGTTTACTGTCAATAAATAAACATATTTAGTTATTAAGAATAAAAAAGAAAGCTATATTATATAATTAGATAAACAAAGGGCAAATTATAATTGAATATCTATCGGATTTTTTTAAAGAGCTTTGATTACGTCAGTTAATATTCGTAGTTTCGCACGAAATATAGAAGCAAATCAAGAATACAAAAAGAACCACGAATCGGTTCAAAAGCTGTTGCAAAACCAAGTATCTTATACAAGTTAAATGCATTTTCTTGTATTTCTATAAATTCAAATATGATCTAAGCTAATATCTTTTAATCGGAAGACAACTGTTGTTTCTCTTCTATTTCAGCATTTACATCGTATAGCTTTAGACAGAAATTAATGCAATAATATGATAAACTGACCTGCGCACTGGTGGAAAATTGCGTCCGCCGCGTCCACCTCCTCCCATCATGGGCGGTGCGAATCCATAGGGCATGGCAGAGAAAGGCGGATACATCGGTGGTCGATAGCTGTCAAGAGAATAATAGTTGTTGGTAACGCAATTCAATTAGAGTATATCAAATAGAGAAGCTCACCCGCCAGAGCCTCGTCCAGACTCGGATTCAGTGCGTTTGGAGCTGCCTGGATGCTCTGGTAGCTGTGGACGCTTTGGATCGCGCAAATAATTATTGAAATATTGCACTTCCTTGCGAACCTCATCGACCTTCTCTTCGTGCTTGTTGAAGATGTGCTTGCGTATGAATTCAGGACCCTTGAACTTCTTTCCCGACAACGGACACAGCCATTTATCCTTGGCCAATTCTTGGGTGTTGGCCTGCACGAATTTCTCGACTTCTGTTTCGGCATTCTTGGCGCCCAGTTCCTTGATATCCTCTTCATTCAATTGAACGGTCTTGGTTAAGAATTGCTGCAGCTTGCCTTCGTACGCTTTGATATACTCCTGGACATCGTTGCTGGTGGCGCGCATGGGAGCAGGACCACGTGCATGTATGATGCCACAGCGATTGGGCATCTCATCCTCGTATGGATACTCGCAGTGATTGTAGTAGTCCACAGAGTGCACAATACGCAGATACAGCACCAAACGATCCAATACGGACAACAGAGCCTCATCCCTTTCAATGGGTTCACCCTCGGCATCCTTGCTATCGCCAGCCAATCCTAGCAGCTCTTCTTCCTCTGCGGAAGCTTCTTCGATGAGGTAATCGGTTATATTTTGTAGCACTGGATTCTTTGAATTGAATCCATAAGTAGTTGCATTGTTTCCACTGCCATTTGTTGTCTCCACGCCGGACTTGCCATCCGCCTCCGTCTTTGTCTCTTCCATGGCAGCTGTTTCGCTCCACAGTTTGAAGCGCTCGTCCAGATTCATAGCAATCTTGGCACACAACTTGATGTCAGAGCGCACAATCTGCTTGTGTGCCGTAATTCCATTAGCAGGACGCACACGTCGACTCAAATCCCGATTGACAATGGCCCCCATTTCGCAGTCCCGTAACCGCTGATTGTTCAGACTCCAGCAGATTTCCTTGATGTTGACATCGCGGGTGAAGGTGATCCAACCACGACGATACCAACGACGCTCCACCAGCGGATCGGCAATGGCCACGCGAAGATATCCGCTAAAACGAGTGCAGATCGCTTCAATCTCTGCCTTGGTTATTGAAGGCGCCAGATTGCGCAGAAATATGGACGATGTGCGATGTAATGCACGTGGATGTGGTCCATCTTTCACCTTGTCTAAATCAATTGTCTCGGTCACTTCCTCGACCGCCGGCGTCACAGTTTCCGCAACATCTTTATCGGATTTTTCCTGTTCACCATTGTTTTCGGTATTTTCCTCTGCCGCCTGCTTTTCAGATTCTTCAGCTGTGGATTCCGTCTTCTCAGTCTCCACTTCGTTGACTTCACTTTTGATAACTGCCACATCATTGTCCTGATCTTCAGTAGGATTCTCAGGCTTGGGACTATCGGGTGCTAATTGACTTGCTTTGGCCGCTTCCTCCTGTTCTTTTTCCTTTTGTGCTTCGGCCTTTTGATCGGCACGTAATCCCTCTTCCACATCGTATTTCTCTTTCAGCTTATCCTCGTCAAAGTCTGAGTCCAAATCGGAGCTAGAAGATGATGAGCTGTCATTGTCGCTGCTGTTGCGTTTACGTTTCTTGGTTTTATTCTTCTTTTGCTTGTCACTGCCACTTTTTGGTGAGTCCTCATCAGGTAACTCCTTGGCTGACTTCTCAGACGCCTGCTCAACATCCTCCTGCTGTTTCTTGCCAGCTGCCGGTTCCGTTGCCATCTCTGCATCATCATCATCCCAATTCTCCTCATCCGAGTGAACTGGTCGCTCTTTCTTACGCGACGGCGACACAATAATTGGCAAATCTTCATCGTCCTTCTCCATTTTTGTCGGCTGCTTGGGACTATCGGGTGGTTCTCGCTTGGCCACCACCGTGGATTCAGTGGTTTCGGATATGCGCTCAAACACAGGTGCGATCTCTTTGGGTTTCTCGTCCAGAACCTTGAGATCCTCGTCGGAGCCACCCTCCAGCTTAATCACACAAGTGTCAAGCACACGCACCAAGGCATCAGCCTGAGAGGAGTCGATCTTTACGTTGCCTATCGTGCCGTTCTCGAGCAGCTCCAGAAAAACATCCGTGCGTCTCTGTAAAATGTTATTTAAATTATTATGAATATAAGAATATACCATAGAATACCATAGAACCACATTGTTCTATGCGAATCTATCAGATATTAATTAGTTACCTTCAGAAATCCACGTTGTTCCTCGCTGCGACGCACACTGTCTTCGGGATGATATTTGTTTTTGAACCTGCGAAAGATATAAACAATCCTAATAAGAATCTTTCTTTGATCTGTGCTAATAAATTATAATATGCTATGGATAAGGCTTTAGTACGTCTCATGAGTTTGTCTATTTCAAGTTTTAGTTATTGATTAAAATTCATATCGAGCTGCCACGCGTATCCTCTGGCTAATGGACATCACATCCACAAGTGTTCAATACCATGGTACATATAGATAACATATTGATTTAATTTATATTTTTTTTTTGAAATTTGTAATTGAATTTAAATTATCTGTTGCATGTACATATTACCCAAAGTCTTACCTTTGCACATTTATATGCACATATATTCAATGCATATCAGTTTTATATACGAGAATTATTTAGGCAACGAATTGAAATAAATCGCGGTTTCAAAAATATATAAAACACACCCACGGCATTGCTCGCCGGGTAATTTAAATTTTAAAGTTATTATATGTAGTATATATATGTATATATTGGGACAGAGAGAGAGAGAGAGGCGGAGTCGCAGGCAGCGGAAGAGGAAGAGGCTGACGCTGAAATACTTTCTCTCTCTTGTCTCTGACTCTCAGTTCGCAAAACGCCATTAAACCCAATAAAGCTGCAGAGAAAAACTTAATAATAAGTATATAGAAAGTGGGTTATGATTTGTGACTTGATTTTCAGTCAGTCGCAACCGACATTCAAAATTATAGATATATAATCAGAAAACAAAAGTAATAAATGTTGAAACAAATAAATATAAAGAAGATTTCCTTATAGTTGCTCCTTCATTGGCTGCTACTCACCATTCCTCATCCTTGTGGGCCACAAAGAACTCATTCAGCTGCTGTCGCTTAAAGTCCGTCTTGTATTCGGTGTATTTACGCATCACCTCCGAGTCGGATATATTCTCATCTTGCGTGTCCAGAAACTGTTTCAGTGTCAACATCGCCGGCTGTGTTTGTGTGTCGCTGGCCACGCCCCCACTGGGCGCTGATTCGCGGGCAGATGGGGCGTGACTTGCATGGGAGTAGGCCGAGTGCAAGGATTGGTAATGATCATTCCACGCCTGCACCAGATACGGATCATAGCCTATAACGTAGCACAATATTTTTAAATACTTATCAAATGGATTCACTATGCGAATGTCGAAAAATATTACTCAGAATACGAAAATTCGGCAAAAAAAATTAGGAAAACTAAAATTATGAAATCAAAAATTAGGAAAAGCCAAACAAAAAGTCGCGCGATTTTAAATAAAATACTTTTGATTTTGGCGAAAAGACAACACTTTTCAAACCATATAATTTAAGAATATATTGATTGGTCTACGTTTATACATTGTGCTCCAAAGGTCTATTTGTTTTCCTAATTTTGGTCTTCCGAATTTTCAGTCCTAATTTTTGATATTCCTGATTTTTGCTTTCCTAATTTTATATTCTTAATTTTTTTTCTTATATGAAATTCCAAATTTATGTTTCCTATTTTTCTCTTTCTTATTTTGGATTTCTAAATATTTATTCTTTGGTTTTATTTTTCTCGATTTTTTTGTAATTCCTTAAATTAATTTCGGAATTTGTATGAGGATATGTGGACTATCTAATACTCTACATACCAAATCGCGGATTGGAACGCATTTCGCTGTCGCCCCAATCGGGACGCATGCGTTTCGCCGGTGGCATCTCACGTCCCGGTGAACCATAGCGTGGACGTGGTCCAGATCCTCGATAGTCACTGTAATCCGGTCGATGCCTGGCCCCGCCTCCTCCTCCGCCGCCACCGCCGCCTCCAGCTGCCGAACTACCTCGAAACGGATTGCTGTGAAGCAGTTAATTGCTTTGTAATGCCAAAAGTCACATTGACCAACTGTCCGTTGTCCGTTACTTACCGCTCTGACCACTCGTCCCGGGAGTTGCCCCCTCCCCCGCCGCCCATGGGTCTTCTCTCGTCCCGCCTTTCGGGTCTGTAACTGTCGCGTTCACCGCGAAATTTGTCGCGCCTCTTGCGATCGTATTCATCATCCGAATCAGCCATTGCTATGTTGTCTGCAAAACAACAACGACAATTAATTAATTAATTAATTAACACATCACAATTTATAATCAGGTGAAAGTTGCACTTCGACTTTAGCCGCACATAACCTCAAATGTTGCAATTGCATTTGTTATACTTGTTCACTTGTTTACATACGCTCAAGTCACAATTGTTGCTGTTTATATAGTGCAACCGAATATGTTAATTAATTGCAAAAATCTTGCATTATTTGCTTGTTTTTCATTGAGTAAAACCGATGCCGCCATCTTGCCGCCTCCAGCGTTCGTGCAAAAAACGCTTACGTGTTATTAACTATATATTATTAACTACACTTCAGCAAACTCCAATTGTAAATGCCTGATTTACATTTAAAATTGCAATGTTGCTTTTGTTGATTGCCCACAAACCTTTTTTCTATTTAATAATTTTACTATTAATCTATTTTTCTCACAGTGCGGCGTCTGAACCAGTGTTGCCAACTTGTTTAGACGAAACTAAACCCAAAAACAAAGTGGCAACCTTGAATGCCAGGGAAAACAATACCGATAGTTTGAACGAAGGAATAGCGTTGCCACATAGTTGAGCCGATATCGAGAAATCGTTTGGTATACTTATCGGAGTTAAAAAACGCAAAAAACTCAATAAAAATTAATAAATTTAATGAAAATGAAAATTTAGAAATTAGATAAAATTAACATTTTTATGAAGATTTTAAGTTCGTCAGAAGAGAAGATAGAAAATTTAATTCTGTTTTCATATCGTAAAATTTAAATAAATCGGAAACTCTTACCGGATGGGCAGCGCTCGAGACGCCGACCCAATAAACGGAATTTTTTTTGTGCCATTTTATGAAATAATGGCGGCGGATAAAAATGACGCAGTAAATTCAAATGTAAATCGGTTGAACATATTTTAAATATATATATATTTTTTATTTTATTACACGTTTCATATATATCGTATATATAGACTTTTGTTGTTATCATATTTATATTTATATGTATATGTACATCTTAGTTTTAAAACTATTTAAAGTGTAAGTGTAATCTAAACCTATGTAGATTTGTTATGTTTGTAATTAATTTCAAAAATGTAATTATATGCTTCCTAATCTTGCATATTACTCAGTTTTAGTTAATGCACTGCCACTCGATCGCCCAAAGTTACACAGAAATAGCAAAATACATTAACGTTTACAGATACGTTAATGCATTGTATGTATATAGATATAATATATATATTATTTTTCTCAAACTTAAGTCAAGTTATACTCGTAGCTCTACGCCTTTCAAGTATAAAAGTTTATAATATTGTTTTGTATTTATTTTTTCTTGTTTAGCAAATACATAATGGTTTTTTTTTTTTGTTATTAATGATAGAATTTCAAAATTAAATATCAGTTTGATAAATACACTTAATTAAGTTAAGTTTAAGTATGTCTATGTAGATAGATCAATGCACCTTATGTTTTCAGAAAAACAACAAGCTAACCTCTTGTGTTAGTATTATACGCTTGATAATAATAGTAATAATAATAGATAGTTCATAATAATAATAATAATAATAATCAAGTATGCATAATATTTGTTCGGTTTAAATGCTAACAATCTCTACATCTCTCTCATTTTATAGTAATTCGGTATATTATAATAATTGTAAAAAGAAGCCAATATTTGCAATTTTCCAAATTATATTCAAGTTGATATTTAAAGCAAGTAAGTCAACTTGATCTAAATAAGACTAGCCGCCATTAACTTTGGCTACGAATAAATTTAAAGTTTAATTTATTTGGCAGTGTAGCTTTTAAATAAAAAAAAAAACAGAGACATCCGAATCTTCACATAAAATAAGAAATAGTCGTAAAGTAAACAATTTATTAAGCAAAATGTGGTTCATTACATTTTTTCTCCAAATTTATGAAATTGTCGAGTTATCATTTCTATTACGTATTTTTCTTGTTGTCTGCTTTTCATTTAGAATATTTAATTGAATATACTTATTAATTTGTTACTGATTTGTTTTGTTTCTTGTATTTTCTTTTTTGTTTCCGTAACACTAAAATGCCATCAATTCAGTTTTAAGTTGTAAGTATTTTCCGGGTTTTCCTGCTAACTGCATTTGTTAAAAATGTGCGTTGTTTTTGCATACTCGTATTTTTTATGTATTATTTATCGTATCTATATTGACTTGAACTGTTTTTTTTTTTTGTATCTCTATATACTATATCGTAGATAATTAATTAATTGTTTACTCGTATATTACTATTGATTGCTACACATTGCAAATGAAATTTGACAAATAGTATCTAATAATAACGTAAATTTGTATGATTACATTTCATTCTTTATAATAATAATGATTTATTTACTTTAAATTTTCAATTTGGCAGTGAGAAAAACTACACAACTTAAAACTTAACTCGTTTAGCGTACGATTTGAGATTTGTGATTGAAGAAGCAATTTTTGTTTATATATTGTTTGTATTCATCGATTGATTTAAAAAGAAAAGTGTTTTTTTTTTTCGGTTTTGTCAACAATTGAACAGGTCCTTGATATATTATGGTATTTGTGGAAAAATATGCATTTCATTTTCGATTATATAGATGATTTACCATGCTAACCATCGAGTGCTGCAAAACAGGTACCTCTAAAAAGGCGATAGGAGTTCGAACAAAACCATTTGGGTATGGAATTTTGCGAATAAAATTAATCATAATTATTGTTTTTGTAAGTATTTTATGTGTATGTAAGTATATTTGTGGTTAGCGTTGTATGCTAAGGTCTCGCTTGTAGTTACGTTTATTATTAATGCTCAAAAACCTTTCAATCGCGTTTCATTTGAATGTTTCGTTTGAGGTAGTTTTCAATTCAGGATCAATATCTACAAGTTGAACACAAAACTCCAATTTTAATTTCGATTTACTTTTAGTTTTTTTTTTTTTTTTTTCTTTTGTAATAAGGATCTTTTAAGCTGTGTGCTCAATTGGATTTCATTTATGGATCGTATATTCTAAGGATAAGGATAAGTATGTAGTTATGGGCAAAACAAGTTACAAGTTACACATAACAGAAAACAGTGCATAAAAATTAAATTAAGTTATTTTCTTCCATTTTTTCATATTTTTTTTTTCTTTAATTTTTCAAAAATCTACATAACGATTTGTTTTTAATTCTTTTGTTTCGTTTCGATTTATTTACGTTTTGTATTTTTTGTAATATTATATGAATGGATATCTCAACAAGTTGTTACTTTATACCTTATGTTCATCTTTATAATTTTGTCAGGTTGATTTTTTGTATTTTTCGTATTTGTTGCTTGTCATAATGCTTCTTTATATGGAGCGAGAGTTACATAAGTACATACATATTTACAGTTACAAGCTAAGGTATAGGGTATTTTATATGCTTATGTATTATCAAAGTTGAAAGAAATCGTTTAGCGAGGGCGCGAGGAGTTTAAATTGTTGTTTTAAAGGTTAAATTACTTGACTTATATTTAATTCACACTTGACATGACATCAGCCTGGTATTATTATAATATTTTTGGTTTTTTTTTGTTTTTCCTTTTTTAAATCAGAATTTAAATTGTTATTTTTTAAAAGGTATTAGCAAATTATTTTAGTATCATCTAAAGCTATTTTATAGCGCGTCTTATGTTTTAATTATTTTTAGGTTCTACTCTCAAGTTTCACCCATTTTAAAATCATTTCTTACGTGTTTTATCATTTTTTTTTTTTCAGTTTTCGAATTGGCAAAACTAAAACTTGGACTACTACAAATAACTAAAGTTGATTTCATTCCTTGAAATTGTTCCACAATACACACATTCGCACGTAATCCTTTATTAGTATTCCTAGTATTCCAATAAAATGTGTCATTTTTTGTTGGCCTGCCTTTCCAATATCATTTTCATCATAATTTTATAGCCACACACAGAATCTTTGAAAAGCCAACTTCACAGCCGTTTGCTTCGCCTTTTATTTATCGATTTATAGATAAATATCCATCATCAGTTTTTTTCGCCTAAGTCTATCGAGTCTTTGCCCACATTTCGCATTCTCTTCAACAAATCAAATCAAATAAAATTGCTAAATAATAAATAAAAACACATATGTTGCATTTATGTTTATGCTTGAATTTCTGTTTTTTTTTCATTCAACATATTTTCATATATATTGTGTATATTTTGTATATTTTTGTTTTGTTTTTGCATGTTCCATTCTTGCATTTGCGTAAAATAGTAAAAATTATTTATATATTATAATAGATTTATGTTTTTTACATTATAGTAGTAAAACTACAAAACAAATTATTTAAAATAATTAAACGTGCTTGATGCATACTAAAAAAACTTAAAATTTAAGTCAATTGTATAAAGAAACTTAAGATTGAGTTTTTAATGGGGATTCCTCCACTAATAGGTTTGTTTTCTATTGATTTATTATTTATTATAATTAAATTATTCACTGTATTTTTGTTTTCCATTTTGATGTGCAGTTTACAATAAATTTATTTAAAATTTTAATTAATTATTTTCAATGATTTCAATTGTTTTCATTTTATATGTATAAAAAATTCAATGGTTATAAATTAAATTTACTTAAATGTCAATGTAGAGGTGTGTATATGTGTGTGTGTGTGTGTGAAAATTATACATTTAATTAGCGTAAAATAATTATACAGTAATAATATAATAATAGTAGTAAAATTAAAGAATTGCACATTTCAAAAAGATTTCTCTGCCACTTTTTACACAATTAAAAAAATTAATTAGAATTTACATTTATATTGTTTGTTTATTTTTGTTTTGTTACTCGTCGTATTTTACAAATCGCTACTAAAATTAATATAAATTTGATTTAAGTTAAAATAAGGCCAACAATTCGTGTTTGTTTTTGTGTTTTTACATTTCAAAATCAATAGCAAAAGCAGCAAAAACAAAAAATTCAAATAAATCATTTATAAATTAAATTGCATAACATAATTTCAAATAAAGCAAATTTCCGAAAAATATAACTATAATTTGCACGTATGTTGTTGTTTTTTGTTTGAAAACAAAATTTTGATTTTGCCAAATAATTTTTGTTATTAAATATAATTTCTAAAATGTACAAATATTTATTAATTTTGAATTAAACAATTTTAATTTATAAATTAATATTGAAGTCTTTTGGTGTATGTGTGTGGATGTGGTGTGTGTGTGTGCATGCCAAGTGATTGAAACTTTATAAAATTTAGTTTTTATTTTTTTTTAGCAAAAGAGTGCATTGAATTTAATTTGTTTTTCATGATGCATTTATTTTAAAAATTATTTAATTAATACCGTTTATGCCTTTTTTTTGAGTAAAACTCCAATCACTTTTTGTTGTTATTTAAATTTTTTACAATATCGTAATATATCAAAAAAACGACGCCAATTTGTTTTAAATTACAAAAATTACAAAAGAAACTGCGAAAAATGAATTGTATAAAAAACGACGGCGCTTAAAAAATGTAAATTCTTGTGTTAAAAATATAAGGAGGGCATAATAAAAAAATATGTCGTTTTCATTTGTTTTTGTTGTTGTTGTCGCTTACATTTTTTATACAGTTGTTTTTTTGTTTTGTTTTCAGTTAATATGATTAAAAAAATATTTATAAAATCAGTCCAAGTTTTGCGTGTTTTTTTTGTTTTTTTTTTTTTAGATTTAGTTAGAGTTGTTTTTTGCGAATTATGTAACTTAAATTAGATTTTCTTGTTGTTGTTTATTAGTTTAAAGTTATTAGTTTATAGTAAGGGGAGTTTTTAAATCAGATTTAGTCGCTGCTTTTGAATTAGTTTACATATTATACACTTGCTTCTGTTATTATAATTATATCATTATTATTATCATTGTTTATTATGTGTGTGTGTGTGTGTTTTTTATATATTTTTAAAATATAAACAATCTTTATTCTCTTCTGTTTTGCAGGCGTTGCAGTTGCACAAACAGTTGCTGTTGTTGTTGTTGTAACTCAAACAAAAATTAATACAATTTATTAATTATATTTATTTTGTTTTCCCTTATCATGCTTTGTTTTTAAGGTATTTGCTGCTTTAATTCTACGCCCTTCTTTTTTTTTAGATGTTTTTTCTATTTCTGTTCATTTTTCGTTAAGCATTTTTTGCAAGTTAAGATTTTTTTCTTTCATATATATATATATAGATGTGTATATATATAGATGTATATATATTTGTATATTCATAATGTACTTAGTTCTAATATTTGCAGACTTAACACTAAATAACTGCATTTTACGCTTAATTTTTTGTAGTTTTTTGCTGTTTTTTTTATCTTTTTGCTATTTTTCAAAAAATGGTAGCATTTTTTTCTCAGATGCGCATTAATTTTCATGCGGTTAGTTAGATTTTAAATCTAATTTCAACTACATATGTGTGTGTATATGTATTGTATACAAGCTGCCATGCCCCGCCCTCTCTGTTCACTCTATAATGCTGCCTAGCAGTACTCCCCCGAGATTAATGCCTTGAAGCAGGGGCTATGCCGTTGTCGTTGAATGCTCCGATTTGAGGGGCACGCCCATTAATGCCATTGCCGCATGGGCGTTGGCATACATGCTGACATTCGCACCACCGCCGTTGGCCACCGCTGCGGTTGTCGAGCTCGCCGGCACAGCGGCTGTGATACTGGTCGAGGAGCTGGCTGCCGCTGTGGTTGGTCCAAGAGCACCACCGCCAGCGTTTCCTCCACCTCCTCCACCGCCTCCTCCTCCTGCTCCACCGCCGCCACCGCCTCCTCCACCACCTCCGCCAATATAATCACTGCTAGTGCTGACTGCTGAGACGGAACCACCGCTGGCAGAGGTCGGCTGTGGGAGTGGCAACGGCAGTGGCAGCGGCAGCGGCAGTGTGTGTACGGGCAGCGTGTGCAGCTGTTGATGTTGTTGCTGTTGATGCTGTTGTTGTTGCTGTGCCGCTGCCGCAAGTGCCGCCTGTGAGGATGTCGATGCCGAATCGGCATCCAGTCCAGCGGTAATGGCACCACCCACAGCACCACGCATACGCTCCGCTCGGGCCAAGCGCTCCTGCTCTTCCTGTTGGGCCTGCAAATGCGATTGCACCGATGGCGGTATGGCATGTACGTCCCAGATCTCTTCCAGAAATTTGGGCAACTTGCGATTCTTGAGCTTGAGGGAGAAACACATTTCGGCATTCTGATTGCCGAGCGTGCGCAGCTCGGTGAGTATGGAGAGCAGTTTGGCGTAGAAGACGAGACTCATGGAGTCGCCACAATGGCGATTGAGTATATAAATGCGTAGCGTGTCGATGTAATAGCTTTGTATCGCTTCAACCAGCTGGGCCTTCTCCAGGCCCGGCCGATCCGAGAAGATCACAATGGCAGTGAGTAGCGCATACTCCACGTTGTCCACCTTCATTGAGAACATCTGTCGGCAAAAGTGCAACAGATCCTCAATATTATCCGCCATGCCGGCCATTTTGTACGAGTCGCGTGTATACGATCGATTATTCGCAAAAAATATCGAATCCGAATTGTGATCGTAACGTCGGGCCATTCTCAACATCATTACTTCCGATGAGCAGGCCTGTCAATAAATGATCGATTAATTCGATACAATTTCATTTTGCATAATAAATTTAATTTATTCACCTTGAGTAACGTGATCTGATCCTCTTGGGGTATCTTTGTAAACGCTGGTAATCCTTTCGCAAACTCCACTATCAACTGCACTGTGAGTATGGTTATCTCGGTGATGTGCCGAAAACTGACATCCGTCTGACTCTCATTCTCATCCGGTTGACTCTGCGGTACAAGAATATATATAATTAATAATATATATAATAAAATAAATATAATTTTCATTAATGAAAGTATGGAAAGTTATGAAGAATCGGTTATGAATTGACAAAGTTTTGACAGTTTTAAGTTTTCGAAAAAGTGACAAGGAGAAAGTACTTAAAAAATGGACAGGGATCGAAAAAATTCAGTTTTCTAATTTGACTGCAGTATCAAAATAGTGGTCAAATAATAATGAAATTGATTTTCCGCAAGGAAATTGGTAAAAATTTGACAAAGCTATGACAGTTTGAAATTAATGAATATCAATAAGTTTTTTTTTATGATAGGATTAAGGATTAAGGAACCCATAAAATTTAGATACATGCACACTCACCATAATACGCTTGAGATCCTCTTCGGATGGCTGCTCATAGCCATCCTGATACCAAATTAATTTATATATAACGGCCAACTGATTGAACGTTAATGGAGGTATATTGCGCGCTTGACACTCGGCCAAAATATCATCAGGTAGTAGCTGTAAATTGAATGTGAAATTTACAATTAATGGTAAATTTAAAATAATTATAGATTTGATTAATAATCAACCTACCGGAATTGTGGCATGCTGAGGCGCCTCACACGTCATCAGGTCGAGTATCTCCTTCTTGACGTAGTCGTGGGTGCCATGTGGACCGTTGCCAGAGCCAGGACCCGAACTGGAGTTGATGCCATGCTGTGAACTGGGCGAACTGGTCACCTTGTCCTTCTCCTTTTGGGCCTTCTTCTCGCGCCGCTTCATGGCGCACTGATTCTCCGGCACAACGCATTCCGGCCGCATGCCAACGGCCAGACATTTCTTCAGTCTACACTCCTGACACTTGCGTCTCATATACATGTCCATCTCACAGGCTCGTCCAAATTTGCAACAATAGACGGCATTCTTTGTCACGCTGCGACGAAAGAAACCTTTGCAGCCCTCGCAGGTGAGCGCATTGTAATGATAGCCCGACGCCCTGTCTCCGCAAACGAGGCACAGTTCCTCCTGTAGACGAGGCGCCGGACCCTTCTTGCTCTTCTTCGCATCGCAGCCCTCGTTGGCGGAGTAACCGTTGAGGCTGCTCGAGGGCGAGAGATCATCGCGACCTGAAAATAATCGAATATACAAAAATCAAATTAACATTTCAATTTAATTTTTCCTTTTTGTTTTTTATTTTATATTCTTTTTTTCCCCGATTTCCGTGAATATTTAACAACATTCGATGTTTTTGTTGTTGTTTTTTTCTTACATAAAACATTAGACCCAAATAAATAAATTTTTATCAGTTGTCAATGCAGAATCAGGGATGGGGTAAGGGGTTTAAGGTTCTGTGTGCAAATTTAAATTTGCATTTTTTTTCTTTTTTTTTTTTTGTAAAATTCAAAGAAATATTCAAAGACTTAAAACATGTTCATCTCTTTCTAGCTGTATATTCAACTCTACTCTACATAGAGATATATGTACATATGTGTATTTGGATGTAGCTGTAACGGTGTTCTCAATCAAATTTAAAATTCAATTAACGTGCAACTCAAAGTTGCTAAAGAATCTGAGCAAATCGAGTCTCAAAACGTTTGAGGCAAAAAACTGAAGCAGAAAATGAAACAAGAATTTGTCAATTTGAACTGAACTCTAAATAGTTTATATAGTTTTTTTTTTAATTTGTGTCTATTTTCAGCTTTAATTTTTAACATAATATCCTATTAATACATGTGGATGCTATTTATATAGAAATGTTTAGCTGTTGCAAGTCCACTATTGTATATTGCATGTGTATTCTATGTTTAATATATAAAAGAATCGATTTACAAAAATTGTATAATTCAGTTAAACAATGCTTAAGCAAAGTGGAACTTATGTGGATGCTATGTGGATGGTATGAGTTGTAAAATTCCATAACATCAGTTGGTTGAACAAAGGAAATACTTAAATTTTGCACGTTTATTTGATGTGGAACGTATGCTTATACGTAGTGTGGAACGCATTTAAAAAATAAAACCTTTCAAATAATTAGGTTTTTTTAACAACCAATTCATGCATTATCGATTATAGTTATAGTGTTGACTTGACTGTGAACAGGAAACTTGTGTGGACTGTGGACTCTGAAGGGCTCGGCTCAGACACATTACACAAATAGTCACGTTCCGAGCGAAAGAGAGGGAGCAGATAGAGAGAAACAATGCACTGAAAGCGAAAAAAAGCGTATCAAGTGCAAGTTGTTGTTGTTGTTGTTGTGTGCAAAAGAAAGACAGTAATAATCGGGCAACTCAATGGATGGATGGATGGAAGGATGGATGGATGGAAGGATGGATGAATGGACGGATGGATGGAATGGGGCACGGTTAAGTAGATAAAAAGATACGACAAAGAGGCGTTGCTGCAACTATAACGACAACGATGTGGCAGGCTTAGAAGCAAGAAAACACTTGACTAAGAAGCCGCAACCAAAGCCAAAGACAGAGCCATGTCCCAAACACTTGGCCACAAGTGCAATCTACTTGCTTTCCTTGCTGCTTACTGCCACCCATTATGCACCGTTACATACATATGTGTGTGTGTGTGTGAGTGCAACGTGGTGCATTGTCGGCATAACACAGTTTTTTTTTTTTCTCTTTCATTTTTTACACGCCAACAGGCGGGACTTTTGCTCCACAGCAATGAAATATTGCGCATACGCCCAGTCGTCTTGTTGGCTGCCTCAACCAACGCCTGCCGCCTTCTCTTCTTCTCTCCTCCGCTTTCCCACTTTCCCTCCTACATCGTCGTCGTTTCAATTTCACTGCCATCGAGCAAAACGTAGAAAAAAGCGAGAAAAGTGTAGAGAAGAGAAGAGAAGAGAGAAAAGAAGTGGAAAAAAGACTCGCGCTAAATAAAATGAAATAAACTGCGGCGTCATGCAAACTTCGTCTGCTTTGGCAGCGACGCCAACTTGACTGCAAATTTTCACTGCAACGTGCAACGTGCAACGTGTGGCAAGTGCATGTGTGTTTGTGCGTGTGTGTATGTTTGTATGTTTGTGTGCCGCTCGCATGGTAAATGAAAAATGCAGTAAATTGCTGTTGCGGCAAAGAAAAAGTGTGTAGCAACAACATAATACGAGTAAGAAAACACAAATACAAAAAAAAAAAACAAGTGGGAAAGGCTATAGTCGAGATCCCGACTATAGGATACCCGTTACTTATTTCACTACATATAAAAGTACTTAAAAGAAAATTTTCTAACAATACAAAATCTATTGCATACTCTAGGGGGCATGTATTGCCATGATTGCTTAAAGAATCATTTTCAGACAATAACTGCTGTTCTACTTGTCCGATCGTGTTGCGATTCAGTGGGATAATAAATAATAATAATAGATATCAGTGACTACAAGAAAAACTATATTATCTTAAAAACTGTGGGTGTGGTAGCTTTTCGCGATTTGCGAGGGCGGAGGGGGGCGTGGCCAAAATTTGAAACAAACTTGATCTGCGCTGGGTATATAGAAATCTGTGTGCCAAATTTGGTTACTCTATCTCTTATAGTCTCTGAGATTTCTTTGTTTAGACGGTTTTTCGCAATTTGCGGGGGCGGAGGTGGGCGTGGCTTAAATTTGAAACAAACTTGATCTGCGTGGGGTATATAGAAGTCTTTTAGTGAAAGTTTGGTATCTCTATCTCTTATGGTCTCTGAGATCTAGGCGCTCACACGGACGGACAGACGGACAGACGGACAGACGGACATGGCTATATCGACTCGGCTATTGATGCTGATCAAGAATATATATACTTTATAGGGTCGGAGATGCCTCCTTCTACCTGTTACGCACATTCCAACGAACACAATATACCCTTATACTTATTTTTTATAAGTAACGGGTATAAAATGTAAAAACCTGACCAACCACACACAATCATCCCCCCACCCTCTCCTAGCTCTGCCTGTGTGTGGCACTCCCATACTCCCCCCACTTTACCCCTCAACAAAGTTGTTGTTATCGCTGACAACGTCATGCAATGTTTGGCATTTTCATGGGTTGTTTGAGCTTCTACAACAACAGCAACAGCAACAACAACAACAACAAAGCAACTTTATTTTAATCGCTATGTTTGAGCCATGACAAGTTAAACTTGCAGCTGATATGGCCATTTAATGCAGCAAGTGTATTTATTTATTTATGTAGAACACAATTTTAATGTTGAATATCGATTTATGATAGATTTTAAATTGCCAAAGATCAGCGTAGGTTATTAGATAAACACGAAAACAAGCATTTATAATTTATCAACTGTTATACTCAATATATTTTCAACTGTTATACTTAAATACTTGATTCTGATTGTGGAATCTATGTGAATATACATTTATGAGATATTCTAAATTGTATCTTAGATAATAGTATTAATTTTAAAGAGATTTTTTTTTCTGGTAAATATCATTTTTAGTTATTAAATTCGAGTCAAATTTAAAAACTTAACGGCTTCAACTGTTATAATCAATCTGTTTACAACTGTTATACTGAATTCATACAAACTTGATCAGCTGAGAATCTCATTTTTCTCTATGGATTCTATGTGGATGATGTATGATTTGTATCTTTAAATTTTAAACAAAATCCACACCAACATCTTATCTTACTGTTCACATACATGATCCAGAAACACACACACTCCACTTCTATATCCAATCAGAACTCTATTTTCTTGTTCTTATTCAAAGCTATCTGAAGGCCACGTTACACCAGCAACAACAACAAATACTCGTACATTTAATAATAGAGCACGTTTTGATTTGACGCCAGGTGGCGCTAACAGTTGCCGCTCATCAGCTCATTGGCCGCCATTTTGGCATTTGCAATTAGCTCAGATTGGAGCTGCTCCAGTGCAACAACGCATCAACCTGATGGGTTATTATATTTCATACACACACACACATACAAACGCATTGAAAAGCGAGTACAAATACAAATGCAAACACAAACGAGCCACATTTCATTTTTCACTATGAAAAGCCATTTTTCCAACTCGCACAACGCCAAAGAACGCCATGAAGTAACGACAACAAAGGCGGGCAATGGGAAAAAATAGGAGAAAAAAAAAGAATGCAAATATACAAACATATATATGTATATATATAGAGACGCCAACAGAGTACAAAAACACAAAAAGCACAAAAGGCAGCCAGCGGCGCATTCCCCCCTACCCCACTCCAAACCCCCTTCCCCCCTCACTCTCTCTCTATCTCCTTCGTCATTGCTCATTCACTCTCCCCAGTCGAGTGGAGCCGAGTCGAGTCGACTCGTTTCGAGTCCGGCCTCTGCCCACATTTGGAGTTCATTGTGTTATTGTGCTTGGTCGTCTCTCGGTCTCTTTGGTACAACGTTACGCCGCACTACATACCCACATAATCCATGTAAACGTTCATGAAAGCTATGCGGCGACAGAGGTAGAGGTGGAGGCAGCGGCAGCGGCAGAGGCAGTGGCAGTGACAGCGGAAGAAGCAGCGACAGCAACAGCGACAGCGGC
This sequence comes from Drosophila phalerata, assembly GCA_951394115.2. Lineage (NCBI taxonomy): Eukaryota > Metazoa > Arthropoda > Insecta > Diptera > Drosophilidae > Drosophila > Drosophila phalerata. The sequence continues at coordinate 6,363,265 of OY729850.1, forward strand.
AGCAGCTGAAGCCATAGCTATATCCACGAGAGCAGAATACAAACTGCAGTCTCTGTCGACAGTCAAACAACTTACACAGCAGCCAAACACACACACACACGCACGCACACACAAATAATCACTCAAACATGCAGTTTGCTCTCTCTTGCCATCTGTTTGCTCTCTTTTGCTTGCGCTCTCTCTCTCTCTCTCTCATTCTCTTTGGACGCCCTTGTGCTGTTGCAGAGCAGCTAAAAATGTTGATGTAGGCCTCGAATATGCAGTTTGCCTTTGCCTTTGCCTTTGGCATTGCCACTGTCACTGCAAGCAGCGCTGCTAGCGTCGCAGCCTGCGCTCACTGCACTCCTTACCTATGTGTGCGTGTGTTTGTGTGTGTGAATTGCATGTCGCACACTGTTTGAACGTGGTATAGGTAAGTTCTCCCTTCTGTTTTCTGGTTTTCTGCTCGTCCGTTTTGCGTGCTTTTTTTGTGTTCTATGCTAAGAAATGAAACTTTTTTTTATCGTATTCTTTTTTCTTTAATTTTTTTTTTGTTTTGTTTGCTTTTTGTTGTGCGCTTTGTGTTCTACTCTAGTCGCTGTATTCTATGGCAAACTTTTTTTTACTTGCTTCAATGCATATTTTTAAGCGGCTTTCCATGTGTGTGTTCTGTGTGTGTGTGTATGTTGGGTGTTTGTGTGTGTGTGTGTGTGTGCAAGAGATGGATAAATGCATGTGTGAAAAGGGATTTTGGGGGAAAAGGGAGGGGGGGAAGGGGAGGGGGAATGGAGACGTGTAAATAGCGCAAAATAAGAAGAAGCAGCAGGAGCAACAAAATAAATATATATGTATGCAAGGCGCTCTTTGTTGTTGTTGTTGTTGCCTTGCCATCCAAGCCAGTTGCCATCTCTCTTCAACTGCTCCCCAGTCCCTCTCTCGCTCGCACTCGCTTACTCTCGTTTCCCGCCATACTGTTATATTAGCAAGTTGAAATCTAGTCGCCTGAAAGTCAGACAGCGACAGCAACAACAACAAAAGCAACAACAGCTGCAGCAGAAAGTTGTTGTTATTGTTGTTGTTGTTGTTGGCTTGTTTGCTTGTACGATTTGCAGTTGAGTTGTAGCTACAAATATAAACACAAATACACACACACACACACACTTACAGTTGCTTATATTCATCTATAGATCTCATTTCGTTTCACATGTAAAAAATCAAATAAAACGTTCATCTCATCACAGATTTTTGCTTTAAATGATCTTTTTTTTCTTATTTTACTGTGGATTGTGAAAATTTCGTGCGAATTGCTTTAATGTGTCTATGTGTGTGTGTGTGTGTTTGTGGATGAGTTTTGTATTTGGAATTGGAATGCATTGCAGTTTTATGGCGCCATATTCATTGTGAATGTCAGGGCATGAATCATGAATATACTCGTACTTATATTCGTATACTTGTATTCGTACTATATCATCATCTGCTAGAGTTATTTATAAACTCTCTCACACAAGATGCAATCTGTCAAGGGATGATTTTTATTACAATTCCTGTGAATATTAATTTGTGGAACATAAGTGGAACACATGCATATTATATGCTAATTGCAGTTGCTGTGTGGGAATGTATTTGAATAAAGGGAAACACATGTGGATTCTAAGTTAATTTTAGCCATCATAAATGTGGATTGTAACTATTTTTTATGATGAAATCTCCATTTATTTTCATAATTTATTATAATTTTTTTTTTTTATAATAAAATAAATAAATTTTTATTAAAAAAGTTTTAAATAGATTTCGCAAAATGTTGATATTTTTCATAAAATTACATTTTATAACTGTTACTTTGGATCCCAGTAAACAACCCCCAAGACAGTATAATTATTAGCAGTCACAAGTGTCAGAGAGCAAATCAAAAATCATTCCATTGACACATTTTTCCATATCGCTTGTTGACCAATAGCCCCTACCGATTACATAAATAAAAATAGGGCTGACGACCCTAACTCGTAACGTAGTGAGGCCAAAACATTAACAGCCTTAACCATGGCAACCCTAAAATTGCAAACATTACCTCCCCAAGGTACACAAACTAACGGACTACTCTCTACCTTGGCTTTGGCTTTGACTTGGCTGAGCGCTTTAAGCCCAAACATCAACATGGTGTAGATTGTAAGCTAAGAGAAGGGTGCCCAGGGGTGGTAAAGAGGGTTGCGGCGTGTAAAGGGGGGTTGGCTGCAGTGGCAGGCGCCAGTTTTGTTAGCTGGAGTTGAAAAACTGTACCAGAAGCAGCGCATGTCAAATGCATTGCCAACACTCGCTCTCTTTCACACTCTCTCGATCTCTCTCGCTCTCTCTTGCACAGTAAGATAAGGGGGCTGGCACCCTGTTTTAAGGGGGGTTTCTAGATGGGTTCTAGTGCAAGGCTGCAATATATTTTGCACGAGTTTCTCGGTGGTTAGGCACGTTTTTTAGTATAAGGCGGCACAGAAATTGATTTTTTCAGTTCGTTGGCATGTTGCCTAGGCCAGGGCAACCCCCCCAATCCCCCTACCACCCACAATGTGTTGACCACGCCAAAAACAGGGTTGCATTGCATTTGCAGTACGTCATAGCGGCTGGAAATGGTTTTTAACCTACTTAAAGCACAGGTCGACATTTGGCGAGGGTCGTCGCATGACCTTTGTGTTTATGCCGTCAAACGAAGAGGGCAAAGAAGGGACAAGAAGGGGTTGTTAGTAGTAGGCGGAAGAGTAAAGCCAACTTATTCGATTTACCATTTAGTGCGTATTGTGCTGCAGCTAAATTCAACAAAAAAGTGAGGAAAAATGCGGTACTAATTTACATAGAGTAAAAGAAAACTGAAATGACGCCATTTTATGGCGTCGGCAATTTTAAAAATGGCTGCCAAACCGCTAAATGTGGGCTGGTAAATGAAGAAGACACAGCGCAAAGGTAAACGAAAGTATTGGCAATGGTTTCCGTTTCCGTTTTGCCGAGTTCAAGGAAAAATGTGCATTTGACATGACACCGACAATGACAACGACAACGACATCGAGTGGACAACACTGAAAGGCCCTTGAACGGACGCCATTTTGTTTACGTTTTGATATGGTAAATAAAAGAGCAAAGTAGAATTTTATAGAATTGGTTGATAGAAGAAATGTATTTAGCATTTCTTTTTGTATTTTCTTTTAATGAAACATAGTTATCAATTGTATTGTTGTAAAAAATAGAGTGACCATAGCTATATTATTTCATGAAGATATTGAGAGCATTATCATTTGTTTTTCATGTTTTTAATATAATTTAATGATTGACTATCTAAAAATTATGGTCACTCCAATGCTTTTTTAGTGACATTATTAGTTATTTAATAATTTTATTTAGTTATTTGTTATCAAATGAATTGTCTGGTTACTCTAAACAGAATATGGTCACTCTGCTGCATCGTTTGGTATTTTCTGCGTGACTTTGATTCGCTTGGAAACCAGCGCCTTGAACTATGCAGCATAAAATTGCAGGCCTTACAATATGACGTTGCACTCTCTACCACTCACCACCCACCATCAAGCCGCTGTCCACCTCTCTTTCTCTCTCTTTCTCTCACTCTCTCTCTCTCTCTCTCTCTCTTTCTCTGTCGCTCTCTTGCTCAGTCATGCAATATCTCTGGCCCAGTGGGCCGTCATTTTCTTTTTTATGCGCCTTTAATCATGCACATGTTTGCATAAATACACACACACACACTCATAAATACACGCACACACAAATACAGTCTCGGCTTTGTTTACAGTTAGCTTTTTATAGTCCACACATATGTTCGACATATTCAGTGGACTCTTTTATTGCACTTTGCATTGCATCGTTGTTTTTATGCACAAGTCGTTTACCAACACTGACACGGCGACACTTAACAAATATTAAAGTGTCTAGCATAGTGCCAGAGGGTAGTTGTCCAAGGGGTTTGTCGAGGGGGATGCATTCATTTAAATGTTGTTGTGGCACAACAAAAATAAAATGAAGAAGAGAATTCCAGAAGCCGAGCAAAAACAATGGAGTGTAAAACAAATGGCAATGGAGTGAAGCCATTAACAAACATACACACACACACACACATAAACACACACAAAGAAAGTTAAAATAGATGAACATAAATGCAGAGTAGTTGCAGTGGAAAAACTAAACAAAAGTCGCAACGCCGATTGTTTTTATGCAAGCTTCTTCCAAGCGAATGTCTATGACAGTGTGACCATAACAAAGCGATGGGAATTGTAAAGTTGTGTGCAAAAGGTTCTCATCAGCATAAAAAGCGCTAATAGAAGTGTACTGCCTGCTATTAAATCGCATGAAATTTGGCAACAATGCAAAACGATAATGTTGCGAAATTTGGCAACAGTGCTTGCCAATTTATATTTAGAATAAATTGGTGCTTCATTCATTTAAGTTAGCAAAGTTTGGCAACAGCGCATTTATTGAAATTTGGCCAAATGAAGTTTGGCAACACGGCATCAACTTTTGAATAGCGTACCTCAACAATGGACTTTGAGATGAAAGCGTATTGTTTTTAATAAAGTTCGGCATCGATTACAGACTCTCTCATTGTACTGTGCTATTCTGATGCGCTGTTGCCGCACTTCAGCTGGCAGTTCTATTCGAGCCGAGAAACGTGTTTTAATGCATTCACTGAAGCGTTTCTCGTATGCAAAAAAAAAACTTTTTTTTTTCTACAATGCTATTCAAGTGCAGTTTTTGTTGTTGTTTCGGAGTTTCGGAAAAGTTGAAAACGGAAGTTTTTAATTAAATGTGAATGAAATATGAAAAAAAATTGTTTAATATTTGAAATACAGAGTTGGCTTTAAGTTCGATAACGACCTTGTGGCTATAGGGAAAAGTCAAATGCATTCAGAGTACTCGTACTCATACTCGAACTCGATTCCATGCCAGACTGTCTGTCAGTCTGTCAGACTTATTTACATTTTATTGTTATTGTTATTACATTATCAACAACATGTTGTACAAGCTGTTGTGCAGCATCCCCGAGACCGAACTAAATCCAACTGAATGACAGACAGAAACATCCTACACCGTTTCCATGCCCACCCTGTCACCCTGTCACCCAGTCTGTATCTCTTTGTTATTCGTCTCTATATTCTATCTCTTCCCCCTTTCTCACTTATTCACTCTGCAGACTTATTAAATATCAGCCACATTGTTGATGGTCAGTGATTTTTATTGGACTACAGCAACATTCTCAATGTTGGACTCGTTTGTTGTCTCGACTTGTCTTGACTCTCTCTGTCTTTCTCTCTCTCTCTCTCTACATCTTCTTCTTATACTTGTTCTTATTCTTGTTCTCCTCGTTTGTCGTCTTTTATGATTATAACTGTCCGTTTGTCTGTCGCGGGTTACTGTGCGTCCTTGAAGTAATTTACGTCACTTGACAATGCATCTGGCTGAATTGTCGATTGGAGAATGTTCATTTCATAGGAAACTGCAGCTACAACTGATAAACAAAGGATTAAGAGCCTAGACAGGCGACTTTTACATACAATTTCAATTGCTTTTAGCACTATAAATAGTTGACAGATACTCGTGAACATGTCATATTAAGGGAATACATTTTATACTATAATTCCCAAGTAGTTCTAGCATTTGCATGCTCAGAACTCTGTAATATTTCAAGTATAGTTGAAGACATTAATTCAAAATGCTTTTAATATTTAATAATTTCCACTATGTTTCTTATTTACTTTATTTTGATTATTGTTTTTGTCTCCCGGCAAAGGCATTGAACCTTTGCCAAAACTGACAGATTTTCATGTGTTTCGCATTTTTGTCTTCCTTGCAATTTTGGTTTACAACAAATTTGTGATTGTTTTTATTTTTTCAAGTACAAAACGTGGCACAGTTGATGCATCAGTGGCATGCAACAATTATTTATATATGCATTTACATATTTATATGTACACATTGTAGTACATGTTTTTTTCATTTTGTAGCCTCTGGGCAGCATTGGGAGTTGTTCACTGTTCTACGATGCGTATGCGCAATATATATTTGGTTCGCTGACTATTGACATTGTGGGAAATTCTTTTGTCGAGTGCAGCAGAAAGTGTATTTGCAACGTGGGTATTACATTACCACCGCCGCCAGGCACTTGTAAAACGAGAGCAGAAAACGAACAGAGCAGCTATACGAGCTATTACAAAATACAATTCCTGGAATTTCTTATAAGCAGCCCGAAAAAAAAATATGAACTTAATGCGATTATCAATTTCTTTGCTTTTTTTTTCTTTATTTTTTCACATTTTTTTTTATTTTGCAGCGCCAGGCGAAATTTGTGAACAAAGCGACAAAAAAAAGACTGAAGAGCGCTAAGCACCCAAATACGTATTTAAAATTATGAAAATATTGTAAATAATATACAAATTTAGTACGCTTAAATCATAAGCCTTAGCCCTAGGCATCTATTGTATCTATTGTATTATCTCGCATTTATCTTAACCGTGACAAATTGGCAAAACTTTCGTTTGGCACACCTGTCCATTTCGCATTTGTCGCGTCTTTCACTCTCTCACATTAACTACACATTTTTATTATTATTTCGTTTCTTTTTATTTCTATATATTTTATTGTTATTGTTGCTCATGTTGTTGTTGCTGTTTCGGCAGATAAATCACTCGTAAAAAAGCTGACGATTGCCTGACAACCGCAACAACAACAACAAGAATGTAGGGAATTAACAAATTTTTTTTGTTAAATTTAAAGCAATTTTGTTAAAGCTTTCAAGTACATCGAATTCATCATAATGATGATGAGAAGCTACTGAAATGCTTATAAATCTTGAGCATGCTTTCTGTTTTATCTGTTGATTTATTGCCAGTATTTTAGCACTTGTTTAAAGCTATTCTTGATAATTATTTAATGTATTTATTTTAATTTGAAGTTGATTGTCACAAAATATATTACTTGAGAGTATTTTGAGTAAATTTTAAATTAGAGTAATTTTAAAAGAACTATTAGTGTAGTCCAACTTCAATTTTTAAATATTTGGTTTCAATTGTAACCTTTTTATAATTATAAATTCTTATTAATTATAATGATTTTAGTTTGATGAATTTTTCAGTTTTATTTATGTATTATTATTTATCACTTATGATCTTTTAATGCAAACCATTTTTATGGTCATTACTTAACGTCCGCCCAAAAATCGTTTGTCTAATAAAAATCCAATCAGTAACAACAACAATAAACACTCCCCAATTGTTGGCCAAAATGTTAACAGTGTCTTTTATATATTTTTTTTAGATAGAAAAAAAATAAAAACAATTTATTATTTTTGTTACTATGACAAAAAGTGTGTCAAGGGGCAACTTGTCAGTCATATGATTTCTGTGCGCCTGTCAAATAATTTTTTTTGTTTTATTTATTTATTTTTTGGTAAGAGCAAAAGAAATTGCGCAAAGGCAGCATTGGTGTAGGCGTAAGTTTCGCAAAACAAATGTTCAAATGTATACTTAATGTTTGTTTATAAGTAGAGAGAGCACATTAGGAGGGTTTTACCTGTGTAAAGGCAAATTTGCGGTGACATTTCGTATGGTAGTGTATCATTACCTGAAAGAATAGGAAGAAAGAAATGGACATTAGTAAAATGTTGAAAACTTGACATAGCGTACGTGTTTGTATACCCTGCAATCATAAAAACTTAGTAACAGGGTGGCATAAATGTTTGAAAATTGTAAAGGTATTTACTTTAGATCTTATTAAATAGTTATTATTTTTCTTAAATTTTAAAATTAGTTGTTAAGTCCAAAAGTGGTTTTTTCTGTTTTTTAATAACAAAAAGTTGGTTTTTATGGATCATTTGGTACAATATTTAGTTTATTTAATATTTATAAAGTTCACTTTAATTGTTGTATTAAAGAATCAATTTGTAATATTTAAGAGAATCGGTTTGTCAGTAAATATATTAGTTTCAGATTGGTAAGAGTATATAGCGTATCTGTAAGTCGAGTTCCCTCAACTATAACACTCTTCTTTGCTTCTCTATCGAGATCTGGAGATGTATAAATTTGTTTTCTTTTCTGTTTTTTTTTTTTTGCAGTTCGACCTAGCGCATCTGGCTCCCATTACATTTCCGCAAACAGCAAAGCCGCAACAGCAAGAATCAGATATATTATACATATAGATGTATGTATTTGTACATATGTTAAAGTAACTTCACAGCTCGTCTAACTTCCGCTGGCAACTTTAATTACAAGTAACAAAGCAAAAGCCAAACGACCAAACGACCGACAATTTTCTTCTCGTCGGCTTTGTCTCTGGGTAAATGAAACCAAAACTCAAGGTAAAGCTCAAAAGCACCGACAATAACCGACTCAGAATAACACAGCTAAACTGTATGTGTGTGTGTGTGTGGAAATTGTAGACACTTTGAAATCGACATTTCATATACATATTACTTTAACGTCCCAACTATTTATAAACATGCGATCATCATGCGAAAAACAGAAGAAGAACCCCAAGAAATGTTGGCTCCCATCAACAGAGGCAGCACCAGTTGGTAGCAAGAAGCGTTAAGAATCTAAAAAATGAAAGAGAGATTGAGGCTATTAAAGCTGCCAGGCTACACACACACACACACACACACACACGCACATGCACACACAAACAAAAGAGGGCTGTCATTTGCTTGTTAAACACCTGGAGGCGTGGCCAGCTGAAATGAATACTCTGCAAATATTATAGTTTAACCATGATATAGAGCCTGATCAAGGCAGCTCCAAAGGAAGCTTTCAATCTTGGAGAATGGAAGGTATTTTTAATTTTTATATTTAACATTTTTATACATTTTTAAGAAAATTATGAAAATGTATAAAAATGTTGTAGTGGCAAAGATACATTTTTCGCGCTGTGCTACCGATTAGAGAATTGTTTAGCATTTTGAATTGCCTATAATTAAACAATAAACCAAACTTTAATCAACTAAACTCATAATTGAGCTGTGAATTGGCAACATTTTGATTCAGGTAGACTTAATGAGAGCCACAAATAAATAGTGTTGTTCTCCAGTCGATGGCCAGCTGTGAAAAATCTCAAATTGAGAGTTGTTTTACGAGTAATGGTTAATTTTCAATTACTTTGCTACCAATTGAGATTAAATGCAATTAAAAGTGATGCGAAAACGAATAGATTTTTTGTGGGATATTAAATTAAACTCAACTGTTGAGTGCACAAAAACAATTGCAAATAATTTATCATAAAAAAAAGAGGCATGAGAGATAAAAAACAACAATAATATTATAAAAATAAAAGGTGGCCACGCCAAACCACTTTCAGTGGCTACCAGACCCACTCACTCACTCATACACTCGCACCAGCGACTAACCAACTTGTTTTGGCCAAAAGTGGATAAGAGGCAAGTGCAACAAGTGCACTGGGCAAACGGAGCACAGCCAGTTTGGAGTTTTTAGAGTTTTCTGAGCAATGCTCGTGTATTTGTAACCGCTTTCTAAACATGCCACAAAGCAAGTTGCATGCCAGACACACACTCACACACACACAATCACAGACACTCAGCTTCTTGCATCTTTCGTTTTGAAATGGCTCGTTGCTGCCACAATATGGCCTTGAATTTTTAATCAAGTTTCGCAGACAAGCCCCAGGCTTTGATCACGGCCTCAAACTACTAAATAACGTCTCGAATGGAGTTAGAGTCGAGTCGAGTCGAGTTGAGTCGAGTATCGACTTGTGGCGACTCCACAGACAAAAAGAAAAAATTGCTCGGTCATGTTTTAGGCAACAAACACAATATGCGAATATTACTCGTTAACTTCCAAACAAGTTCTATTGAACTTGGTGGCTCACAAAATAACATAAAGCAACGACAAAAAATATATAAAAAAAAATAAAAATACTAAACCTTTGCTTCGTCTGTTGCTTTTTGTGCCAAATGATTAATGGAATAAACGCGCGCAATTTTCGCCATAGTCGCCGCACAACAACAACAACACATACACACACACAGAGACACACACACTTTACTCATAAAAACTGATACTTATATTAAAAAATATTATTTTACCCGACCAAAAAAAAATATAAAACTGCCCGCTGTGCAGAAACACGCAAAAAGATGATAATAAAAATAATGAAAAAAACAGAAAAGTAAAGAAATTATAAGCGAAGTGTGTTTAAAAAGAGCCTGCATAAATTTAGCCAGTGAGAGTTACTAATCACTTACAAAAAAAAAAAAAACAGGAAAAGAAAAAGAATGGGAAGAAAATTAAAAAAGGCTAATACCAAAGCTTGGTTTTTAAATAGAATGCAAAAATAGAAAATTTCAATTTTAGAATGAAAAACAAAGCTTACGTAGGTGTTTCTAAATTTTATCCATTATGAAACTAAATTATCTATTGATGGCTGCATAATTCCCATCAAAATAATATTGTTAAAAATTATAGAAAAATAACATAAATTTTGATTATGTTAACGCCAGTAAAGCAGGTCAATTTTAAGATCTTAAGAGAGCATTAGTAAAAAATAATCACTTATTATGATTTATTTTTGTGAATATATATTGTTTTAATTAAAAAAAATAATTTTAGCAATTATTTAAATTTTATTTATAAACTTGACGACAGTTTAGCAAGTGTTGTATTTATTGGAGATCTTTGAGTGGGGAGCTGGGTTTGATTTGATTAATTACACGCACATTTTTTGGGCGTGACAATCCAAAGGCAAAAGGAATTGTCATAAGCCATGCAACGACTCATGACTAATAAACAACAAAAAATAAAGAGATACCAAAAACTGAAAAAAATATAAAAAAGAGACAGACAGAGGCAAACTGCGCCTTCCTAAAATCATAAAATAAATAAAACTGAAAGGCAGCTAAAAGCCGACATGTGTAAACTCCGACAGGCCAAAGGGGGGATAGGGGCAATCAACAGGGGAATGGGGCATGGTCAGTGGGGTAGACGAGGAAGTGGACTTTGCATGTATATATATTTGACTTTTGATATAGCACCGAAAGAGACACAGAGAAAGAGATAGAAAGAGCCGCCGCTTGCATTTCAAACACACCCAAAAATTTTTAACAAGAAAACACAATTTTTTTTTGGTTTTTTTTTCTGTTATTCGAAATGCATTTTAAGTCAACGATGAAATTGAATCATTTGACAAAAGGCAACGGGGCAACGAGCTTTATCAATTTCGAGGCACACAACATTCGTCCGAAATGCAAATTATGCGTTTAGGTAGTGAAAATATTTGACCCAACTGAGAGGGAGAGAGGAAGAGAGCGAGAGAAAGGGAAAGAGTGGGGAAAAAGAATCTGTAGAATCATCAGCGAGTCACAAACAAAAGTGAAGAAGTTGTCGCGCTTGTTTTTGCACAAATCCGAGTCCATTTGAGATGGACAACCTCAAAAAAAAAAAAAGAAGAAGAAACGTCTCGAGACTGAGATCCATGTATGCAAAAATATGCAGAGCCTATAAATCAAAAAAACGTGGCTCATTTGACATTTATTTGTGTGTTGTTGTTCATGTTGTCGTCGGTCTACCGCTCTCCCTCCCTTTCACACTCTCTCTCTCTCTCTCTCTCTCTTTTACACGCTATGTTGCCTTATATGTACGAGCATACAAATATATTCATTATACTCGTATTATTTCTTTCAAGTCCAAAAGGGCTGACTGCAACGTCCAAAAATTTGTCGCTTGTTTTGTGGTGCGTTTTTTTTTTTAATGCGTGTGACAAATTTTTCGAAAGACTTTTTTTTATTGGGGTGCAACAGATTAAATAATTAAGACTATTGCATACAAATAAATGTGGCATAAATATTGTAGAAAGAGGTAGGAATAAACAGCAATAGAGTTTTGATTGTAGATAAATAAGAGCAATTAGCAATTAACATTTTTCAGCATCTTTTAAGCCAGTTAAATAAGTTTTTCAATGTTCTAGTGTAGGAAAAAAAAATTAAAATTTGAATAGATAATTTTCATAACCTCTTCAAACTTTCCCATTAGCAGGTTTGTAAAACATGCACTCTAAGCAATGCACAGCTGAATTTAAATGCTTCCCCTAAAAACTACAATTGTATATAGTTTTTTTTTTAATACTTAAAAAATGTTAACTGTCACCAGTGTTGTAAAGCACAAATACTGCAGAAAACGACACGTAATACCCAGCAGAATTAAAGTGTTACTCTCTAAACATACATATATATCACAAATGTCACTTTTAGGAGCGCCTCGCTGTCTGTCTGTGAATAATCACTGCGAACGGCAGTTCGCTCTAGTGACGAAAGCAGCAAGAAGGGTGCGAAAGGCGACTAGATATACTTACAGCTAATTTGGAAAATTTGCTACGACTGTCCGATCAGATCGAGTTATATACCGATCGAAAGGTTGAGTCCTAACTTACAAAATGGCATACTACAACTTTTTGTAACTCACCTGGTTCATGAGATACGGGGGTGTAAGTGGGAGGGGAAAAATTTAAACGATCGCAGCTAATGGGGCCGTTGGGGCCTTTTTGAAAAATTTTTTATTTTTAAAAAATTCTAATCAAAAATACGCGTCGATTGATACCCCGATCACCCAAATCCGATAACTGGTTCGAAAGATAATTAAATTTAAAATTTTTGGCGGACTTCTCAAAATGAGATGAAAAGTCAGTTTGTTTGTCGGTTCGTTTGCGCGTATCAAAGCGCTAAAATAGCTTAGATGTAATGATGAGGATTTGTTTCTTTTCAAAAATATAGAAATGTTTGTTCTACGACTTTTTGAATTTCCCGCTAGTTTAGCGGGAAAACGCTATTTCCCGCTAAAATTGAAACCCCAATAGTTTGCACACCATAGAAGCTACAGATATGTCCTATATATCATTGGAAAGGTGAGTTTAAGGGCTTTTTGACGTACCTTCAAACTTTTTTTCTAAAGTACTCAGGTAAGATTTTACAGGTGAAATAAGGTTTTTAAGCTTATATTTTGGCGATTTCTGACAAAACGGCTCTAACGATTTTTATTATATTTAAGTATATTGTAGTACATACAATTCTGCGTTTTTTGGTATATAACACATCAATTTTGGTTAAGGGGCTTGGAAGATATTGCCTGTTAACTGAATATATATATTTTTCCATCGGTCGAATATCACGTTTTAGTTCGAAAATCACGTTTTAGTACTAAAAACTTTTTGGTTTTATGAGATATCTCAACCAAACTGATAAAATACGCATTTTACATTGTTTTATATATCCTGACCAAAGTTGGTTCAAATCGGACCACTATATCATATAGCTGTCATAGGACCGATCGGATCAGAATTAGGTTTTAGTATGAAAAACTTTTTTGTTTTACGAGATATTTTAACCAAATTGATAGAATATGCATTTAAGTTAGTTTTATACATCCTGACCGAAATTGGTTCATATCGGACCGCTATATCATATAGCTGTCATAGGACCGATCTGGTCAAAATAAGGTTTTAGTATGAACAACTTTTTTGATTTATGAGATATTTTAACCAAATTGATAGAATATGCATTTAAGTTAGTTTTATACATCCTGACCGAAATTGGTTCATATCGGACCGCTATATCATATAGCTGTCATAGGACCGATCTGGTCAAAATTAGGTTTTAGTATGAAAAACTTTTTTGATTTATGAGATATTTTAACCAAATTAATAGAATATGCATTATATGATTAAGTTAGTTTTATACATCCTGACCGAAATTGGTAACCGGTAATCAAACCACTATATCATATAGCTAAAATAGGACCGATCGGGCGAAAAGTCTTAGTATGAAAAGTAGACAGTAGTAACGCGAGCGAAGCAAACAGGGGCGGAGTCTCTTAGCTATATTTTTTACTATCTCCCTGCATTTATGATAAAGTAAAAATGTCAAAAGCAAAAGCATTTGCAAAAATTTCTGATATCTCACAAAAAAAACCTCTACACGAGGTAAAAGTCTAGTGACGAAAGCAATTTTTAGATCCAAAATTTCTGATATCCAATTGTGTGACGAGCTAAATTCAGTTTATTATAAAAACTTTAAATAAAAATAAAAATTATTAAAAAAAAAAAAAAACACGAAAATTGGTATTCGGCACTGTGCAAAAAGTAATTTTTATGTACAAAGAAGCTCTCCCTTTTTAAGCACAGTGCACAATGCCAATTTTCGTGTTTTTTTTTTTTTAATAATTTTTATTTTTATTTAAAGTTTTTATAATAAACTGAATTTAGCTCGTCACACAATTGGATATCAGAAATTTTGGATCTAAAAATTGCTTTCGTCACTAGACTTTTACCTCGTGTAGAGGTTTTTTTTGTGTAAGTGAGTGACTGTGAATATGAATGGTTGAGTAAAAGCATATTGAGGAGTGTATTTAGGTCTAGGTCTTCTTGGGCATTAGCAAATAAATATAAATATACATATATACATTCATCAATAAATGTCTGACAAACTTGTTGTGCGTGTGTGCGTGTGTTTTTGGGTGTTTGTCACATTTCATTTTCAATTTCTCGCGTTTCGCTGACAACTTTCGTTTCATTAATTTTTCCTGCTTGGACACATGGCGTATGCGTAACGTTTCAAATATATGCGCTTATAATTATTCCTCATATTATTATTTATGGCATGAGTAATTGAACGAAATAACTTTACGGCATTGCGTGTTACACTTGATTGATGAGCTGATTAAATGAAAGAATAAAAGAGAGAATAACAACAACAACAAAAATAAAGAAGCGTAGAAGCGCTTTGCATTTTCTGCATTGTTTGCCAATTAAGGTTCGGAGATGTGATAAAAATCGCACAAAACATTTGCCAGCTACTTAAAAATATCAAAAAGACAAAAAGACTAAAGACAAAAGCCAAAAGATACAATTTGAGCAGATGCCGGGCTAACAAACGAGGGCCAAGAACAAGAACGAGCAACAGCTGCTAACAGCCAACAAGAAGTCAACAAAAAGCGCCGCCAAAATGGCCCAAACCATTATGGCCAAAACCGAATGAAACTGAACTAAACTGAATACAATAAGAGACAGAAAGAGAGAGGGAGAGAGCGAGCAATTGGAATCTAATTTAAAATTAGTGCTTAAAGGATTGAAATAAATTTAGGCAATTTTAAGACTGACAGAAAAGCAAGCTGGCTTGCAGTCTGGCTGACTTGGCTGCTGCCCTTTGGCAATAAGAAAAGAACCTCATTGAAAATGCGTCGAGTTCTTGTTCCGGTTAGTATCGCATCCATCCATTCATCCATTCAGCAGGTGGCTTGATGCTTTGGCCCCGATAGCGTTAGGGCGACCTCAGACCTTTAGACATCAGACCCAACCAATTGGCCAAGCTGTTCTTGTTGATCTTGTTTTTTGTGTGCCTTGTTTTATACACATATTTTGACAAACAAGACCAAGATAATATCCAAAGTTAAGACCGTGGCTAGAAACAGATGGCAGCTGGCATACGTAATTCAGGCTCAAAGTTCTAACGTTAACAAAGCAATTAAAAGTCTAAGGTAAAGTAAAATACAGAGAAAGAGAGAGAGAAACAACGAAGCACTGACAGAACTTTAAAATTACAGATAATTACATTTTGCAGCGACAACAATTTCAGAATGTTACAAACACAAATATAAAGACACAACAATAGATACTAGATATAAATTATGCTACAGAAATTTAAAAATTAAATACAGACAAACAGTAACAAAAGTTGAAGATCAAAGAGTGATAAAAAGAAAGAGAGAAATGATCTGAGTGAGAAGCAAATTGTATCTTGGTCGTCTTTCCTATAGCGTCATTATCATCATTATCATTATTGTTATTATATTTATAATTATGCCAATTTTATTATTTGTTTTTTAAAGAAAACAAGTTTATAGTTTTCATCACAATATTATTTAGTTTTTTTCACGCATTATTTGATTATAATTTTAATTCTTTTGACGGAAGTCCAATTTAATAATACCACGTTAATTTATAATATTTTAATCACGTACTATGAGAACAACAAAAAGTATGCAAACAATTTATTATTTTAAATGGAATTATTTCACAATTTTAACTATACTTTTTCAAAATTGTTAAGCTAAAAAAAACAAATCGTTATTGCTTTCATTAAATAAAAATAAAATACATAAGACAATCGCAAAAACTCGAATTCAGTAGGCCAAGTTTGATCTTTTTATTGCCCACCTGCGCCGGAAAAAAAAAATAAATCAAGTTTCAATAGTTCAACTTGCCCATAAAAGGTGGACACAAGCTTATTTACCGTTAGCTGAAAGCCCACACACACACACACACACACACACACAATCATACACACAACAACTTAAAGCTCAGCTGATGCCCGATTGCAGATTAAGCAAGTTGCTAATTGAAATGCTCGCCCAGCTGTCAGCTTGTCGTATGACAAATAAATCTTTTCTTTTTTATTTTTTGTTACTTTGTGCAAATATTTGAAATAGAAATTTCAGCAATTAACGCTTTTTAGACAAACAGAAAGCAGTCAAAAAGACAGGGCAAAAACAGGCAACAACAATTGGTATACATACATATTTAATAAGATAATTGTTAACCCAGTTTCACAGTTGGACAGCTTAAGCGTAGGCAAAGTAAGATAAAAAAATCATTAATAAATGTCCATTTGATTTGTTGTTAATTTCTTCCAAAATTTATCGAGTTCTTTTGCTGAGTTCTCTATAAATAATATTCACAATATGTTGCTAACGGCTTGTATCGATCCCTTAGATTCTATCGCTTGATTTTCAACGAGTCAGGATGGCCGAGTGGTCTAAGGCGCTGCGTTCAGGTCGCAGTCTACTCTGTAGGCGTGGGTTCGAATCCCACTTCTGACAAGATATATTTTTTATTATTTTTTTTATAGTTGAAGTTAATTATTTTTTTCTTATCTTCATAATCTTTAATAATTTTGCCTTGATTAATAAAAAGTATCTAATTAAGAGTAGATTTTTTTTTAATATTAAATATTAACTTGAAAATTATATAAAACAGATCTATAAATATAGAATTATTCTTAATATTTGTCATTTATCATAAACTTTACTATTCAATTGATATTAATTGCATAATCGTTTCATTCTCGTTTCACACTGCAAAAAAAACAAAAGACTTAGGCAACGAACTGTTGTCAGAACAGAGTGTGACCAAGTTCAAAGCCTCAGGAACAGGAAAAACAAATTTGGCAACCACTAAAACAGCAAGAACCAAAAAACTTATGAAAGCGTCAAGAGAATGGCGTCAGGTAAATTTTAGAAAAATTTAATAAATCACTTCTGATTGCGACGCATTGTTATTTTAATTAAAAAAATAACAAAAACTCACACGCACACACACAGAATCATAACAAAATAATAATAACAACGTTGTTTTAGACAACAAAAGCACCAAATTGTAAACGCGAGAGCTGAAATTGAAGCACATGGCTTAAATAAATATAAAAGAGACTCGAAACGAAACTAGAAAGGTTCAACTCGAGTGTTGTTCTAAGTGGAAGGTGGTAAGTTAGGGGTTAAGGGGGGTTGGGAAGTTAAAGTAAACATAAACTTTAATTTGCTTGGCAACGATCATCATCATCAACATCATAATCAACATAATAATCACTCCGCACGAAATTACAAAATAGAAAAAACACGAAAAAAGCCAGAAAAAAAAGCGAAAATCAAAACCGAAACTGACAAAAAAAAATAATAGAGCTCAAGAAATCAAGAGATGCGAAAATAGAAATCGCGTGTGTGCTGACGCAGCAGAAACTCCCCCTCAAAATTAAAAAAAATAACAACAAAAATACAGACCAGAACCGAAACCGAAACAGAAGCCGGGTATACAAGACAAGAAACAAATTCCGCCGTTCGCATAGTAAAAACTCAAATAGTAAAAATTCTCAACGTCCAATTCTAATTCGAGTCCGAGTCTGATTCCAATTTCGATTCGGAGGCACGCACATGTCATGGGCTTCTATTATATTATACTTTCTTGTTGTTTTTGTTTCTATTATATCAACGTGTTATTTTCAAGTCCAAAAGTGTGAACCAGCATGTTGTTGTTGTTGTTGTTGGTGTAGTTACCATTATTGTTGCTGTTGTTGTTAGTTTATTACGCATCAGCATTTAACCTTGAACGTGCGGGTCAATGAACGTTTTGGCCAAAATATTCTAACGATTTTTAGTTGCTACCAACAACAACAACAATAACAAGAACAATCACAACAAAATTCTAACAATAATAAAGTTGTGAATGCCACCGAAATTATAATATTTATATAGTTATCGTAACTGTTGCCTGGTCAAACGTTGCGTATGCGTGATATTTATTTGCATAGCTGTTGGCCGCATTTGGAGCACACTTTTGCGGTTTTACTCGGATTATGGAGTAACTATGATTGTTCAATTAATACATTTTATTCTTGCGCCTTCTCCATGGTCAGTTTATTTCATAAAATAGTAAACTTTCATAAATGGTATTATAATTCATATTCCCCTTTCATTAATTAATGTATTTATTTATTTTATTATACTCATGATGAAAAGTTTAATTAAATTTTTCAGTTCTTTTACCAAATATTTGAATTTTTTTTTTTTTCTAAATTTTTCACATTTTTTTCCCTTCATTTTCTATTGCTTCAATTTGCAGCCTCTTTCAGTCTTTGCATTTGGCACGTTTTCGTGGTTCAACCATTTAGGATTTTGACTTTAATAACGCTTTTAATATTATTTATTATTATTATCATATTTTTAGCTGTTTTTGTTTTACTTTTGGGCAATGCCATTATTGCTTGTTGTACTTGAAACACAAGTTACAATAATAATAATAGCAACAACAAACAACCACTGCAAATATATTGCTGCTTTTTTCCTATTTTTGTATTATTTACTGTGAATTTCAATTGTATTGTGAATTGTGGGATTTCCCTTGCCGCCGCCTCTCGCCACCCCCTTTCAGGTACGTCCACAATACGGCACGGTCCTACAATTATTTTCGATTCGCATTGACGAAAAAATACGCGACTCGTACTTGAATTATTCGTACAATATATAAGTGAGTGTGTGACTACAGATTCGAATGATTCGTACAATTTGTATAGCTGAAACGAGTGTATAGACTCCTATATATGAATATATATTCGCATTGTAGTATTGTTTATTTGTGGCTTTGCCTTCATTATTTGCAATTTTTTCTTTTGTTTTCTTAGTCGGAAAGAGTGGGAGGGAGAAAGAGTTTGGAAGTGATAGAGTGAGATGGAGAAGTTAACGCGCTTCAATCAACACGTGTTGAAGACCGTCAACTTGGGATTGTAACCTGTAGACTATTGTAGCCCATATATCATATTACACAATAGACAATAAACTCGCACAATGCGGGCTTCAACTTAAGCTAAAGGTAAAGGTCAACACTTGTTTTTTTGCGTTTTGCTGGCCGTTTTTTTTTTGCTGTTCCCCACATTGTTTAATTTGTATTTTTTTAGCATTGCAAATTTACCGTTAAAATTTTA
Organism: Drosophila phalerata; assembly: GCA_951394115.2. Taxonomy (NCBI): domain Eukaryota; kingdom Metazoa; phylum Arthropoda; class Insecta; order Diptera; family Drosophilidae; genus Drosophila; species Drosophila phalerata. The sequence goes on from OY729850.1 coordinate 6,382,754, forward strand.
ATTAAACTCTGCACTTGATTGTTCACTATTTGATTTAATTTATTTAATTAGCGTTTAAAAAAATATATTAATCAGAAGTACTAGGCCAACAAGGTCAGTGTAAAATGCGGAAATACGAGTGAACAAATAAAGGGCTATATTTATACAGTTTTTTTTTGAGTTTTGACAAAGTTATGAGATTTCAAAGTTTCTGAAAAAATATTATTTTTTTTTTATAATGATATATCCGATATATCATCTTACTGACTTTACTTTTATATAACGTTAAGCAAATTATAAATAAACATAGTATATGGTATAGTATACATATCCTTACAATTATACGAATTATTGGGCATAATCTGCGTTTTGTGGCTTCGTTCATTACTTTTGAGTATTAATTTTTATTTGTTCAATTTAAACAATAAATGCGCAGGCTGCGCTTAACCTTGTAACATTTTTTTCACGCTGTTTTCTAAACAAACAACGAGGCAAGTGCGTGCTTTTTAACAATTTATATATATTTTTTTGAATTTTTTTATTTTATTATTATTATTTGTTTAGCTTAATACTATTTTTGCTTTTGCGAAGGTTTCGTGCAATACTCAAAAACAACAAAAGTAAAAAGACAACAGCAACACCCACTACAAAAAAAAAAAAAAACAACTTCAACTTGATGCCGTTTTTTTTTTGCAGCGTTTTTGGCGCGTTTTTAAACGCCATATAGAAATGCTGTGCGAGTTTAGCCTTCGGTCTGTCCATATAAAAAATGCCTTGCGGTTAAACATGGCATAGTTTCATTTGATTTGATTTTTTTGCACTCGTTTACTTTTACTTTGTGTCTGGCATAGGCTTACTTTTCGCATATTTGTTGTTGTTGTTGTTTTTGTTTTCTTTTTTATATAATTATGATGATTAACTTGGCTTCAATTGAGCTTCAGTTGAGTTCAGTCTGAAGTGAAGTGTGGCGCACAATTAAGAAATCTTTATAATTGCACCACACACACTCTACACCACACACCGCACACCAAATACCACATACCCCACATGCCACGCCCACACGGCACAGCTGCCTGCCACTTTCTTTTTTAATTGCAAAAAAACTTATATACATAAAAGATAATACTTGTAGCTCCTGAAGTATCTCTTGGGGGTCTCTTCAGGGTGGGGGTTGCGAGTGTGTGGGTTTAATAATAATGCTCAAGGCTGTCGAGTGTGGAAACTCTGGTTCGCCATTAAAATTAAGTGATTGAATTATACAAGATTGTTTGCAGAGTAAGATTTAATCTTATCAAATTTAATTTAATGCAAAAAAATAACTTTACAATTTTAGCAAACTACATTCAAGTTTGCTTTTACGAATTTTCTTTTCAAAGTTGTAGTTGCCAATCAGTAAAGTCTTGTTAATATAGACTTTTTATTGTTATTATCCAATTTTGCACATGTTGATTGCAATTTCTGTGCAAAAATTTCACTTTCGATTGTCAAGAATGAAAACTACGTTCTAGTTAACAACAAAATAAAAATACTTTAGATGTGTATTTGGTATTACTAATACAACGACAGCTTGAGACGGTCTTATCTTATCAGCAATGCGACGGAATACACGGAATACAACAACAACAAAAAGTGCAAAAGCTAAAAAAAAATATATATATATTGTTTATATTGTTGTTGCTCAAGCACGCTATACTTATATGGAAAATAATAATAATAAAAAAAAAGAAACAAAAATAAAAATTGTTATAGCAAAATAAATAGCACAAATGTGCATTATCAGCGACACATGAATAGTTGTTGTGTGTGTGTGTGTATCTGTGTGTGTTTGTTTAACACACACTCTTATATTAACCTCAATTTGAACCGTCCGATTGTGGGGCACTGTGTTATCTCTCGCGTGGTGTACACACAAAAAAAAAAATAAACTACATACGTTGACTGGCATTTTTGGCCGATTTGATAAGCTGCCCAAAAAAGTGAAAAAAAAAGTTCTAATACTTCTCCCCAATTAGAGACAATTTCTACCTATGACAAACTAGAATCAAATTGGAATAACTGCATTCGCAATGAATGCAAATTGAATGAAATGAATGTATTCAAGTTGAATGAACTTGTATCTAAAAACACTTCCGCACTTAACAACATTTTAGTACACATTAGTTGCTATTTTTTAGTACACACCGACCCTGAACTTGAACCCGCAAAGTTAGTTGAAATCATTAAAAAATCAAAATAAAAACAAAAGACATAAAAATTAAACAAAAAGTGAAGTGAACTAAGACAATTCGTTGCTATATTTTCCAGTCGGTTCATGAACTCTTTGGTCAAGTGTGAAGGCTAAATGGTTTTTCAACAAAAGAAAAAGACAACAAAATAAAAAAAAAATATTTATATATAATGAAAACTAGTTTTAGGAAATATGCGACCGTAGTTAGTCGCTTGTCTTGTCTAGTTTTTTTTTGTTTTGTTTTGTTATTAAGCTCATTTACATATCGAAATGCCTAAGGTATTGAGTTATACTTGATGATATATAGTATTTGCTATTTTCTGGTCATTAGCAGCCTCAACGATGCGTTGTGCGTGCCTTTAAACAAGTTTAGTACTTTGTACTAAACCACAACTCAATACATTTATATTAATTATTGTCTTTATTGTTATGATATCAGATTTATCTTATGAATAGTTGTTCATATGATGAAAATTGACTAGCTATTTTTAAGAACTTATTCAGGTAAAAAATTTATTAAAATTTACATGACAAAAATATGATACCTAATGATTTTGGAACATTTCTTCATTCATTCATTCTATATTAAGATTTAAAGCAGACCTTAAATAGAAAATACAAGTGTAAGATTGTGTCTTTTATAGTTTAATCACTTGTCCACTACTAGAAATGATCAAGTAAACTGATTTCTATTTCTTGACCAGTTTTTTCCAGCTTAGTTTATTTAGTAAGAGTTTTAGAGCGGCATTAGCATAAGAAAGAAAACTAGGAACAAACACTGCAATCCAATCAAGCGCCAAGTGAAGAATCCAGCAAGTGGAACACGTTTTTTTTTATTTGGCTTTGTTTTTATATTTATATTTATTTATCACGATAACCAGGTGGGGAAAGGGTCAACTGACCGCATAAAAAGACGCCGAAAAAAACAGGGGATTGTGAAAGTGACCGACTGAGAAAGGGAAAGAGAGAGAGATTGAGAGATGGAGAGAGAAAGACCCTAACTAGGTCTACGCACAACTCACGCACCATTCACCTTAAGAGAAAGAACCAGGAAATAATACAACGCCAAGGTACTTTATGCGATTACGAAAAACCATTTACATAGCTGGCGGAATTCCCCCCACACACCCCCTTGCCACTCAAGAATAACAACAACAAAAAATAATAGAAAATTTTGAAAGACTTTTTAAAGCGGTCCCATTAAGCAATACGAAAGAAAATAGTGAAAGATGCCGACTGTCTACAACGCGTAGGTGCGTGCTCTCTATCTCTCTCTCTTTCTGTCTGTCTAACGCATTATTGCTATTGTTTTGCCTCTCTTTCAGGCGCCCTCTATCTCTTTCTCTCTCTCTGTCTGACGCACACTCATACATACTTTTTTTTTAGTGAGTGAGTCGGAAATGCGTGAGTTCCAAAATTTGGGTTATTATTTGTGTGTGTTGCCCTACTTTCTGAGATAGTCGACGCATACACACACGCACACAAATATATAGACACCCACACACTCACACACACGCACATACACAATTGTGCTGATTAGAATTTTTTGTTGGTGTTCAAATATTTTCTATTTTTTTTTTTTTGTTGTTACTGTGTGCTTGCCTCCAGCTCCTTTATGGGCTGCCACAAGATGCGACCGCCTTGATAAGTTATTCCCCTCCCCCTTTCTCACACCCTTAGCACCCAACCCCCTTGACCCCCGCAGTATGAACAGACATAATAAATGCCGGTATCACTGATAAGTCGCCTTACAACACATTTGCTTTAGGAAATGCCGGCAATTGACTGTCTTTTTGGTCAAATTCATGTGACGAGTGCACAATTTTGATCGTTGCTCTATTTTAGTATTGTTTTCCGTCTCTTTCTCTCTTTCACTTTTTTTTCATTTGTATTTTTTTTCACTTTTGTTGCTCCATTTGGGTTAATTGACATATTTGGGTCAATGTTTAGTTTGCATTTTTTGTACCGATAAATAAATAATGCTTAGTTGAGGCAGTGAAGCGAATTTTGGACATGGGTACTTTCTATATTCAAGTACATACATATATGCAAAAATAAATTCGGGTACGAGTATATAAAATTTTCTAGTAATTTAAAATAAAATTAGAAGAACTTAGCTTATAATTCTCAAGTTGTTCTGTCCTGAAACTTACACTATATTTCTTAATTTGTTATGAGCTGAAAAATTGAGAATCTCAAAATTGGAAACATTCCAATTAATATAAGAAATTGCTATGTTTTATAAATTTAAACTAGAATTGCCAACTGTTTGTAGTCGTATTCACAATTGGATTTTATTCGCTTTTACAATTTTAACTATATATTTCAATTATTGCTAGCTTCAAGTCACATAAGTAGTCAGATTAAAAGCACTCTTCGTTTCAAAAAACTCTAGTCAAAGTTTACCTTAAAGCAAGAGCAATCCAACTAAATGGAAACCACTCGAAAAAAGCGGGCCATGTAAGACAACACTCTTACAATTGAATTCAATATCTTTGCAAACGAAGCGCACAATGATTGTCTTTTTTTCTTCTTATTCTTTTATTTTGTAAATTCTTTTTTGCTCTTTGTTCTGTTCAATTTGGTTGAGTTTGGGGTTTTGAGTTCTACGTTTGCTTCATTTTTTTTTTTGGGGTCATGTGTTTCGCTTTCTGCTGGGCTAAACAGAATTTTCCTATACTTCACTTTATTTTTTTTTGTGTTCTCCCTCTTATGCATATAGGAATTAGAAATACAATACAAAACTCACTATTTGGGGGGGAAGGAACTGACTGCTTTAATTGATGGAATGACTTTGTTTGTTGGAGTGAATTGGGAGGGATAAAGTATCTTCAAGTAGCTGTACAATGGAATTTCATTACACCCCATGACGAACATGATGACGATTGCGTTTGATTTGTGCGCGTAATTGAAACAAATTCTCCAGTTAGACGAAAAAATGAAAAATACTCAATTGTTTACACCGGAAAATGAACTGTGGAAAGCTGTAAGAGACTTGAGGTTGAATTACGATTGTTATCGATAAATTGTATCGATAGGGAGTTTATAAATTGTTGACCTACTTTTGGATACAATTTATACTGTTATTCAACTTCCTCTCTCTTTCTCTATCGGCCTGTCTTTGTAATACTTGTTATTGGGCTTACCCGTTGACACTTAGATAAGACTTTGATTTGCATATTTGGAACATACCTGCAAGATAAGAAATGAGAAATAAATCAATCAGTTTGTTTATAAATGACAATTAAGATAATTAAGATTATCTAACAAATTTTAACTATAGAATTGCTAACTTTTTTTAGATCTATTAAATAATCGATAAAATTAGTTGGTAAAAGCGACTTACAATACATTTAGGCGTAATAAACAGAGATATCCAAGATAAAGTTTAGTTAACTCATGTTCAAGTGTAGTAAAAATCATAATAGATTTACAAAGTTTCCCATAAATATTTAATAGCGTTCCCATAAATAAAAAAAAACTCCAAGAAAATTTTTAAAGGCATCTCATTAAACTGCAATCAAGTTTTTCATTAACATCATCATTGTTTCTTTTTTTTCACGTTTTTTATGATGATCATGGGATGATTTTCATCGTTAAATCGACTATAACAAAAAAATACAAATATATCATTTGTACTTAAATCAAGACGTATAATAAGAAATTTACGACAGTGCAAATGATGCGTCAACTAATTTTCACCTAGACAGAAAATCAAATTGCGTGTCAGGACACAACTCAATGGGGATGTCAAGGGTTAGGAATTGAGAACTTTGTGGAGTTAAGTTTAGGGTTAAGTTACAGAAGGGTTACACGCGATACGCTCCAGCTTTAATTAATTAATAACTATAAATGAACAAACCTTGCACTCACTTCTATTTATTTTTCACAGAGGTTGAGCTAAAAATGTTATTTATAAATTAGACACGCGCAAAAAACCACAAATAATGCGCGAAAATCATTTTAATGAGCTCATCAGCTAGACAACAAAAAAAAAAGGAGAAAAATAAATTAAAATCAGCAACTTAGGGTTAAATTTTTTATACGCCAGCAAAGAATATTCCAATTCAGTGATGAAAAAAAAAAAACAGAAACTTCAAACTGTGTAACTTTCATAAATATATTTTTATCTTTTTTCGGCAATGATTTATCAAATTTTTTTCGGCTCAATTTAATTGCCACAAAGTTCTCAATGCCACTGATGATGTGCAAAAATCATAGAAAAATTATTGATATTTTTGTACTCGTATTATTGTGGCCAATTTAAATACATATTTTTTATAATGCTAATTGTGGGCGCCGATTAATGTCAAGGCAACAAAAGTGAAACCATACAGCGATTAAATCATGTATTTTTTATTCAATTATCAAAGCGGCTAAAAAAAAAAATGATAAATTCTAATTGAAGGTGTCGCAGTGGTAATTAATTAATTAATAATATATAATTTAAGAGGGATTTTAATATGGGAATTTATTATGAAAGTGTTTGCTGGTATTAACTATATTTCAACTATAATTTAGAACAATAAATGATGAGATTCTGCATGAATTTAATAATTTTAAACCGGTTTCAAATATTTACAAGTTTTTCCAACTTGGTCTAGATTTTTCTGGTTAAAGCAATTGATTTATAGATATGAAACGTGATCTTTCCATTTTATAAACAGCCTGTCAGGCATTCACTTTGTTGCACTTATCGATCGATTGCGAAAATAATCGATAGTTAGCATTTTCTCTCTCGCTCTCACACTTTCCACATACACGATTGCATTGTTTTTTCTAGTTTTCATTGTTTTTTGTGCTTTTGGCGCCTTTCGCCTGAGCCAATTTCAAGTTCAAATTGTCGAGTCGCAATCATTTTTTGATTTGAATGCATGGGAAATTTATGCAAAAATCAAAATTGCCAGCAATCAGCAGAAGCATAAATCAAAATGGTAAAGAGACTGCAACAACAACAACAACAACAACTGCAACAATATCATCTGCTGCTGCATTTTATACGCTCGCTCAATTTCCAACAGAAAATAAAAGCTAAAGAGAAAAAGTGGAAAATCATGATTGTGCTGCAGCAACAACAACTTTCACCCAAGCAGACGCATTTCTAGAAGGCCAGAAAGAAAGTGAGCAGCACACAAGACAAGAAAGACCAGACACACAAAAAAAAAAAAAAACAAGACTCTAAAACTCTGAAGAAAGTAAAGAATAAGTGAGTGAGAGCAGCGTTGTCGAGTTTGTGTGAGTGTGAGTGTGAGCGAAACTTGTTTGCTAAGCTGCGCTTATGAACATCGTGTTAGAAAGTTGTTTAGACTCTTTAGAATGCAGCAGCGACAGCGACTGAGACAGCGATAGAGGCAGCGACTGAGGCAGCGACTGAAGCAGCGCTGTCACTAATGGGGCAAACAGTTAGTTGAGACAGATCGGGAGCTTAAATTGTGTGTTAGTTGGTTTGTCTGTCGTCTGCAATTTAAAAGCTCTCGTGCTCACCTCAATAGACACTCTCACTCACTCACTCTCTCTCTCTCTCTCTCTCTCGTTCTCTCTCTTTCTTTAGCGTTGCTTAATACGAAAAATTGTATTCTTAGCATTTTTGTTGTTGTTGTTGTTGCTTATAAATATTCGCTTTGTTGCTTTCGAAAACAAATTCCTGGCACTTTTATTTCAGTTTGTAGCTAATAAAAACAAAATACAAACATACATACATACATATGTATGTATATATATTTGTGAGGTATTTATATTTATGAAAGTGTATACAACATTTGTGCATACACACTACTGACATAGTTAATGTTTTATTTTATTTATTTTAACATATAATTTATTTATAGCAGACACTGCTGCTTAGCACAGTGGCGCCAAATAAATTTGACAGAGTGCAAAATTGAGCATGCACAGCAAGAAAAGCTTTGAGATAAAAATCATATAAAATAAAATAAAAAAAATATATAAAAAAAGTAAAAAATCATTTCCAAGCGGTTTAAAACTTGGAAATCCTTAAAATAAGCAAATTATACCTTTTTTTAAGCACGGTTTTGACAGGAATACGTTTTTTTTTTTTGTTATATGAAATATATTTGGCTTTTTTGTCATTTTTTATGTTGTCTTAATTTAACTATATTATTCTGAATACCTGCTCATCAAGTATTTTAAGCTTGAATTTTAATGTATGTATTTATGGTTCTATGTAAAGAAGATTGTGTAACTTATCAACAAATGTGACGGCAGCTAATTTCACTTTTTTGTTATATTTTATTGTATCGCTTTTGTTCAAAGCGCAGTTGCACTTTGTAGCTGATTTTAAATTTAATTAAATTGTATAGTATATATATTAGCTGCCGCAGCCGGTTGTGTCATTAACCTATAAAAACGTGTTCGTTTAATGCACATACACACACACACAGTCACACACAGACACACACATGTATAGGCAATCTAAAGCTAATACTAGTCGACGCTGACGTTGACGTCGACAGCGCCATATGCACTTGACGCAGTAAGCGAAAAATAAAGCTTGGCAGAGCAGCAGCAGCGCTGCTAACGTTGACGTTGACGCTGACGCTTTGCTTTCTTTACGTTTCGCATTTGATTGCAAATTAATGCCAAGTGTACGAAAATAGCAAAAACATACTAAGAATGCACATATACAAATGCATGTTTATTTATATGTGCATGCACACATACACACATGTACATTGTACATTGTATAAATTTGAGTGTGGGCAAAGCTTTCTCACGTTGACGTCACACACACACACATGTGAGTGACTTTCAAAATGGCCGTCACATGCAGTTGGCTGCCTAATGAAATTTACATTGTATTTCGAAATTACAAAAATAATAATATAATATAATATATATGGTACACTGAAAAAAAAAACGAATTTTTTAAAATTATAAATAGTCGTCTTAAAAAATTATTTCTTTATTAAAACACCTTTAAGCGAAGGTCTTAAGATTTTAATTGTATAATAACGTTTCTTTCAGTGTACTTGCTGTCAGTGGAAATGCCAGCTGATTTTAAATAATTTATAGCAACCGCTTAACAGTCGCTATAAACATATCAAATACATTTTATATGCAAATCACAAATGTTTGCATTGCTTTTGCTTTGCTATGACAAATCGCCAGCAAAACACACATTGCAAAAACTAAAGAGAAAAAGCAAAAAAAAAAAGTAAAATAAAATAAAATTACAAACTAAAAGTCAAAGTCGCCTGACTGTCATGCACTGGCCGGCAGCGCAGTTGGCAGCGCAGTCGGCAGCAAAGCCCAAAGCTTATCAATGTCAAAGCGTGAGAGACGGCGTAATTACAAGCAAACAAAATACGTAGCAAAGTAACAACAACAACAAGAATGGCAACAAATATCTCGTTTAGACAAAGCAGACACAATGTAGCTGAGAGCATGAATACAATTTTTGTGCACGCCATGTAACAATAACAACAACAACAACAACAACTACTTGTATGTACTACAACTACACATAGAGAAAAATGCTGTAAACATTTTAATATTCACACTCTGATTGGTTTAATCAATTTTTACTTTTTAAGAACATATTTTAACTTGATTAAATTATTAAAAATATGATTTATATTCTATTCGAATACAATTTTTTTTAACGTTTTGACATTTTTAAAATAAATATAACTATACTTTTAAGTTGAAAAGTTTTTATAACTTTAACATTAAGTATGTTTTTTATGAAATTAAGGTATGAAATCAATTTGAGCACTCTTTCTATATAATTCCAATGTTCAAAATTCACACTTTGATAAATTGAATCAATATTTAAATATTTAAATAAACTATATACTTTTTAAGAACATATTTTTAGTTGAATAAATTATTACAAAATAAAAAATACCCTATTTGAATACAATTTAATTATTGTTTCGGAATTTTAAAACAAATATTATTTTGCTTTTAATTTGAACTGTTTGAATAACTTTAACATTAAGTATAATTTTTATTAAATTAAAGTTTCAATTAATTTTAGCACACTTTCTATTTTAAAACCAATATTCAAATACAGTTGTATTTATTTTTACTATGCTATTTTTTCTCTGGGTGTACTAACTACATAAGCAACAACAACAGCAACAACAACAAGATGGCTGTGTCTCTGTTAATCAAATGAGCGCGCGAGTCCATTTCAATTAGCGCGTCGCGACCGTGGCTGAGGCAGCGACTGCGACTGCGACTAGCCAGAGATAAAGAGAGAGAGAGAGAGTGGAAGAGAGCGCAATAGTTTTTACGCTCATTAGTTGGCGCTGTTGTTGCTGCTGTTGTTGTTGCTGCTAGTACGCGATTCTTGGCGCTTGCACACGAAGTGCGCTTCGTCGGCGTTCGCTTGATCGCGAACGTCGATAACTGTCAACGACGGCGATGGCAGCACAAAATCATTGACCTCATTTTTTTTTCGTCATGCGAATACACTAACACACACACAGACACACACTCACACAAAAAAAAACTCAAGTATTTTTATATGACAAATAGCTGTTGCACTTGTATGCGAATGCAAGACTTGAAAAATCGTCAACTGAACTGACAAAGTTAGCAACTGTTATCGTTCGCATTTTATCGCTGTAGGTAAATATTGCCTGTGTATGTTTTTATGTTTTATTTTTATTTTTGTTTTTTTTTTTCTTTTTTGTTGTTGTCCTTGAGCTTAGCATAGAACTAAATTATGTCATATAATGAAAAAGCATCGAATAACAGCAACCCTAATAAAATGAGACTCACCACCCCTAAAAACGTATCTCAAATCTCATTCGGAATTTATCCAAAAACTCATTGCGAATGCGAACAAAAGAAATGCAAATAATAAGCTCTGACCGGGCAACAACAACAATTGTGCCAAAAGCACGCACACACGTCGCAGCAGCAGCGACAACGACAGCAGCAGCAGCAGCAGCAGCAGAAGCTGACTTTGGGCTGGCACGGTGTTTACACCGGTAACAGCTTCAGACAGAGACCGACGTCAACGTCAACGCCAGCGTCAACGTCAGCGTCAGCGTCGTCGTTGTCGTTCTCGTCGTCGGCATCGTATTGCTGTCTGCAGGGGTAAGGTCATGTACTTGAGCTTGCAATGCTTGCAATGGCACGTAAAGCTGTGCAGAGAGACTGAGAAAGACAGAGAGAGATAGAGAGACAGAGAGAGCGGGAGTGTAAGATGTAAAGTGGTGCAGTCATATGCACATTGACAGCTTTGTCCTTGCGGTTTTTTTTATTTTTTGGGCCTGCACCAGTGACCCAAATTGCACAAAATTACGAGTCGAGTTCAAAGCCACTCAAAATAACCGTACTAAAAGCTACAGCTGTTATTTAGGTGCTCTCAATTCAAAGGCGATTGAGATTGAGAATGCTGAATGAGTGCAATATTATTAATTAAAGAAAGTCAGCTTGAGATATTAATTCTTAAATACTTACTAAAATGCATATAATATTAATATTTATTAAGCATTTCCCCATAATCATTTCAAGGGCCAATCGGCTATTGGTTTATGACTGGTTTTTCAGTCTACGTCATTTGAATAAATTCAAATACGTTATGAACTCAAGATATGCCATAAACATATGAAATAATAAGAATCTTGTCATCAATTCATGATCTTGTTCTTAATTAAAAATTTAACTGGTTTATGGAGATTTTGTTCTAAAATAAATCTAAAAATATGCATTTTAGAAGAAAGTATCTAAGATTTGAAATTGAAAAATCTTTAATAAGAAAAAACTTTCAAATCTTTTTAAGTCTTAAAGAAAATCTGACAAGTTTTTACGAAAACTTTCTATATAATTACCAAAATATCTCTTAAAATATGCTTTGAAAATTTTTTTTTTATAGATTTTCAAATTTTTATGAAATTCTGAAAAGTTGTTGCAAAAATGTGCTTGTGTAAATAGATGTAACTTGTGTAATTTCTAAACCATTACATGACCTGACCATGACATGACTTTGGACCCAGAAAATAACGGTGTCACCGTGTAAGGGACGCGACAATCTATCGATTTCCGGCAACAGCAGCCCTGTTCCTGAAACTGCATATATAACCCTGACATCAGACAATTGGGACACAGTATATGCAAATTGGCCTGAAAACGCTCTGACCCGGTTTCCACTTGCCACAACGAGGACGAGGACGAGGTCATTTGTCCCAGTTGAAGGTCAGTTAGGAAACAACACTCTCAACTCTCCTGACGTCATCGGGATGCATCGACGTGCAACAAAATGTTGCAACACGAGAGGTAAAAATCTTCTACAGCAGTTTTTCACATTTTTTCCCAATTCTCGATTGTGTACAACAAGGGGAAGGAGGCAACTAAATATAGAACAGCTTGAGGTAGGTTCAAGTTACAACACCCGCCCTTATGGTTGCACGTTGCCACTGTGTATATATGTGTGTGTGTGTGTGTGTGTGTGTGGAATGCAGCCTTCCATGACGCAGCCTGATAAAGTCCGAAACAACGAGCAACAATAAATGCAAACATGTGTGTGTGTCTGTGTGTGTGTTTGTATCTGAGTGTCTTGTTGTTTGTTGCATGGACCTCTTAAAGTGCTCAATTCCCGCTGTTGTGGCATGCAACTCATAAAAAGCGCATCATAAAATGGGCATAATAAAATTTAATTAGTGCAACGTACATCAACTGTAGGGGGCGTGACACCAGACCATCGAGATGGCAAACAAAAAAAAAAAACAAAAATAATTAAATATGATGTACTATAAATTTAACGTTACGATCTTAGTATTGTCTGTGATATATTATTATTATTTATATTATATTATTATTTATTAAATATTACTAAAGAAACTTACAAATAAAATTGATATATACCTATATGAAGATGTTAATAATAAATATATATATATAAGATAGAATATTTTAAAGTTTTAATGCTTATCGAAAATTCAACCAACCGGAATTTTGACTTTACTTAATTATTTCACTTTTAAAATTGGATTTCTTGGTACTTTTTCGAAATATTTAAGTTTCATTTAAGTGCAGTTTGTGTTTATAACACTCGTATTATGTTGATAACCCACTAACCTGATGAAATGGAATTTGCTGAATCACTTCGCGGCGTGTGTTGCATTCCCATGCCCATGGGTCCGCCCATATTGTTATTGTTGTTGTTGCCAACAATTCCTGTTGCTGGTCCGCCAAGTCCATTTGAATTGCCATTCGTGTGATGTAGCGAATTGAGGCTCATGCCACTCATGATGCCGCCCATGACACCTGCCCCATTATGTTGTTGTTGTTGTTGTTGCTGCTGCTGCTGCTGCTGTTGCTGTTGTTGTTGTTGTTGTTGCATGTTGGGCGTTGTGGAATTGATGAGACTGTGACCATTTTGTTGTTGCAACTGTTGCATGCCATTAACCAGACTCCCCATATTATGTCCATTGGTCAATGAGCCCAGATTTGTGGCACCGGGAACATAATGTCCATTGCCATTCATAGAACCATTACTATTGTTATTGTTATTGTTATTATTATTATTATTTGTGTTATTGTTGTTGTTGTTGATGGGTATTATGGTTGTTTGTGGTGGCAATGTGCTGGAACAACCGTGCATGGCGACTGTGATGACACTCTGTTGCTGGCCATTTCCATGCCCCAATGTGTTGCCATTAACATTGCCATAGACACTGCCGGCATCGTTGCCACATAGCCAGAGCTCCTGTTCACCATAGTCATGGGAGTCCAGCGATGAGGGCGACATATTGATGCCCGATGGCAGGACTAATCCATTGCTTGAGGAGGTCACCTCCGAGGAGGATTCCTCCTGTATGCGCAGGAAGCCGCCATTGTTCGACCAGCGTCGTTTCATCATTTGGTAGCCGATGGTCGCCGTTGTGCTGCCGTTTTTTAATGCAACTTCCTCTCAAATAACCTGCGGACAATTTGTGTCCCTTGTCCTGAATATCTCACTTCAAATATACGTTCCTCTTGCTGTAGAGTTGCCTTTGAAGCGATCTCTTTGAGGTAACTCTTCTATTTTATATAGATTCAATAGATTTTTCTGTATATATATTTTTCTATTTAGTATTTTTTACGCACTTGTTTGCGTTCAAAATACATTTTTATGGCGTTCTTCGAGCGTCTTTAACATTCAATTGCTGCAAAATGAAGATTTGTTAATGCCACACTTTTGATTTCTTCAAGCTAGGCAAACTCGTTCACACGTTCACATTTTGTGGTCAGTTTTCAAAAAGAGAGAGAAAAAAAATAACAAAAAACATTTCCTAAACTTTAACAAGTTCAACGCACTTCGCCTCGGAAGCTCATGAAATTTTCATTTTCATTTAATTGCAAATTTTCGCCTTGCCTTGAACCGAAAAATAACTAAAAACAAAAAACAAGACAATAAAAAATTAAGTAACCACAACAGAAACTTAATTAATTTCGACACACAGTCAAAAGAAATTTATATATAAATCTAATTTCAAGCTGTGACAGAACTAAACACGAGCTTCAACTTAATATCTTGCCGGCATCTTTTTATTTTCAAGAACTGAACCAGTTCTTCTCTTCTTTCTTGAAACAAAAGATTGCAAGTTTTGATAAGAAACAAAATCGCAAAAATTTATTATCATATGCAGAGACCATAATTTTGTACGTAGCTTTAAATTAATCAAAGTCAAAGCCATTCTTGGAAATGCCAACTAACCAACTAAAAGTTCTCTAGTTCTCAGACAAAAATAAAAGAGTAGGGGTAATAGATCTTTATCCCATTCCCTATATCCTATTCATAGTCTATCCTATTAATGATTGTCAATCAATCAAATTCACAGCATTTTATCATCAAGTATTACTAAAACTAATCAATTTTATTTCCCTATTTACCGAAAGAAAAAAAATGAAAATAAACTACGTTATTGGCTGGGGTTAGACCCCGAATAGTTTGGAATTTTATGTATGTGTCTATCCCTTGAATTTGTACACTTGTCGCACTTATCTAAATATTTTTACAATCATTTGTTTACACATTTGTATGTTCAGTGTTTTTTTTTATCCAGCTCAAACAAACGACGCCATGAAAAAAATTATGGATTGGCTTATAGGAAGTTACGACAGTCGGAAAGGTGAGACATTCTCAAAAAAAGACGTGCAGTCTATGCAGTTACATAGATAACTTGACATTCTATGATTTTGTTCAAGATTATAGAGCAAAGTAGAAGTAGAAGAAGAAAAATTTTAAAAATTTTTATATTCAGTAAAATTATCGATACAAAATTTAAGATGTAAGCCATTCTATGCAATTCTCCGAATAAAGATTCTTATAATCTCGAATATACAAGGATTTTTTTTAAAGAATCTTAAGTTTAATCAATATTTTACAAAAGATCTTTTAATTTCTCTTTTATTTTCTTATTTTAACTCCCTTATTTTTCTTTCAATGTATTTACTTGTAATCAAGGCTTGCTATTAATAGAAATCATTAATATTGCAGTTAACGATACTCATTACATATAGATCTAAATGTCCATTTTATTAAGTGTTTTCACAATTTAGCTTAATGGGATTGCAATGTTTAATTACAGTGTCACACAATTGTAATGCGCCTAATTGAGAGGCATTTAATTAGTGAAAGTTGTAGTTAAAAAATAAAATAAATTAAGCAATAAATTAATGCAACAGGTTTATTTTAATTTTTAATTTTTGGTCATGTTTATGGTCTAAGTTGAACCTATCAAGCGGATTGCAGTTGAGTCATTTGTGTGACACTCAAACAGGTGATTCATCTGACAGTTGAACTTAAATATGTGTTCAAGTAAATACCGGCAACAACAACAACAACAAATACTACAACAACAGTGAGTAAAGTTAATAAGCAAAAGTTTTCGAACGATTTATTTTGTTCAGAGTGCCAAAACTGGTTTTACAGACACATCAAATGTGAGAGAGTGAGAGAGACGTAGAGTTAAAGCAGGGCTTGCTATTGCCATCTCGCTTGCGCAGTCAGCTTAGAACAAAATTCAACAACAACAACAACAACAACATACACGACCTGTCTCTAAGCTTTCAAATTATACGAATGAGCCGACACAGAACAAGAGAGCGTCAAAAGAGATCGGAAGAGCGGGAGAGCGTCAGTGTGTGTGTGTGTGTGGTGAGAGTAAGGGCTTTTGTGTGCAAGTAGGAGTGGGAGAGAAAGAGGCGGAGGAGGGAGGGGGAGGCAAACACATTGCTGAGATTTTGGCCCGCATTAAGAAAAAATAAAAGAAACACGTTAAGAAACCTGTCGCTCTCGACGTATTTCGTTCAATACAAAAAAACAGGTTGTTCTTTGCAGTTGTTGCCATTGTTGTTGTTGTTGTTGTTGTTGCTTTTGCTTTGTTGTCTACAAAAATCTTGCCCAGAAGACGCAGCCAGTTTACACGCACACACACACACATAGATATATATATATACATACTTAAATGTGATATATAAACGACATTTAAGGCATTTTTATAGCTTTGCGTGTCTTGTTTTTTTTTTTGTTGCTTTCTGCGCATTTTTACCTTCTTTTTGTTGTTGTTGTTCTTGTCGCTTTTAAAGCTGGGCTGCAAAAAAAAAACAAAGCCTTGCCAAAAAGCAAGTGTAAAAAGGCAAAAGCACAAGACGCAGACGCAAACGTCTTTGCCTTTTTATCTCGCCATCTCTCTCACGCCCTCTCTCTGTCTCTCTCTCTCCCTCTTTCGCTCTCACTCAGTAGGCGCGTAATTACCTCAGCATGTAAAAGTTCTTACTTTATTTGTTGTGTGTAATTTGTCAGCGCTTCTGTTGTGAAATTCGTATTTTTTATGTTGTTGCTGTTGTTTTTGCTGTTGTTGTTAGCCAACAATTTGTTACGCGTGTAATGCGTTTGGGAAGCGTGAAGCTTAAAGCTTCAAGCGTCAAGTTTCAAGAATGGTAAGTGTATAACATCGATCAGAGATTGTTGCGTCATGAGAATCGCATAGAAAGGTAACAATTTTAATTAAGAAAGCTCAAAATATAATGTAAAAATATTATTTTAATATTCAGCACAGTTTTAGCTTTTAATCCAAGTGTTTTATTTATATTAATTAAACAAGTCTTACTTGAACAAATATTTAAATTATTGTTAAACATAATATTCTTTCTTTAACACTTTACTCCCAATTCCCAAAGTCCTTTCAATTTGAGACCTCTCTATTCAACATTTATAGAGTGTACTGCATATTGAACTCCTTTTGAATAATTGAACTATTCGGAAGTATTCACAAGTATGTCAAAGTCTAGCACGCGATTGTCACTTGGATTGAGGGAGGAAAAGCAAAAGAATTGAAGGTATTCAAGTTTCCCATTCCATTGAATACGAAATGCAATAAAGTTTATTAACAGCGGAAGGAAGGACGAAAAAAAGGGGTTGTCCCTCTTTGCAGGACATACATACATAGCCCAATTGTTGAGGCGCAAAAAAAAAAAGGGAAAAGGGAAAGAAAAACAATTAAATTTCCGCTTGCTGGGCTTGTCCAGCTAGGCAAAGGCTCCCATTAATAGGTCTACAATATGCATAGACATATACTCATACACATACATACACACATACACTGTGAAATGTGTACACACATGGATCCTTTTAATTTCCTGCTGTTATTTTTATGCACGTTGTGGAAACGCCGCGTGATTTTTCCATTTGCCAACATCTTGACGGGGTATGAGATGGAGCTACGCTCTGTCTAACTCTGACTCTAGCTATATGAATATAGTATATATGTGTGTGATGCACACATGTGGCATATTCCCATAAACAAAACACAACTGTGACATGTGTCACATGGACATATACACACATACTATATACAGAAAGAACGCTTTGCCTTTGCCTCAAGCAAAGTAATCTAATAATAATGCACAGGGCCACCCAAAAGAACATCGAGAGAGAGAAGTAAAGAGAAAGAGAGACGTGGGGAAAAGAGAGTGAGAAAAAGTGTTCCCTACTTTGAGCTAATGTTTCTCAATGAAAACACACAACGAGAAAACGTAGAAAAAAAAGGCTTTTATGCCCATACACTAATGACTGTCATTGAGATTGACTTCCTGTTGGGTTTTTGTAGACCAAAACCATATAAAAACATGTGTTACATATTATATAGATGCTATATGACTAGACATAGTGGGGTATATTATGCTATATCAACTATGAGATGATAAAAAGATAGAGTACAAGTCTTTACTCAAAAAAAAATTCTTTTCTATTTATCTAGGAACTATTTTAAAAAGTATACCTACAAAACTTTATCTTTTCTTTTCGCTAGGTATTTGCTAGTCTATCAGCTGTATCAAATAGAGAATGCTTTCAGTTATTTGCTTGATTTACTTCTACCATCTGGCAGGTAAACAAATGAAACATGTCAACTGTTGCATCAACTCTAGGGCCTCAACCATTATGATGGAGTGTTATGAAGTTTTGATCGAATATGAATTCAGATACAGGAAAGTTCTTCAACAGGCACTCGAAATTCATCAGAAGCAGACCAAAAACACAGTTGACCTCGTTTTATTTTCTTTCTTTCTTTCTGTCTGTCTTTCTTTTTATTTTGTGGTAAGGGAACTTTTGTTTTTGTTTGCAGTATCTTCTTCTTATTGTATTTTGGCCCCTCTCGATGACTGAGTGCAAACACACGTGCCCAAAACTTTAAAGACCGAAACCCCAAAAAAAAACCGCAGACAGCTATATACCATATAAACACATATATCTATATATATAGTATAAGTATATATTGTCCAACTGACAACTTAACGGTTATTTTTTATGTGTGCGTCTCTCGTTATAAACACGTAAAAAAAGGTATAAAAAAATAACCCAAGACAAACTGGTTGCGCTTTACTTTTCCGCGAATTTTGTGTTGTTGTTGTTTTTTTTTTTTTTTAATTTTTGGTGTTTTGGTTTCTTATGAACTTTGCTGATTTGGTTAAACATGAAAAATTGTGCCATTCAATTGACACATATTGAGCACTCGTAAACAGCTTAACAGGTAGCTAAAAAACTTGGCAACAGGTGAAACTACATATAAAACTACTTAAACTCTCATCAAACTCAGTCAATAGTTATGGCTATTGCTTTTTAATATTTCTCATTTCTTTCTATATTCTTTCAATAAACTTTTTATTGATTGGAAACAGCTGTGAGTTCTCAGTAGGCTTATGCTTATGATAATACCATTGGGAACTCGTAGAATGCCATAAAATCATAAAATCATTTGCATGTAAGTCCTTTTGCCTATATTTCTGCATTAATAAATGTTCGCCTCAAACCAATTAATTGTAAAAACAAGAAGAAAATTAAATTTGTGGTAAACAACGAAGTTTAAACACCCTATCAACTAATTTTTGTAGAAGTTTTTCAGAGATTTTTAAGAAACTTTTTTACTATTTCTGTATTTTCTCATCTTTATCTTCTTTTTTATATTATTTGAAATTGGTCTCAATTTTCAGACTTTGTCTTGAATTTTCGTAAATAACTATATAATATGTTGAATAATATCATTTTCAACGCAACATTTTTTTCTTTCATCAAATTGTTATACCCTATGCATAGGCATAAATAAACTTTATAATGGTCAACTAATGTTTTCAGGCCCTCCTGTCTCTCGACTCTCATTCCATTTTTCTCTTGCCACAAAAAAAATTAAAAGAAAATCACATTCAAAAACAGATTTATGGCAATGTTTTGCGCAATTTTCAGCTTTTTATGAAATGAGAATAAAAAGCACTTAATTGCTAGAAATTTTGTGACAAGGCACGCGTTTGGATTAACGCTGGAAGAATTAAGAATTAATGAAAATACAGAGAAACTTTTGTAAGTGGTCGACTAGCAGATGCGCTGTAATCACATAAATTGTCTATTAACTTTATATATGAAAGATGATTTTACATAAACTAAGATATACTATTGAGAAAAAATAAACAATATTGAAGTGCAATCACATCCAAACAGAAACTACTTTTAATTGTGGTAATGTAATATATACAGGGTATGCACGTTACTGAGAGCAATTTCAAATATCTCAAAATGCAAAGAAAATAACAATCATTTATGTTGCGACTGAAAGACAAGCGAATATATTTATTTATTCAAGTTCTTTGCACAGCGTCTGGCGCACTGACACAAATTATGCAAAAGCAATAGAAATACAAAAAAAAAAAAAAAAATAACAATATGTGGCATAAAATAGCGGTATATCTTATAGATACAGATACAACCACAGCTACAGTTATAGACATTGTCATAAGCAAATAGGCAGCAACCTTGAGGCTTTTCAAAAACTATTCAATAATAAATATAAATATCAATAATGCTCGTATTAGCTGAATCGAATGCCAAAAAAACCAGCCAAAAAACTGCGCTTGAATCATTTCCTTTTCCGGTTTCGCGGCGTTTCTTTTTGTCGGCTCATTTTTCTTCATTTTGTTGCTATATTGTGTATATTATCGATTTGCATTTATTATCAATTTCATTTGCATACCACATCAAGTCTGACCTTTTGGAAAGTTCTATAAAAATAGTTGAAAATTTGGCTAAAAGTTTTCGGTGGAAAGTAAATCAAATCTAATTGAAAAACTGGACATGTCGTAATCAATGCCTTTTGTCCATTTACATAAATGTATCTCAAAATTTACAAATGCAAATTGAATTGCAAATCAAAACTGGTTCCATATTAAGTAGAAATGATAACACAATTTGCTTGAAAATATGGTAATGAATTCAACTCAAGTTGGCTTCATTTTGATGTGTTGCTTTTCAATCAGAATCCGATTTGAAACTATCAGAATAGAATATTGAATGTCTACTCTATTTAGGTAGATCAGAACAGTTTATCGATATTCCACATTTTCTTAGTTTCTTTTAATTCTGTCTAATTAATCTTTGTGTTACTTATTTTTTTATGTCTTTATTATTTCATATTCAAAATGAGCTGTCATTAATTAAATCTGTTATTTTTGCACTTTTTGCGCGTGTCTCATTAATTATATAAATTTTTGCTGACCAAAAAAGAAATAAAATGCTATACTAGTATATGAACTTTACCATATGTATACGTATAACAGATTATAACAGCTTACGACCTTGAGTGTTGTTTGGTTTTTATCAAATGCTAACCAAAAAATTATAAATTATTCATTTATCAACATTTTAAGTATGATTCATATAAATCTGGTTTAAATATTTAAGTTAAGTTGAGGTCATTAGCTTCTAGAGGTAATACTTTTAATTTCGTATTATATTTATATATTGAATGAGGGATAAACTGTAGAAACATGTGGAAAGTCCATTGGTATTGACTGCGAAAGTGTTGACAGCCCAAGTTGCAGTTGCATGTGGATTGTGAATGTGAAAGCGTTCCAATGAAACTCGTTTCGAGCGCCGCCTTTATGGCAAAAGACTTTGCTAATTAATGCCACACATACAGATACAAAAATATATACATTGTAGTTGCAATCGCTCTGGTTTTTCCAGCGACAGATAAAATTAAAATTGAAAAAAAAGCAAGAGCTGCAGACTCGCATGCTGCACAATGAATGTGCAGACAGAAAAAAGAACTGCAAGCACTCGCACTCATTCACACTCATACACTCACTCACACATTCATACATATATTCACAGACATTCACACAGGTAGTCAGAGGAAACGCACAGAGCCAAAAACAACTGAGCCAACTGACAAGATAAGACACATTGGACACAATGAAAAAAGGGAACCTGTTTGATGCGATATGCAATTGTCTGCCTTTTCTTCTTCATCTTCATCTGCGTCTTCTTCTTCTTCTTTTAAGGGTAGTTTATGCTTAAGAGAATACCTGTATCTGGCATAACTGCTCTACTCTACTCTACTCTGTCGGGTGACTCATGACCCAGTCGAGCTATCAGTCATGGGATGCTGTTGTGATCTAAAAAACTATAAAATTGACTTATTGATTGGACTGTAGTGCTAGTTACATTGAACCTGCATTGACCCAGAGACAGGTGTCTGATTGTTTTGAGTCATTGGGGGTCAATTGAATGTCAAGGTAACTAGGAAATGGTTATAGTTAACTGTTTTAAATGTTACATCACACAATTATGCTTAATTTTTAGTTTATAGCAAGTGGTACCTTTTTAAAGTACCTTATATTCATTAAACTGTTTCCATAAATATTTTGAAGGCATTTTTAGCTTTAATTAGAGCTGCCATAAATTTTATAGCAACCTAAAAAGTGCCCAATACTAATTATAATTTTTCTATTATTAAGTTAAAAGCATGTTAAGCTTAGATTAGAGTTGCTATAAATTTATAGCAAGTCAGAAAAGTGCAAAATTTCAACTATTTAGCTTGCTATATATTAACGAATGGCTTTTATAGCTAATCAAAACTGCTATAAAAATTATGGCAAATATTAAACTAGCTTAAAATACGAATTTTTGACGTGAAAAAGCATTGAAATATTATAGCAATTCATTCTTAGTCACAGAAATGCGACAATAAGTAAAGTAACTGCCAAACTATCACACTGTATGATTTTTAGACATCGTAGACAGAGACGAGCCCATTAAAATCAGAAGTTTGTCAATGCATTGCGAGAAGAACACTTTGGAATGTCCGCTTAGAGCAATACATTAACACATACACACACATATCAATTTGCATAAAATGGCATTAAAATTTGCCATTTTGCCAACTTTAATGTACCATAAAACAAACAAGCAACAACGCCATAGGAAACAAGTAAGTTTTTCTCTTTCTTTTTTCTATTTTTTTAGTACCTAGAAATTGTAGCAAAAGAGAAATAGCAAATAATATAATGTGCAAAAAAAAAAAAAGGAAAAACTTGTAGACAGGTTGCTCTGTCAGAAGATTCAGAGACCCTACCCTGTAAGCGGAGCTTTAGCATTATGACTAACTACAGCGAGGGAGGAGTAGGAGGAAAGAGGAATAGGAGGAGGGACTCCTCAATGCGACAGGCAAATTAATTGCTAGAGAGCCAAACTAATGTGGGCCTGGTTAATGTGGCTTTTGGGATCATTAGGCGCCTAGAATTAGGCAATAGAAATGAAAGCAGAGCACCAAGCACATTTTTAATACTAATTGAAAAAAGTAAAGAAAAGACGACGAAGACTGTAATAAAGTAAAATGAGGAGATAACTAAAATACGTAGCAAAAACTAAAGACACGCGCCGCATTTTGTTTCTACTTTCTATTCAAAACAATTATAAGGGAATCGTGTTCATTATCATGATTAGCATACAACAACAACATCATTATCATCATCATCATCATCATAGTCATTAACGTCATTCTTGCTTTGTGTCCTTACACCAGAAATGTGGCTATCAATTTTTCTTTTTATTTTGTTCGCCTGTCCAGTCACAGGGAAATGACGTTTGATATGTTCCTTTACTTCCTCCTCCTACCTTTGAATAATATTATAATTCTATTGTTTGCTACATTTAATCTATGGATTTTAGGTTACGGTAAGGTAAAGACCTTAATTGAATACTTTAGTAGTTAATGTGAATTCGTAAATTCTCACCAATAATGTATTCGAATTGAGTAAAAATACAATTCGTTGTAGATAACATTTTATACAAGCGAATAGAACATTTTAAATACTTCTCTAATAAGATTAATATACCGTTTAACTTCTCTAAATTTTCTGTTTAGCTTCTCAACATACAAGTACTACTTTATATAAAAATACAAGTATTTGAAAGTTCTTTCACTACAAAGCTGAACTTCTCTAATTCGCAAAACAACACTGTAAAACTTCTCCAAAAGATATTCTGTCGCCGATAAACAAATAAAGCATGCATATATCTTTAACAGGGTATCTTTTGTCAAGAATATTACAAATCAAATCCCACTTAAAAATCAATAAGCATCGCAATTTATTTGTATGTTGGTTGCCAATTACATGTCCAAGTTGAAGCTCAATATTCCACTTATAGCTACGCAATTTGTATCTGAGAGATACAGTGCGAATGTGTGAGTGTGCGTTATTGTACATAAAAATAAATTTACATTTCAGCGAATGCGCTTTAATTGGCCGTCTGTCAGTTGTCATGACAATAATTAATGTATTACCAATTTATGTACATAAACATGTGTATTTTGGGCCTACATGATTGTATCTGTATCTATTGTATCTGTATATCACTTGATGCTGTATGTGTGCGTGTTATGTGTATCTTGGCATAGAAATGGCTTCATCTTGTTTTTCTCACCAAATATAACTTTTCTCTTGGCCAAATTTTTTCAATATTTTCTTTTGCTGCTTCTTGTTTGAACTGGACAAAATGGAAATTCGTAGCATGTTTTTCTAGTTGAACGCATGTTCAATTGAAGGAATGGTTGACAGCTTAAAATGGAATCAAAATAGACAAATTTCAACGAGACGACAGCTCAATTCACTTGAAAATTCGTTTCTACAACCAATAAGTTTGGAAAGTGACAAATCGTTAGTTACGCAATTATGGAAACTGAAAATACAGTTTTCATATAATCTCAAAAAATATCAACATAAATTTTGTATCTTCATTATTGACTCATACTTTAAGCCTATTCTTTTCTTCTCTATCTTATTATACATTTTTGTTCCTAATATATTTCTTTGATTTCAATAGGAATATTAAAAAAAAAAATGACCAGAAAATGTAGCGTTTTTTACTTTCTTTCATTCGTTTTCGACGAGTTTGCCAGCTTTTGATTTGAAAACTCTACTCACCGTTAGCATCTATATAATGCGCCAATTCAGCTACTAATCCATAGAGGTTGTTATCCATTTACAAAAGATATTTATTTAATAATCCAAACTTTCTTGTTTTTATTTCTTGTCGCACTTATAATTCTTGAATTTCTTTTGCTTTTTATGTGATTTTTGAGACACTGTAACTTTTGTGCTGCTTTTCAATTTGCACCATTTGGTTAAAAAAGCACTTGGGGAAACAACTGTTAAAAACTGGAATCACTTTGATGCGGGCAGAGAACGAAACGAAACGAAACGAGATGAGACGAAACGAAACGCGAATTTAGTCAATCAGTCAGTTTGTCAGTTAGTCAAGGAGCAGTAGGCAGACAGGCAGTAGTCGATATATATCTGTATCTTCTTCTTCTTCTCTTTATCTCACTCTTCTTGCTCTCGTACTCCTTGCTTTTTGAAGACCGCAGGACATGCGTTATAATGGACTAGACAGAAGGGACAGACAAACTGTAGACGTTTGTCTGACGTCTTCGTTTGTTGCTGTTGTTGTTGTTGTTGCTCTTTCTCTTGCTCTTCCTGCTCTTCTTCTTGGCTGTGGTGCCCCCGTTGATTACGTAGCGCAGTCAATGATAAACGTTGCCTCTGTTGTTGTTGATGTTTGATAGTTCTCCCGTGAGTGTGTGTGTGTGTGGTGTGAGTGTGTGTGTAGGTGTGTTGTTTGGTGGTGTGTTTGCTTTCACTGTAAAATGTTTAGATTCATGTGCGTTTTTATTTACACATTTTGTCTTCGTTTTGAATTTTTTTTGTTTTTATTTGTATTCTTTTACTTATTTTTGTGTTGGCTTGTTGCTATTTTAAAAAGCATGCCGCATGTTGCACACACCATAAATATTCGAAATCGAGCAACTTTATTTGCTATAATATCTATATATTTATCAACTTGTTCAGCTACAATGCATTTGCACTTTTATGTTTGGTTTTTTTTTTCTTTTGTTATATTATTATTATTAAATTGCACTTGTTGTGTGTTTAACAATTTTTATTTTTTGTAATTTTTATTGTATAGAGAATATAATTTTGTATTTCTTATTTTTGTTTCAACGCGTGTTATAAACAAGAGTTTCAGAGAAACCGTTTTGCTATTACATATTTATTATTATTATTATGATTATTAATAATTTTTTTTTTGTATATTTTGTTCAAAAGCAAACCGCAAATAACACAACGAACGAACGAGCGAACGGGAGAACGAACCGTTAACGACAAAGTCCAAACAAATACTAAATGTTATTGCTCTGTTAAATTCAAAATGATGAACTTCATCGCAAATTCACCACGAAATCCACCACTGCCAATAAGAGAGAGCAAGTCAGAGAGTGGGAGAGAGCGCGTGATAGTGTGAGAGATAGAGAGAGAGAGAACAACTCATACCAGTGCAATTAGCTCTCACAAAAGTCGAAAACGGAATCACCGCTAAAGTTAAATGTGAAGCGCAACCCACAGGCATGCTCTCACAGATACACTTATACATACACACACACTCACACACTCACACACACACACATACACTCACATAGCAAGAGCGAGTGGCTTGAATGAAAATGCCGATGCAATCGTCCGCTGCTCTTTGTATTGCCTCTCCGGCACCTTCACACACACACACACACACACGCCGTGATTCTCCCCCCCACAGCTGTGTGTGTATGTGTGTCTGTGCTTACACCCACATTCACAAATAATGAGGCGTGTCTGCATTTGTATGCGTGCCTGTGCCATCATCGCTTTCCTTTATATTTGCCTTCTTTTTTTTATACATATATGTTTTCTTTTTATTTTCGTTGATTTTTTCTCTCATTTATGTGTGTGTGTTTTGTTCGCTCTGCTGTCGTCGCTGTCGCTGCCGCTGCTGCCGTCGGGTGCACAAGTGCAAATTCACACGTACATTCGAAATGTGTTCGCACAGTGGCACAAAAACGATTATAAACATTGCCAGCCGGGACACAACTGCTTGCTAAAGATACAAGGGCAAATACAAAGTTGGGAAGTTGTCGACTCTGTCGATGGGAACCAAGACGATGGAATTTTCTGGTACATCTGTATTGTATGTATGTATGTAAATACATTTGCATACCATGCATGAAAATGGAAATTTGTAAACACAGAGCAAGTGAGAGCAAAGGGAACATAACGCTTACTTTTGAATAGTGGAGTTTGGATTTGATTCTATGCATAAGTACATATTTACATAAATATTTATGCAGTTGGGAATTATATTCAATTAGACAATATATAGTCTTCATAATCCGAAAATCTTTTGATCTTCGCTAGCTCCATATATTTTGGTTAATACTAAAATCTAGTTTGGAAAAAAATGTGAAATTTTTCATTATAAAAATTTAGCTAGCAAATAATCTTAGTAAGTTTCTCATTTGCATAACTTTTAGCGGTCACTTTATTAATTTCAATATTTAATATCTATATGTATAAATCTCTTTGTCCTGATTCACTGACTCACTGATCGCTGTGGAGACCAAACCGTAAGACCCAAAAAGCTGAAATTTTCACACAACGTAGCTAAGACGATTTGATCGTGTAATACAATATAAAATAAAACTAGATTAATAAAGATTGTATAACTTGTCCACTTATGCGTTTTATCCTTCATAGTGTATATAGAATAAATATTGAACTAATTTCCAATGCAACAAAAATAGTAACGTATCGATAACTATAATGTTTGCCTTGAAGTAAGCAAAGTATGAGATATAGATACATATATATTTACAACTACAAGCAGACTGACCAGACGTGCTGAGACGTAATTGATGAAAGCCAAAGATCTACAACAGCAACAAGAACAACAACAACAATAGACAAACAACAATAACAAATTCAACTAAAGTATTCTACGTAAGGCAACTGACGGCAACGTATGAAATTGCACATTTCAAATACAATGTGGTTAAAAAGTAAGCGCAGAGCGCAAACAAGCAGACAAACACAAATACATACTAACATACATACATACATACATATATGTAGATAGTGTAGTGAGGGGGGGGGGGGGGGTGTGGTGTGGAGCCCTGCAGATAATTGTAGACAGTCTGTATATATATGAGCTTATCTGTGTTTGCCTGCTGTATGTGTGTGTGTGTGTTGAGTTAACGCTGGGCAAGTTCAAGTGTAGAATGCAATAGAGCGCTGCAAGCAGCGACTGCGACGGCGACGGCGGCAGTGGCAGCACTGCAAAGAGCGAGAGCAACAAGGCAAGAGAGCGAAACCGTCGACTACGCATACGCATAGAAAAAAGCCGGCAATAGACAAGGGCAATAGGCAATGCTAGATAGCAAGAGAGCGGTAGAGAGGGTGAGTGAGAGAGAGAGAGAGAGAGAGACAACGTTGCAGCTTTGCAGCTCTAGCATTTGAGAGTGTGTGTGGTGAATTTGGCATTTGGCAGCTTTTGGGGTTGGCTAGACACATTGAACCACAAAAGTTCAAGATGAAAACACAAAATATCAACAATGACAGCTGAGTAAAGTAGTTTGCTCCCCACCGTAGTGGAGGGGGTAGGCGGAGGTTGCTCTCTCTCATAGTCACCCACTCTCTGTCGCTCTCTGCTACAACTGTGTGTGTGTGTGTTTCTGTGCTTGTGTGTGTGTGTGAGTGTGACTCCACTGCTTTGGCCGACTGCCAAACGTTCAGTAGTACACTGGAGCAGTTTGGGTGTGAGTGCAACAGTCTGTCCATGTGTGTGAGTGGGTGACTGCCTTGCATGTGTGTGTGTGTGTGTGTGTGTGTGTGTGTGTCTGTGTATATGCATGCTTAGCTGGGCGTGTGAGAAGAGTGGAGAGGGGGATCATCATGTGCATGTCATGGCTGCCATTTGTTGGGGTAGTTCGCTGCCGGCAAATAGCAAAAAAAAATAAAAAGAAAAAAAAATAAAAACACACAGCAAATTACATACAATAAAGCAGCAGCCACAGTCGCCGTCAACTCACAGATACTGACATATACAGTGGCTTACAGCTTATATGACCCAATAATCTTAGATACTATTTATTAAATTTATTGATTTTTTCAAGGAAAGCAGATATAAATTTAATTTTCAAATTTATATTTAATAATTTATTTAGCTGAATTATAATTGTATCAATAATACAAATTATGAATTTATATATTTTTTAAAAGAAAGCCGCTTTAAATTTAATTTTCAAATTAATAACTATTTATTTATTTATCTGAGTTATATAAGTGTATCTGAAAAAATATAGCTAAAAATGCAGTGAGTCATTAAAGCTGTGAGCCACTGTACATATGAGTGCACACACACAGTCACACAGCATCGTGTATCTGGTTGCCTGTATCTATGCCTAGTGTATAACCACACAACAACAACAAGAGAAAAAAAAAACATGTCTACATGCCGTGTCATACAACGATGCAAAATTTATGCGAAGACACACAAATCTACTGAACGAGAGACCGACTGTGCAGTCAACGGCGCTGCATGCGTCGCTGCTGCTGTTGGCGTCATTTTGTCGTCGTCGTCGTCGTCGTTGTTGTTGTTGTTCTTGCTGATTTATCCATAGAACTTGAACATGGGCGCCCGTTTGAAAGCGCTCTCTCTCTCTCTCTCTCTCTCTTTTTTCACTCTGCTGCTGTCGCTCTTGCTCTAACACTCTGTTAAATGCATAACCCATGCACATAATAATCATAATCATTTGTTGTTGTTGTATTTTCTTTGCCCGGTTTGCCTTGTTCGGTTTCAGTTTTGACACACACACCGAAATGGGGAGTAAAAACCGAGCGAGAGCGCGAGTGTGAGCCCAAGCGAGACAGACAGTCGCAGGGAGAGTGAGTGAGGGAGAGGCATGATGACAAAGTCAGGTTTAATGTCGTTCAGTGGCGCGCGGCATTTGCAGTTGAGGCAGGCAGCGGTCAAAGAGGGGAGCAGAAGAGGGTGAAAAGTGGACTGCGGCTGATTGTGGGCATAGACAAGAAGAAACAACAACAACAACAATTTCATGCTTACTATAATATGAATGGGGGAACTAGACACATGCAATTGTCCAAAGGAGAGTTGACAATGTCTGCGGAACTATTTATTATACTTATAAGGCAAGGGTTGTCACTTGAGATTAGTTCAGTGGGTAGATAAATCGATAACATTACGTTTAATCGATCCCAGTACTGTCAACTTATCAGATATTGAGATTAATGAAATTGGATCAGTTAACAAAGATATTTCTTATATATTTTATATTATAAGTAGTGTTGTGGAAATACACCAATTAATCGAGAACTCGATTATCTCTGTCAATTTTTCCAAATTTTCCCTTGACAATTATTCAAACTCTTTGCGGAATATCAATTTTATCATTCTGTGAATCTGCATCAACATTTTTAAAAACCTTTTCCTAACAAATAATCTAATGAAACTTTTTTATGAAATTTATTCATACAAAAGATGTCGAACCATTATTGAAAGCATATTAACTATGTAATTCTTATTTCTATCAAAATCTCAATATTCGTTTAAAGATAATTTGTGTTAAATCTACTTCAAACATTTGAATTTATATTTTAAAGTGCTTCTTTGACTTTGAGCAAATGCACTTGAAACAATCTTACATTCTAAACCATTAGCATAGATTTCATTTCATATCTGAAATATTACCACACCATTAACGATAATTTCGACTTTGTCATTGCCACTGACAACTTGAAATGCATTTTTCGCTTATCAGTGAAATATTTGAAACTGTCTCAAGTCTAGAAAATAAGAAAGTGAGGGAGAAATTGGGAGCAGGGGGCACAGGAAGTAGGGTCACTCACAATTGACCGTCAGCTTAGAAACTTTGTTTGTCATTTTAACATTTTTTTTTTTTTAATTTCAACTTTTATGTGCGTACATTTTTCACTTCTCTTTTGCTTCAGTCTATGCTCCTTTTTTTAGTTTTTTTTTGTCTTATTTATTTGTTGTTATTTTCTTTATTGCATATTGACATTTCAATTGCTTTTTATCAGAGCAATTTATTTTCACATATATATCTTTATTGCTGTTTTGTTGCATCTCCAAATGCAGGGTCGCTTTAGATTGGTTGGTTGAGTTTCGATAAAGCTATAGACTTACCTATCGATATTTTTCTTATATCTACTATATTTAGGTACAATAACAGCAACTACATACTGCAACTCACCTGTAAAGATACAAAAATAAAATTTAATTAATTAGTTTAATTAACTTCAATAAACCAATCTTAAATATAACTAAAGTTAAGCCCATCAGATACCGGATTTGATAAATACGAAATACTTGTTAGTTCAACCAAATAATAAACAACAATTCTCAACTTGTTAAACAGTTTAACACATTTTCCGTTTTCATATATATATTAACGTATTTTTTTGTGTTTTCCTATTCTGAAGGAAAACCTTGACCATATTTTTCACGCCTGAGATGCGTGCTCTCCCTGTTAACCCCCTAATTTGCATATCAAAATGATAACAACTGAATAATATGTGAAAATTTCGTAAAAAATACCCGAGGTAGGTAATAATAGTTTAATTGATTGGATTAGATGATTTTCCAGACAATCTTTCATTCTCCTTTTTTTCGCTCCATTTCTCCTTTTAAGCGACTTATTCGTTTGACTCAAGTAGGAAGACTTTTCACTTTGGAGTCTGTAGCAAAAATTAACTTCCCTTTATGTAGAATACTTGACATCTGTTAGTAGTTTTTTATGCAATATAATTTAGACCCGTCTGATAAGTTTATTATTTGCGCACGTTTCTCATGTCAACGGCGACACATAAAGTTAAATGCAAAATGCAAATTCAAATTGAAAATTGCGACACTCAACGAGGCGACTCTTGACGAGCTGTCCACAAAAAAAAAATAATATAAAAAAAAAATTCATTCAAATACATAGTTAAGTATTATATAGAGAACTCCTCGCTATGCTCTGAACAGAGGCGCTGTGCAATGGGAAACACTAAACTAGAATATTATGAAATGGAATTAAATTGAAAAGATATACTAGAATACTATAATTAAAAGATAAACCTTAAAAAAAAATGGAATATAGCAATAAAAATTAACAATAAAAAATTACTTTTGAAATCTTTAACCTAACCCCTCTAAAAAATAACAAAATATACCTCTGGTAGATACCGCATCTATACGAATTGCATTAGTTTTGGTAAATGTATATATACAAAGATATTTGTTGTTGTATTTGTATCTGTATTTGTCGCTGTACTCGCTGTTTGGCCAGACGTGCGGATTGAATGCTTCACAAATACTGTCTGACTGATATTTAGTCTGTCTGGAATTTTATTAAAATAATTTATATGATGCCGTGCAATTTCTTAAGCCCATCCCCCAGTCCCCTTTGTCAACGCAGTCCCCATCATGATTTAGATTTATATTCATATGCAATAATATTGTACATGCTGCATATATATTATGATTATTATTACTATTGTTATTGTTATTGTTATTTAATGTTAATGCCACCTTGCGTGACATTCTTTCATTCAATGTGACAATTTCAGTTAGAAAACGAGTGAAAAGAATATTGACAGATTGATATCAACAATGTGGTAATGTTGGATCTCAGTTGATGGACGATTAGATATGCTGTATATCGAATTTCATATTGCAATTGTAAATAACACTAATAGCTACAAGCTTTGAAATTCTCGAAATTACTACACAATTACTTTTGTAATTAAATGAATAACTGAATAATTTTATGATTATAAAGCAATCAATAAAATAGAAAAGCCAGTACCATTATTATGCGCATGTAACATTAGTAATTACTTTAAGTAGTTACATGAAATTGTTAGTAATTGCATGTAATTAAATCCAGTAAAAATACGGAATATGGTTTACTTATAATCTTAAAATATATTTAAATTTTTTTTTTGTAAATATATAAGTCATTCTGCTCAATATACTCCACACTCATATTCATTTACAGGGTATACAATTGACAACTACGAGTATACTAAAGTGTCGACGCCTCAATGCTGTCAGATTGTAATGGAAACTGACAACTTGATACTGAGAATCAATGATTGCATATTAAACACACGTTTGTTTGGGGCGTGGCACACGCTACCCGCTAAGCTGTTATCGATAGCAGAGCACACGTGCCACACGTTGCAGCCACCTGTTGCAGTGCGACACAGCCACAGACAGATTCCGTTTTTAGTTTACATTGCAAAACAGTGAATAGTTTTGTTTACACATCTTTTCCATGGAATTCTCCCTTCGGCACTATTGCATTGTGGCATT
Organism: Drosophila phalerata; assembly: GCA_951394115.2. Classification (NCBI taxonomy): domain Eukaryota; kingdom Metazoa; phylum Arthropoda; class Insecta; order Diptera; family Drosophilidae; genus Drosophila; species Drosophila phalerata. The sequence goes on from OY729850.1 coordinate 6,415,957, forward strand.
GGATTACAGGATCAGAATCAGAACGAGAACCAAAACCAAGTCCCTAACACGCGCCAACGCCTCCACGTAGAACTTAAGTCTCAAGGTCCTTTGCAGCATGGATCAAAATAATGTCGCAGCTGGACTGTGTGTGTGGCCTTAAATTCCACGTTGCATGCAGCACGCCTGGATGCCCCCTTTGGGGGCAAGGACAACTGAAATAGCCACGCACTTGACTGCACTTGTCACACACAATCTGCGTCGTTTAACCAACAATTCAACCCAACTCGACCCACCTCTGACCCTTATTGCACCACCAAGTGGTGTAATTTATTTTTAAATTGCACATATTTAATCAGCTGTCGAAGAGCCGACTATAAATTTATTTAAATACTGTATTTATTTATGCTGTAAAATAATTTATTTACATGCTTTCAATTCAACAATTAATTAGGTTTTACATTTTAAATTGTGCATTTAATTTGAAATACTTTATAATGAGTTTTAATAGCATTGCTTAAATAATTCTAAACTTAATTCAAAAACCGTAATGCTGAAATTATCGATAGAATCAATGAAACAATTCTTTGAAATAACGATTGTAGTCAAATTTTAAAATGCCTTAAGATAATAATGAGTTGTAATAGAATATAACAATAATTAAAAGTGTGGCTATTATATCTTTATTTTTTCAATGAATTTAAAGTCAAAATTTGGTTTTAAAAACACACATTTTAAGTTAAGTGTAAATATATCCTGCTTATTTAAATGATCGCGACACTTGCACCTGCTTTAATCTTTCCAAAAAACCATTAACTTTTTTATATGCACACGACGAATATTTGCGCAATAAAACAAATGAATCATTTGAGTTAATATGTGAATATGTAAATACTTATTCGTATTTTACTTACGACTTGACTTCTCTACCGTCTGTGAACCATTTCAACAAAGGTCGCAAATGTCGCCTTTGCCCTCACACTCACACAAACACTCGTATACATATATATTCATATTCATACTCACACCCAGATTTATACTTATTTAGTTGCCGCCAGTTCAATGAACGACTTGTCGCTGCGGTTGTTACTCATTTTGGCGTTTTGTATGCCGCAAAGTTTTACCTAATTAAATCAACAAAGTGATGGAAAAACCACACACACATACACACAATACACACCCACTGAAAGGAACACCCACTTTATTAACAACCAAGAAAAAAAGTCTCAAATCTGTCTAAAACACACAATAAAAATAAAATGCAATTAATAAGCCACAACAAACAGAAAAATAGCCAATAATTAAACAAATTTCACCTCCTCCAACCAAAAATGCAACCACCTATTTAAGGGGTGGGGGAGGGGATGTCTGGCTTATGAGTTATCACAATTTCTGATTAACACGCGCGACACCACAAAATTTATCCTAATATATGTGTATAAAAGTCTGGATTTTGCATAAAAGTGGCACACTAATTGGGTCGGGACATGTCGCCAACGTTGTGCTTTTATGGTAAAAAAAATACCCTGTAGACTAAACAGCAAGGTATGTAAATCCGAAATTTCATTTTCATGTGAGTTAATTTTTTAAAATGGATTTGTAACACTTTTTATAGCAAAAAATGCTTTTAAAAAAATTCAATTTATTTACAAATCGATAATAGGTTATCGATCGGTAAATTATTCTTTATAAGTTCTTTATTTATCTTTTTTTTAACACTAATAAATATTTCAAATTTTCAAACAGGGTATTTAAAAGTCGAGCAAATTGATATATCTGTCTGAAAAATTGAGAATGATGTCCAAATTTACAAAAATTTAAGTCAAAACTACGAAGACAAGTTATTAATTAGTATTTGTCTGATAGTATCAGAGATAAAAATAGAGATATTGGAACATAATTTAGATATAATATCAAGGATTTAGTATTTTATTTACTAAACTCTTTCATGGAACTTATCTATACTTGAGTCACAGATTTGACTTTGACAGTTTCTCTTTTTTTAAGAATAAATCGACATTTTTTTTTATAAATTTGGAATATTCACAACACAAAGTTTGATCTTCTTTCTTCCAAGTAATATTATAGATCTTTTCTCATTAAACATATCTCTACTACATTGATAATATTCTTCCATAACGCAACATATTCCATCTTAGACCTTAATACCCCTTTTTATTGTTGCTTTTTCATCAACATCATTGAGTAAGCTTTGCTCTCCCAATACTGTACAAAATTCCAAAAAATATTTACTTATATAAACTTTCAACAAAGCACAAAATTTTCGCTTTAATTTTATATTCTTTTGTTTATATCTTTACAGTTTCTCGCTGAGATGCGGGGCATTGCAAATTGGTTAGTATGTTTTGTTTTGGCTCTTGTTATTTGGCTGGTTTTCTATTATTACCATATAATTGGGGTACAAAATGAAACTAAATTTGGTAAGTAGGAAAATGAAAAGCCGAATAAGATCGCAGCAGGCTTTTAATTAAATACTACATACATTTGATTATTATAAATAATACTATCAACATTAATACAACTCTATCTACATATTATACAAATAAACAACAACAACAATGATGGGTATGGACTTGGATATGGATATGGATATGGATAATAATACGTTAGATAAGGAACTGCAGGAACCTTTCTCGGTGAGCTGTAAGACAAGTTCAATTGATGTTTATTTGCACTTCTTTTGGATCTTTGCATGCATTTATGCATTGTCCAAATTTACCGAGTTATCGGAACGTTATCTGAGTGCAAAGATTGCATTCAAGGAGCGTAGCTCGGATATGCGTGTACTCAACGATGAATGGGAGAAGACATTGAAACTCTATGAACAGGATAAAATGAAATTGGATACACAGCTTCATGCATTGCGTGAAAAGAATTGTGGTTTGGAGCAATCGATGCGAGATCTACGGGATTGTAATCTTCATCTCATTAGTGAGAATTTTATGCGCACTGTGCTGCAGGATCAACAGATCCAGGGACTGGCCCAACGTGTCCAGGATCAACAGCCATCGAATATATATATTACCAATCGTCATATCCATTTGACACGTCAGGTATTTCTCAACGAGGGACTTATCGATGTCGATGTTAATCTACGTTCAGCTGGTGGTCAGGATATTATGAAAACGGATAAATCCTTCAATGTCTGGGTACAATATCTCAAGATGCGTAAATGCTATATGGGGCCTATAGCTGATCCAAAATTGGTACTCAACGGTGATCCGGAGCATATTCAGCCGATTGTTATGACTACGGAGCAATTGGCTAAATTACAGGGTAATTACTAAGCATTACTTTGTAACATTATTCAGTTAATTTGTAAGAAAATTTCAGGTATGATCTAAAGGTGGCTGGCGATATATCTGTTGTCTAACAAATTGTTTCCTTTGCGATGTTTCCATAAAAATTTATCCACAATTATATAATGGACAGTATTTGACGTTCTTTATCTTGTGAATTGGCCGATTTTCTAAAGAAGTCAGGATTTATTTTGAGGCTATGAATTAAACAATAGATAGATTAAGGATCAAATATATATGTATTTATGTACTTTAAATTGCTGCAATGTTCTCCATTAAATTGCAATAAAATATAAACATGTTTTAAATCAAACTTAACGATTTTTGAATCTCTTCTTTGAATCTCTTCACACTGATGGCGCTGTAACTGATTAGGAATTATTAGCTTGTAGACTTTTTAAATTTATATTGAATTACCTTGTGTTGTTCACATTTGTAAAACAATTAACTAATAAATATATTTTGTTGTATTTTGAAAAAGTTCAAATTCTAAAATTGGCTGAAATTTCATAGGTAAAGGTATATCTCAAATTATTTGGAAAATCTGAAATAAAATCAATAATATTCTATGCAAGACAAAGTGTCAATTTCTGGCGGTGAGGAAACGATGACGATGCTGATGACGTTGTCTTATCAAGACGCAGAGTCGGAGTCGCATTTTTTTTTGCTGTTCTCTCTTTGTCTCTTTCTCTCTCGCTTTCTCTTTCTCTCTGCCACTTCAATTTTGCTCTTGCTTTCTGCGTTCGCCCATTCATTGGGTGTTGGGGTCACTGGCAGTTATCGGTGCAATTTTGTAATCAGTCGCCGGCTCAAGGTTAACATTTAGCTGCGTCCCCCTCTTACTCTCTCACTCTCCACCTCTCTCTCTCTCTCTCTTTTCCATTCTGTCACCATCTTCTGTTCCGCTCTTTTTGCATTTAATTTGCACATATTGACAGTCGCCATGTTTGTTTTGTGTTTGTATTTGTGAGCGCAAACTGCGCTTTCAACTGTATTTCACTTTTTTTTATTTGATTTGATTTTATTTTATTTCATTTTATTTTTTGTTTTTATTGTTGTGTTTTTGTCGTTATATTTATGGGTCATTTGCCCGTCTGGAAAGCGGTTTTATTTTGTATTTTTGTTTATTTTTTATTGTCACTCTGTTAATTTAGATTTATTGCCATTTAAATGCACTTCCATTGTATTTACCGTACGACAGTTGACATTTTTTTGGGGCCTCACGATTAGCGCTGATTGTGAGGCAAGTCTGTCTAATGAGCTTTGTAGACAAAAATATTAAGTTATCATTTCATTTCTGGACAACAATTCACGAGACTGAACAATTTTACTTATTGAATTTCTTCATTTATTTTAAAGAATTTATTACTGGTTTCATTATATTCTTGGAGTTTTATAACATTTTAGTAAATTCCATGTGAAGTGTAAGAGAAGCCATAGTACTTACTACTAATTTCGTATACTTGATCTATTAAATATTCTTCTCTTATTTTTAATTTTTCTTATTTGATCTCATGATTTTTAGATTCTTTCCTTTAATTATCCATTGCATTGGAATGTAGTTTTCGTATTGTTAGCTAATACTTTAATATTTTGCCAATTATAGCACGTCTTTCTTTGTTCTCCAGCACCTCTTTACCTTCCCCTTAACTATCCCACAGTTTATTTAATATACAATTACTGGGTCAGGGCTAACAACGTGTACAACGTCATTCGATTGCCCGCATCCTCCACAATTACCAAGTGTTTTAATTGTTATGCGACATTATTGACACTGTTGACAACCCTACTCATACCAAAACATCTCTCTTTCTCCAGAGAAATGCGCTTACATAAAACTATGGCAGACATGACGCAGTCTTTTGCATTGTTTATTTTTCAGACACTACGCAAATATCAATTGCATGTAAAATTTCTATTATTTATAGATAAACAAAGTCTGGAGTACATAAGGAACCACCCTAGCACTACCCACATTTGGTTAAAACATTTTTTACACAATTTTATTGCGCATTTTGCACATTTTGTCCAACATTTGCATATGATTTGCATAGATAATTTGTTTACCGCTTCCAATAGAATCATCTCAAAATTTGTTTGGTTCCATTCCAATAACCTACATAAACAGCACAGTACGCAGACCAGCTGAGAATATTACTAGAGCAAAAAAAAAAAAACAGAGAAGAGAACAGAGAAATCTAATCGTTAATTGGCACACTAACCCCAAACAAATGGGCAACAGGCAGGCGTTGCCATTGGCCCCATTTTTGTCTGACTGATAAAAATAGTTTATCAAGGTTATTTGCAAAAAAAATAAAAAAATAATAATACAAAAAATTCGCAATAGCAACAAAAAACGAAAGCAAAATCGAAAGCATGTGGGTGCCACAATAAAGTGCGAGTAACAACAAATACAACGACAACAATTATAATAATGTATACAAAGGCGAAGCGAAACCTAACCGAAAGTAATTGAAAACGACCTTGAGATAATGGCCTCATTTATGCAGATATTTGTTTTGTTTGTATTTGTTGAAATTCTTTAGCTATCCGTTTGCTTAGCTGCAAAATGAACCAGGAACCAGGCCAAATAATAAGCACAACAAATAGAATTAGCCATTAAAATGTTTACAACGCGCCAAATTGAATAATAACAATGAATAAAAGAGGGAACTGTTCCTTTCTCTCGTTCTATCTTTATCTGAATACAATAGAAATTGTTTATAATCATATTATTCATAGAAGAAAGCATAGCAATGCTTGAAAACGATAGTCTAGACATTAGATGGCATTGAGATGCTTTCATCTGCAAAAAAAAATACGGAAACTGGAATATGACTATTGCAATATAGTTAATAAAAAAGTTTATTGATGCTGTTTATGTTATTAAAATACATTGTATAAATTCTAGTCCTAATTTCGAATCAGTACATTTTTTGAATACCTTTCACAAGAATTTAAAAACTATCTTTTAAGAAAAACGAAGATATTAAAATACCTTTATATACGATTCTGCAACTTTACTTATCCATCAAAAAACATTTGAGTACGTGTATTATTTTGTAGCTCAAGGCGTACAGAAGAAATAATAAAGTATTTATTTAATGATTAGGTGTGTTGGGGAGAGGCCACTTCACACTTGCACAAATGCAAAGCGCAACGAGAGAAACGGAAACATAGAGAGGGAGAAATAATCAAGTTCTGTTGTCAACCAGTTTTCAATTTTCAATCAAAAATTTGCAATTTGTGACGCTCTCCATACGAATTGAGCAAATAAATCAGCATTGACAAACGGCATCATAAAAAATTCAATCAACAATTTGAGAGGTTCAAATGCGAGTTTCAGAGATACCAATATACAGATACGCAGATACAGATTCAGATTCAGAAGCTCAACTGAGTTGCAGTTCAATAACATCGCATTGCTAAATTCCATGGAATATCTAAACAGCTGTCAGTTTCACATGCGTCACATGACAAAAAAAAATTTAATTATATTAAAATGAAATACATAAAATGCGCTGCACATTGAACTCAAATTTTGGCATAGAATTGGGGAAAAAAGTCATAATACAAAAATAATTAAATTATGCCATCGATAGCAAAAAAAAAAAAAACAAAAGATGCTTAGAAACAATATTTAACAATAACAAAGCAGAGTATAAAATAGGGAAATAATTGCATTTGCATTTATTAAGATTGACTAGTGAATTCCCTGAAAATATTATTTACTTATAATAATAATAGAATATTTAAATGAAATAAATATTCCTCTAAAGGGAGTATTCAAATATGTTTTTAATTGAATTTTGCTGCATTTTAAGCTATTAAAAAATGCTAAACGTAAAAAGGTAAAGTTATATAGACATAAAATAAACAAAAAAAAACTGTTTATATAAGTTATCTTCAATTAAAAATTTTAAATTTTTTATTTAAATGGAAAATCATCTTAAATTAATATATTTGCTCTTACATTCTTTTTGACACAACCCATCAACTCTAGTTGAGCATAGAGTATAAATGAAGCAAAATTTGTATTAATGGGTCAATGTGCTAGTTTGAGGCTGACTGAGTATTTAGCCACAAAAAAATGCGAAAAAGAGAAGAAAAAAATAAATCTGGTTGACTATCGAGCGTTGACACCTTATTTCACCAGTGATTCCGATTCAGATTCTAAACAATACAAACACACAAGCCGCAGACACAACCGCAATCCAGTTCATTCACAGTGAAAACAGATCGGCTGGTCAAATGAACAGCCATAGAATTCCGAGCGATTAGGTAGATAAGGGCTTAAAAGATATGCCTCTCAAAGTTGAGAAACGGTGTCGTTTTTGGTGTCGGTGTCGCAATGCCAGAACAAAAGTGAGAAAGGTACAAAAAAAAAAATCAAACTGAACGAAATGTTTGTTTACCCAAAAATTAGGGTCAGGGCTAGAGGCAATATGACGACAGCAGACAGACGACATTTCTTGCTTTCTTAGCCCCCCTCTCAGTCTGAACTTTGCTATCTGTCTGTCTATGTGTGTGTCTTGTTGTATCTGTGTCATGCGAAAGCGAAAATATACTGTATACAGATTGAGATATTCAACTGTCGACAGACAGCAAGTGAATGCAGCTCCTATAATAAAAAAAAAAAATGTTCATGACTCTCATTCTAATTTTATTTAAATGTTGCCCCAAAGCTCACTCTCTATCTATCTCCCTCTCTCTTTCTGTGTCTATGTCTATGCCAGACGAACATTTGCTATATGTACGCTCGTAAAACACCCGAAACTCTCAAAATATTGCAGCCCGCCGGCCATTTTGGTTTTACTGTTTCTTTTCATTTCATTTTGTTGTGTTTTTTTCACTTTGGCAAATTTCATTTTTTTTTTGTTGTTGTTATTATTTTTGCCATTGCTCTCTTGTTGTTACTGTTGACGTGCTGTCTGCTGCCGCGCGCCTTCGCTTTGACGCCCACATTGCAAGCCGTCACGCCCCCCGCTAGCAGACACACACCCCGCCAACGCCTTTCAAGCAGCCCAAAGTCACCGTCGCTTTTTTCTTATTGTTGTTGTTGTTGTTCGGTGAAGCGCAAAAACGTGTCGTTGTCAATTTTGTTGCTTTGTTGTTGCTGTGTTTATTATAATTTCATTTTTTTTTGCTGTTTTCTTGTTCTGTTTGCGCACATTTTTGCAATTCTCTCGCTTTGCCTGTCTACCACATTTTATTTATTCATACTTTTTATTTAATTGTGCTTTTGTTACGTGGAAAATTTTACAAAATTCTTATTTTGATTTTTATAGCTTGGATGAAATTTAAATTTGTTGTCAATTATTATCTAGTTTCTGCCTGGTAATTTATCGGTCCTGTGGCGCAATGGATAACGCGTCTGACTACGGATCAGAAGATTCCAGGTTCGACTCCTGGCAGGATCGTGAAGATTTTTTTTTAATTCTAAAAGAATTTTAATTATTTATTTTAATGTATTCATTCCAAACATATACGCTTCTTAAGTGTCATAAAATTCTATAGTAAACATTGACATTTCGAAATTATTACATAGACAATCTATTTATTTATGTAGAAACAAATTTATTAATATATTTACAAAATAAAATACATAATTCTAAGAAGAAATTAAATAAAAGTAACACTAAATCTATATTATATTAATCGACCAAATAAATATGAACACCATCATATTATTATTTAAAAAAAATAATAATTAAGACAAAAAATTTATTTTCGCCCAACGTGGGGCTCGAACCCACGACCCTGAGATTAAGAGTCTCATGCTCTACCGACTGAGCTAGCCGGGCACTTGGAGGCGTTCTGTCCAACACACAATTTGTAGGCATGTCAAGAATTATTTACACAGCATACAGACAACGTTATAGAATTTCCGTAATAGCACAAGACAAATAGATAAACAAATTGAAATAAACATAAATAATAACGCCCACGCCACACAATCATAGAAATGCGTGCCCTATGCCTCAATTGAGGCCAACGTTGCGTATACATTATTTAGTTTGAGCTTATGTATATTGTTGATATTTTCTATGATTTTTCTTTAGCTTTCCTATTGCAATTTAGGTCAAACTAATTAGTAGTTGAACAATTGATTTGATGTTTACTGATTACCTGAGTCGATGTGCGTTATTGTCGTGTGCTTGATTAGCGAAACGACCCCATTGTGAACTTATCAGCAAGTGCATGTGATTACGTTCCAGCAAACACACACACATACCCCATTTACCCCACATAGACAGACGTTATTACATTGTAGTTGCATTTTAATTACACTATGTGCTTTAATCAGTTTCAGTCTGGTTTATAATTTACTTGTGCATTTCATTCATTCATTCATTCGCTCTCTTGTTTGTTCGCTTACCCATTCACACACAAACAACTATAACAGCACTATTCATAGATTTCTATTTCATTTCACCCTGACCCACCGCAATAGTTTTCATGTGTACCCCTTTTTCTCAGCTCTGCTAGCGGCAACGTCGACTGCAGCTACAGCAACTACAACAACAACAGCAACAATGCCAACTATTTATGGCGAATTTTATTCACCGCTTTCTTTTGCTCTTTTGTGCTCTTGATTTAGTTGATTATTTTAATGCTCTTTTTATAGGGTATTTATAAAAATATAATCATCGAGATGTATTCAATGCGAATTTTTATTAAAGCTACCCGTATTTAAGATTTTTGATAGAAGAAATATCACTATAATAATAAAAAATTCATTAATGCCCAAATTATTTTAATCCTTGCATTTTATTGACGATTTTTTATGAAGCTATAAATTCGCTTAACTAGTTTCATTTATGTTTAAGAAATTGTTTTTACATATTTATCAAGTGTTCTAATAATATTTCTTCCATTATCTTATCACGATTTGCAAATAAACTTGTAAGCCCAACACTGTTAAGAGTATATAAGCTTCGGTGTGTCTATACTATAATTATAGTTTTGTTATGTTTTTTTTTTTGTATGTATTTTATTTCTGTCTGCGACGGTTCATTGAGTTTCAGTTGCGATAAAGCGTCGCCGGCGCTACGCACTTTTTTACGCACACAAAACACAACACACAATAAAAGCAACAACAATAAATACAAAAACAACAAGTTATTATGGTGACAAAAGTTTGGCAAGTGCGAAATTTCATGCAGACAGCTGTGTGTGTATTCTGCGTGTATATGTACACGGTGCGTATGACGCGTATATGACGCATACGCCACGTTGTCTGCGACGCACATTCCTAATCGAGACAATTAATGTGAGTTGCGTGAAGCGTAACACTCTTGAGAATCACAAAAATTGGGGATTACTTTCGGGAAAAATTTTGCTTGAAATGGTAATATGATATGACAATAAAAGAGTCATTAGACTTAGAACCATTTGAAAGAAATTACAACAAATTTGATAAGAAAAAATTCAAGTTAGCAAACAGTAATGAAAATAAAAAAAAGGTATAACGAATGCAAGTACAAAATATACAAATTTGTATTACTTAAGTTTGTTAATCTTTTTACTTTAAAAAGAGCATTATATTTGTAAAATTCGTCAAGAATAACTTGATTATCTCGTTGTCAAATCGTTTATAAATTTATTATTACGAAAATATTTAAGGAAAAAGTACAATATACAACATATTTAAATTTAGATATATCATTTATATGTTGACAATGTTATTAAGAAAATTTTCGAAATCTTTCACCCACTTGCTTTCGTTAGCTGTGAATTGCTTCATTAATATATCTATGTTTATATGCACTTTAATTTGTTATATATACATATGTACACATATTTTTTGGTTTTCTGAAGCTCTCGATTATTCATTTCGTTTGTTATTTTCATTTATTATTTTATTTTTTTTTTTTTTCTTTGCCTTTGTTCTGACATTTATTTGTATATTTGCCGTGATTTGAAATGCTTTGTTCGTTTTTCGCACAAACGTATCTGTATCTGTACTTGCATGTGTGTAAAAGAATTTGCATCTGTATCTGTAGGCACGTATATATGTTAGGTACACATGCAGTTTGTTTTTTATACATTTTGTTTTATTTTTCGGTTGCTTATTGTTTGTTTTTTTCTTGTTTTCTTTTTACTTTCTTTTTTTTTTTGTGCAAATTTCAGGTACATATTAACAGAATTAACTGCGTTGTTAGGTTCATTGTTTCCCCGAAATTGTGTTTGCAATGCACTCAAATATATATTTATTCTTTAATTATTTAACTTAAATGATTTAAGATTTTGTAGGGATCTTGAAGGATTTATATTTGATTGATTTAAACATACAATACAATTAAAATACTTAAGGTCTTTTTTTTTGCAGAATATTTTTATAATTTACATTCAATTTTTTATTGAATTTCGCTTACAAGAAAGTAAAATTATATTAAGAGAATATCTGATGAAAATCTACCTTTTCCCAATTCCTCTATTATGTGTCATGTTTATACGTTTTATTTTAGCTTATAACACTTTACGAGTGCATTGCCTCGCATTAATTAGACATTAATCATCAGCATACCTGCCTAAACATAAAGCTATCGACATAAAACATCAATAAAATATTGAGCAGTAGCAAAACACACAAGTATTTGCAATACCTCTCTCCTCTCTGGCCTATCATTTCTTAGATTACTTTTAATTAATGGCCTTTGTTTTGCCAATTTTCTGTTTGTGTTCAGCTGCTAAAACTTTTACTATATCTACTCTATATATATTTATTTTATATTTTTTTTCACCATATACTCGTATGTATTCATGAATACATTCGCGTATATATTCGTTGCACTCGACTGCGGCATTTGTTGAGATAAGCGTCGACATTTCGAGCTGTTAAATTCATAGCATTTCAATTTGAAAGCGAGAGTGTACATAATGATTGTTTACCAAGTTTAAGTGTGTGTATGTATGCATCTATCTATCTGTATACTTATTTGTTCTGCAATATCTATAGACCTCGTGTGTACTGCGGTTCTAGTTGAAATATATTTTTACATTTATTAGTCATATTGCATTACGAAGCGATTTGCACGCTTTCTAATTGCATTGACTTGTGTAGTAAATCATTTTAATTGTTGATCCACAGTTATCAGACATTAACCCTAAACACAGTGTTATATTAATTAAGTTTTACATATTGAAATCAAGTCAAATTAAAAGAGAGAACAATGGAAAAATTATGAGAGTAAGGCCAGAACTAAGAAAAAATAACTAAATGTAGAGTTAGATTATTTCGGGGCAAAATAATCCATGAAAAAATATGATAAGAAAGCTGAAGGTGAAACTAGGAAAAGAATGTCGTGTTTGATAAACAAAAGTTTTTACTTAACTCTTGCATAATCTTGCATCGAAGCCAAGGACTTCATAAATATTAAATATAAATAAAAAATATAAGGACAGTACTAAACCCTAACTAATCCAAACACCCTTTTTTAACTTCATACTTATAAAGTGAAACTATGATAAACTTGAGAGTATATTTATAGTCAATCATTCACAATAGAAACAGCTAAAAGTAGGCAATATGATTTAGTTACAACAAACTAACAAAACTACAACTATTAATAGCAAAACACATATATATATATTCCTCCCTATCTTTTCCTTCAATGACCCAGTCAAAAGGTATGTCATTTATAGATGTAAGATGAGCTCATTGATAGGTTGAAACATTTGAGTTATTAATGGTGAAGCTACAACATTCATTGATAAATATCCGCAACTAAATAGACAGCAATTAGTTGAGCTGCTAAAAGTAAATCAAAGAGCGAAACAACAAAAATGATTATTTTATTTTTAGTGTTTCGCATTTCAACTCGTGATTTTTTTTCGTTATGATTTTGTTGTTCGACTGGGCGGCCATTTTTGATGACGCGCAGCGAGACTGAATGACATACAGTCAGACAATTGTGCGATACACAGACAGATACAAGCTGCAGATACAGATACAGATACAGCAACAGCTACAAGATACAGAAACACAAATACATGAGCACGTGTAGCGATTGCTGATGAAATGTTTGTATCGGAGCCCCCCGAAATTTATATTATATGTATACATACATATATATATGTGTTAATGGGTCTCTGACCTGATTTAATAATAATAAATATCATGTCATGACTGTATGTGTTTTTGTGAGTGTGCGATACAGAATGAGCAATAAATACAAAGCACATAAATAACAGAATGTATATTTGTATAAACATTTTTTTTGAAATTGCAATCAACGCCAGTTGCGGTTAATTTTTTATATTAATTTATTTTTCTCTTTTTATGCACTTTCTGAACATTTCAAAAACCAAAAATTATTGTTAGAATATTCTAGAAATTTTAAATGTTAAAAAACAAAAGTCATAAAAACGTCAACAAAAAGTGTGCAAAAATTCTTATCAAAAATCATATAAAATAAAAAAAAAAATTGGCAATAGCATTGAACACATAACAAGTAAAAGTTAAAAGACGACTAACAAATACACTGCAGTTAAAATAAACATTTTATAACTGAATAAAATATTTTATTAATATATATAGCAAAAATAATTTTAAATTTTCTTTTAATTTAAAAAATTATAATTGTTTTGAAAAAGAAAACTTTAGTTGCTAGATAATATTTTTAATAGTTCAATATTTATTTTGATTTAATATTTGTTAGTATGCATTTTCAACAACATTAACTTTCAATAATTTATTCGCATTTGTTATTTATAATAAATGGCCTATGAAACAGCCCAACTCCCCCTTATAGTTTTATATACCCCACGCGAATTTCACGTACAAAAAAGAAAAGAAAACAAAATATTATCATCAGCGTCTGTTTTTATTTTAACGTTCCGAGTGAGTTTCTCTCTGTGTGTGTGTGTGTGTGTGTGAGGGTGTGTGCGCCTGTATGTGTGTATGTGTTAGTGCAACTGCTGTGAAGCTGTGTGCGTGACCTTGAAAACGGTTGCTTTGTTGTTGGCACATTTTGGAAATTATCGCGCGTGTTTCATTGTATGCGATTATATATGTCTCACTCTCTCTCTCCCTCTCCCTCTGCCTCGCTCCCTTTCTTGCCTTCGGGGCGTCTATCTCTGTCTGTTATTGATGAAATGAAAGTTGACAAAATGCAAGAAGCTCAAATTGAAATGCGCTCGGTAATTATCGCATCGCTGCCATGAAATTAATTATCTTTTTACAGAGATGTACGATAAACTTGTGCGCCATATAAAAAGCCAAAGTTCGCTGTATTAATTCAAGGCCAAGTGCAAAAAGATATATATATATACGTACACATTCATATATACCAACAACAACAACAACAATTGCACAGAACAAAAATACAACGCAAACAGCGAAAGCGCAACTGAAATACATAAGTACAACAACAACAAGATGAACGACAACAAATAAATAAATAAATAAACAAGCATATGTGCGATAAAAAAAAACACATACATTTAAATCTAATAGCGACAAATGTGCAATCAGAGAAAGAAGCAGAGACGTGAAAGGAATGAAGAGAAAGAGAGAGTGAAAGAGAATGAAAGAAATTTAAATGCTACAGTTGACTATGAGATACCCTTTGACCAGCTCAAACACACTCTAAGATCAAGATCTAGAGTAAAAAATAATTATTAATCAAAACATTTTATTTGAATACGAAATGAATTAAGATCACATATCGTGAACAAAATGGCATTCCGCATGGTTACCGCATATTTTGACAAAGTTATGATATTGCAAAGTTTTTGAAAAAATGTTAAGGGGTTGGTATTTAATTTGGGGAAAAATATCGAATTTTCTAAGTGATAAAAATTTAAATGCAGATTGAATTTGAAGGCCAAACCATGAACAAAATGATATTCCGAAAGGAAATCGGTTGAGTTTTGACAATGTTATGAGATTTCAAAGTTTTTGAAAAAATGTTAAGGGATTGGTATGCAAATTATGGCTTATAGTCGAATAATATCAATTTTTCTAAGTGATCAAAATTTAAATGCGGATTGAATTTGGAGGCCAAATCATGAACAAAATGACATTCCGCATAGAAATCGGTTCAGTTTTGACAATGTTATGAGATTTCAAAGTTTTTGAAAAAATGTTAAGGGGTTGATATTCAATTTGGGAATAATGAATGGCTTATAGTCGAAAAATATCAATTTTTCTAAGTGATCAAAATTTAAATGCAGATTGAATTTGGAGGCCAAATCATGAACAAAATGACATTCCGCATAGAAATCGGTTCAGTTTTGACAATGTTATGATATTGCAAAGTTTTTGAAAAAATGTTAAGGGGTTGGTATTTAATTTGGGGATAATGAATGGCTTATAGTCAAAAAATATCGAATTTTCTAAGTGATAAAAATTTAAATGCAGATTGAATTTGAAGGCCAAACCATGAACAAAATGATATTCCGAAAGGAAATCGGTTGAGTTTTGACAAAGTTATGAGATTTCAAAGTTTTTGGAAAATTGTTAAGGGGTTTGTATGCAAATTATGGCTTATAGTCGAAAAATATCAATTTTTCTAAGTGATCAAAATTTAAATGCAGATTGAATTTGGAGGCCAAATCATGAACAAAATGACATTCCGCATAGAAATCGGTTGAGTTTTGACAAAGTTATGAAAGTTTGAAGTTGGTCAGACTTCCTACCTAGCCACTTTATAAGTCAAAAATGTTTTCCAATTTAAAACGATTTTTTAAAAAATTTTTGTTCTTATTTTTAGCAAAATTATTCGAAGCCGTACTGATAAAAACGTTTCGGGTTTTCGGTTTATATTAAGTACGTAATAAGTTAAGTTAAGTAACGAAAATGATCAATATGATTAAGACTAAAGTCCCAGACAATAAACTTTGATTAAGCGTATTTTGACAATTTATTGTCCTATACTTTCATTTAATCAGCTAAAAGCTGCAAATCGTTACAATTTTCATCAACCTTCAGTATCTGCAAAATTAGATCCTTGAAACAAATTTAAATAGAAAGTTTCTGCCTGTTTTATTATTGCCAATCAAATGCCTGCAAAAGTGCCAATCAAATGGACACAAAATTGAGCTCGTTGCGTTTACAAAATGTCATCTCGGGGGAGACACAACCAGGCTTAGGACAAATGTAACCCAAATGCAAATTGAACTGTCGCATAAATCCCTACAACAACTAGAAATAACAACAACAACAGCAACAATAATATTGTGGTAAGGCAACTCTAAACAGCGAGATTCCATTTGTGGCACGTAGCTCACGTATCTGGACTAAAGCCTCATTCTACTCGTCACTATCTATGTATGTATTTACTCCAAAATAGGGAGTAGGCGTTACCTATCTCATATTTTTGGAGCTGAATAACAAACGACAACAACAACAACAACATCATTATGGAACATCATAATCATGTTGAAATGTTGTTATTCAAAAATTCACATGAATTTCAAGGACAAACTGGAAACTCAAACTCTGCACAACATTTGGGAAGGTTTTGTTTTTTTTGTTCGTTCCTTATTTTTTTTAGTTTTTGCTTTTGCAGGGAATTAATTGTGCGGGTTCTCTGCACGTCACGGGGCAACACAAACAAGCGTTGCACTTATTCTATATACTATATATACATAGTATATCTACATACTTCTCTCATATACTCGATTCTTAAATGAAAGGCAAACAGGAAAGCGAAACCCGCCACAACGTCAGCTTCTGTTGTGTTGTGTTTTGTTGTGTTATGTGTGCTAATGGCATTTGGCCTATTTATGCTTCCACGTATTCGACACACACTTACACACACTCACACACGCACACATCGATAGATTGGCATATTAGGTAACATTTTGTGCCTTCATTTTCGCTCCGGGGGTTTCAAATTTTTGCTGCTTTTTTTTTTTAATTTAACCCTTCAACTTGCGCGGGGTAACTTTTCAGTTTTTTCCAGCTTTTCGAGTCGTCAAAGCTGTAGTTGTTGTTGTCGTTGTTTTTATGCAGTTGCAAGTTAATTGGGTTACAAGCACACTGGGTTAACAGGGTGCTTCATTTAGAGTTGTTCTAATATAATTTATATGCAGAATCAAAAAAGATTTCGAAAAGTTATGCCATTAATTAGTTTAAAAAAATATGTTAATAATAGCATGTGATGGAAATTTTTTTTACATTTTTTCTTTTAAATGCATAATCAATTACGAGGTAAAATAATGATCAAAAAGACATTACTTATCAAAATTGGTCTAGATTTGTCAGTGCTATGACATTTCAAACTCTTAGAAAACTTTTTATTTTTCTCTTTTTCTCTGACTATTATCTCCGTTATATTAATATAAGAACTTTGGACACCCTGTATTTCAGTACCCTCAGACTTGTTTTGCACGCATTCTGCGCGAATTTCTCCTCACACATCACACATATATACACATCTATGTATGACTTGTATGTATGTTTTCAAGATCAAGGTCAAGCCATATACTGAAACTTTTATGTACAAAAGCGGGGAAAAAAAGCTGAGGAGAGAATCGAAAACATGTGCCGATGTCATGGTCTCTCTTTGAGATTCGTTTTTTTTTTTTATGGTAAACAACAACCCCAATGCAGACCATTTGACACACTAAGGCAGCCGCAATGATCATTATGATGATGATCATGTTTTGTGAGCCTGGACAATGGGCAGACAAGTGTACCTGCTAAGAATATTGAAAAAAATAAAAAAATAAAGAGAGGCAGCTGCTATCGAAGACTGTCGGGTAGACCTTGAAAAGCAAAGCCAGACAATAACAACAACAAGAAGAAGAAGAGCAACCGCAGCGACAAATTTCGAGACGGGAGATTGGTTTTTTGGTCAAGCAACAAATTCTAAGGCAAAGATCAGGAAATGCAAGCTATAAAACCAGTTCTACCTACATTCAATCCTTCTTCTGACGTTTTTTTTTTCTCTTGTAGCCAGACAGACAGAAAGAGATGCAAATAGAGAGTGTGTGAGTGAGAAAGGAAGCTAAGCAAACGGTTATCATGTTTCAGGCACATGATTGAAATTGAAATTCATAGCTGGAAACCTTGAAAACTTGAAGTAACTTTTGACAAAAAAAAAAAAAAAAAAAAAAAAAAAGAAACATTTGCGTGTCCTGCACAGATTAAGCTCAGGCTGCGCCTTCTACTTAGGGTCTGTTTCTGGGTTCTGATTCCTC
This sequence comes from Drosophila phalerata, assembly GCA_951394115.2. Lineage (NCBI taxonomy): Eukaryota > Metazoa > Arthropoda > Insecta > Diptera > Drosophilidae > Drosophila > Drosophila phalerata. Next base: position 6,434,409 of record OY729850.1, read on the forward strand.
TGCCCTGGGCTTGGTCCGTCTAGACATTTTTGGTACGCACCTAATTGCAGTCCATTGCTCAATCGATGCCATCAATTCAGGAGCAAGAGGAAGCACATTTCGATTGGGTTTCTCTGGAAAGCGCCTGAAGCAACCTTATGCTAATTTAAGTTGTCTCTTGAAATCCGAGGCAACTGTTGGTATTCGGTTTACTCTTATGCAATTAACAGTTAAGAAACAACAATACGGTGACTGTCTACTATAAGTATACTCGTGTATTCGTGCTTACCTTTTAAAGGTGAGTTAGGCATAAAAGAGCTTAAGACACGTCAGCTTACCTGTAAGCAAAAAGAAGAAATTATAAATATAGATAAATTTAAAAATATTTATTTAGATAAAAAATAATGTTGAACAATGCCAACAACACGCGGTGTTCCCAAGCGGTCCCCCATCTAAGTACTAACCGCGCCCGACGCTGCTTAATTTCGGTGATCGGACGAGAACCGATGTATTCAGCGTGGTATGGTCGTTGGCGAAAGACGCTTGCTTAGAGTTCGATTTGAAATCTGTAGCGTTTTATAGTACTAAGAGGAATTTAAAGATAGTTTTAATTCGGTGGTATTGTAAAATTTATATTATAATCCTCAAGGATTTAATCAGCTTCAGTTACAAAACATATTGACATTCCTTGACATTCCTCACTCATTCATTATGTACGCGCTTTGTTATTTTATTTGATTTCTCTATGTTTTTGTCTACAAAGTTTAGCTTTTATTAATTTTCTTTGCTTTTCTCTTTTTTCCATGTTTACTTTGGTGCTTAACAATAAACACAAGCTTCTTTTAAGCACTTTTCGCAGACTTTCGCAATTCGCGTCTAACTCTACCCACTTGAAAGGAGGAAAAGTGGATAAAGGGAGGCTCACCATCTGTTGTGAACTGTGTCGACCTTGTGGCTGTCATTAGCATAAGATTAATGAGGCACACCAATGTATGTATAAAGTGCACTCAAAACGTGGACCATACATATAAATAACCAATTACAGTTGCCAGACCATAACTCAATGTGAAAAACGCAATCGAATGAAAATGTCAAGAAAATGTTCGAAAAATATGCGTAAAATCAAGCAGAAGTAAAAACAAGAATAACAACAACAACCACAGCAGCTGGTGTTTCTAGGGAGCATTTTCATGGTTTTGCAGACATTGCGCATACGCCACATTGAACACGCAGCACAAATACGATGCCCAATTGCCAGTGAAATTGCGAAAATAATAACAACCAGACAATATGTGGGTTGCGTCTTTGTGTGTATGTGTGTGTGTGTGTGTGTTGGCCCACAACATCATCGTCCCTAAGGTACTTTTTTGACCATTTTATACCGAATAGTTAAAGGGTAGATAAATGCAGAGAATTTCTAGCAATTTATGTAACAGAAAAATGCCATATTTAGTTTATAGTTAAATCTGATTTGTTTTTAAAATTCGCAGTAATTTAAATAAATTGATTTCAAAAGAGCAAACGGAGAAGATGAAGGGTATTCTTTAGTTAAGCACACTTGACTATCACTTTCTTGCTTGTTTATTCTGCTCTATTCTCTGTCTCGGATCCGTTTTCCTTTTACTTTCTCCTACTTCAGCACTTTCTCGTCCTTGTCATTTTCTGTCTGTCTTAACAGCCTTGGCATGATTTCATTACATTACGCGCTTTCCTCACACAGCTGCCTCAATCCTCCCACTCCTTTTCTTTCCCTCTTGTCCCTCTCTTGGTCTAATTTTTCTTTTTGGGTTTTGTGGGTCGTTTGCTCGGCTTCGTTACGCTCACCGCGCACCGCCAGACACATCCACAAAGTGAAAGCGAGACAAGAATTTGGGTTCAAAAGCACACGCACAATTTGCAGCAGGAGCACCTTCTATAGGGTGGGTGTGGGAAGGGGGGCTGTAGGAGGCAGGGAAACAATCGATTATTTTCGGGCCGACGTTTTTGGCCATTTTCAGTTGAGTTGGCCAAATGAAAGAGACGTCAGACCCTCAACCACTTTCACGGCCAGGGCCAAAGTCTGCGCTGGAAATGGAAATGTGGAAATCCAAATGAAAAATTTGCGACTAAGGCAAATTGGGAACTGGAATAGAGGCTGCGCAGGGGCGTTGGCGTTCCTTTTTCTCGCTGTTTGGAGGGACCTTAGGCAGGGGGGTGAAATTGTGCGTCTGATGGGGGTGTCTGTCTACCTCAAAGTTTATTGTCTGCGTTCAGCCTTCAACTTTTGGGCGATGCCAAAAACCGACGCCGACACCGACGTCGACGTCTGTCTGGTGACCTTCAACTTTCAACTTTATTGGCATTGTCAGTCAGACGACTCCCCATATTCCCACCCTCCACACACATCTTTGTATCTCTGCGCGTTTTAGTAATTTCGAAGCTTACTTCTGGCTCGTCTCCCCCTTACATGAGGGGTGGAGAGGCTTTCCATTTGCTGTCTGCCATGCGCGACCTTGAAAATGGCCACGTTTTCACGTGAAAGGTGAAAGGCACGTTCTGAGCATGTATTCTATTTATATGTGCGTGTGTATATATGCTTGAGTTATACACTTTCAGGTCTATGTTTAACTTTTCCCAGTTCAGCTTTTCCTTGTCCTGGATTTTAAGCCCCATTTTCAGCGGCATATTCTGATACAGGTTAACAAACTGCCTATTAATAATATGAACACTCTGAGATTGCCATGAATATTTAATCTTTCTTGGATAATAAACAACAACTGACAGCTTTCAATTAAAGACTTTGAATAAACCAATAGGACAAAGTAAGAAACCGCGAGATTCCTATACATATAAAATTTGTAATAAAATATTCTTCTAATAAAAATCGATTGCAAGATATAATAATTTTAAAAATAAACTGAAAGTCAGTAAGGCAAAATAAAAGTACGTAGTAAACTTGAATAAAAAAGTTATTGAACGATGCCAACAACACGCGGTGTTCCCAAGCGGTCCCCCATCTAAGTACTAACCGCGCCCGACGCTGCTTAATTTCGGTGATCGGACGAGAACCGATGTATTCAGCGTGGTATGGTCGTTGGCGAAAGACGCTTGCTTAGAGTTCGATTTTGTATTTGCAATTTAAAGGATTTTGTACCAAGAGATATAAGAAGATAGTTTTCAGTGGAGCAATTTATGAAATAATTTGAAAAGTAAAACTCAGAGCAATCTTAGCAGTATATTGATTAAATAAAAATTATTTATAAAAAAAAGTTATTGAACGATGCCAACAACACGCGGTGTTCCCAAGCGGTCCCCCATCTAAGTACTAACCGCGCCCGACGCTGCTTAATTTCGGTGATCGGACGAGAACCGATGTATTCAGCGTGGTATGGTCGTTGGCGAAAGACGCTTGCTTAGAGTTCGATTTTGTATTTGCAATTTAAAGGATTTTGTACCAAGAGATATAAAAAGATAGTTTTCAGTGAAGCACTTTATGAAATAATTTTAAAAGTAAAACTCTGCAGAATATTGCTTAAATGTAAAAGGTTAAGAATAAGGAATCAAATAAGATTGAATATAATAATATAAGTGTAATATACTAGTATTTGATAAAAAAAAATCTCTTGATTAACAGTATTTGATTAAAATTAAAATTCATTTGTTGTTCAAATCAATCTAAATTATTATTTAATAAAATTGACTTTATATAATCTTATTTACAGACCCTATTGGAGTATTTTTATAATACTCATAGCCTTTAAAATTAATTGAAAGCTATTCCAATTAGACCTTAGATCTTATTTTACTGATTAATGTTTATATCATATTTTTAATTTATTTATGTTTAAGTAACTTCTCTTCAATTTAGTTTATATATTATTTAAAACAAATGTAAGGAAGGCAACCACAATTTTTGCAGCGCCATCTGTGAGCAATCGAATCTAACACTTGATAGCACAACCTGCAAAAATGAACTGTAGATGGCGCTGTTTGCAGTTTGTGCAAAAGCTCTTTTGAAGCGAACTCGCTCTCACTTCTACCCTCTCTTTCTATGACTGTATGTTTGTTTCACAGACTCACCTGTTTTGCCATTGGGACTGTATGGATCGTAGCTGCCAGCTGACATGGGAGATGCATAACCGTTGGACATGTTATAGCTGTGATTCTGCGAACCTGGCGACGGCGACAGCGGTGGCGCTGAGCTCGGCACACTGCCTGGACTTGGTGTGGACATCCAATCCTCGGGCCTGCAAAAAAACCATTCCAATTAACAAAAGCTTCGAAGTGGAGAGCATAAATGACAAGCTTTTTAAACTTACGCATCTAAACGCGCCCGTTTTGAGGGCACAAATACCACATGCCCATTGGAAGCTGCAGCCGCGGCAGCAGCGGCCGCAGCAGCGGCAGATGTTGATGCAACTGAGCTGCTGTTGTTGCTGTTGGTGTTGTTGCTGTTTGTGTTGGAGTTGGTGGTCAAGGCGATGACGTCAGGCATGGGTTCGGTTTTTATTGTAGCGGGTGTCGGCGACGGCGTCGCCGTGGCAGTTGTCAATAGCTTTAATTTATCCTCAACACTAGTTGCACTTGTTTCTGTTGTTGTTGTTGTTGTTGCTGCTGTTGTTGTGCCGCCATTTGCATTGGCCACTTGAAAGGTCAAGGCGACGGCGGCATTGTTGTTGCTGTTGCCAGCTCCAGTTGCGGCTGCTGCTGCCGCTGCGCTTAATTGTTGCTGCAACAAAATGTGACTGGGAATTGTTGATAGTTTTTGTTGCTTATTTTGTTGTCCAGTTTGTTGCGGTTGTTGCTGCTGCTGCTGTTGTTGTTGTTGTTGTTGTGAAGCATTCAAACGGTACATTTTAAATACACAAAATTATTACTAACAGTTAATTGTTGCTGTTGTTGCAATGGCGTTTGACAACATGGCCACGCCTTCATGTTGCCTATAAGCATCTTATTTTACATATTTTGTCAAGTGCCTTAAAGCTGCAATAAAAAGAACAAAATAAATATATTTTAAAATGTAGAATTAAAATAAAAAAATTATATTTATTAAAAAAAAATTCGTTGCGCCCCCGGGTGGACTCGAACCACCAACCTTTCGGTTAACAGCCGAACGCGCTAACCAATTGCGCCACGGAGGCTGTGCTAGCAGCAGAAAATTTTAACATACTTAAGCACGTGATGAGCAAAGTTCTCACTGCTCTAATAAGAGCTTTTTCAAGTTGGACTGCTTCGAATGAGCTGTGTGTGTGCACTGCTTGTCAAAACCAACATTGGCCGCTCGAAAAACAACTGCCTCCGTGGCGCAATTGGTTAGCGCGTTCGGCTGTTAACCGAAAGGTTGGTGGTTCGAGTCCACCCGGGGGCGCAACAATCTTTTTTTGTATTACTATTATATTTTAAAAAATACAAATATTAATTTTAAAATGACTAGACATGTAAATATTCCTATGAATATTAAATAACTAAATCAATCTATTATATTATATAAAGTAATTTATTTAATATAATTTCTTTCTTTTATTGGGTTGCATTTTCTTTTCTAATTTGTATTTAAATATAGTTTGTATGACTAAGTGTCAATTGAAGTTTATCGAGGTCAATGCAGTAGTTTAATGCACCTTAAGCGCTCATAATATCCCCCCACCCTTAACAGCCAGCACTTCCCCACGCCTAAAAGGTTCGTGTCTTTGTTTTCAGCAATGACCAGCAGTGTAAATTGAATTCCTAAGAGAATGCAATGCCACACACAGCCCCCTTCTATTTACACGCCCACACCCACAAACACACTCTTGATGATATGTGTGGCGTAAGCATATTGACCCAGAATCCTTGATAAGGTCGCTTGCGCCGACGTTGACCTAATTTTTTCTATAGCTCTGCTTATGTAAGGATATCCCATTTGGGTGGGAATAAAGGGAGATAGTCACAATATCATAATTACACTTGTAGCTGCATGAAACTCAATCAACTTATTAAAATGAACAATGAATATCTATCTGGTTCAGAATACGTATGCCAAAAATAGCTCAAATGAACAATAATGATCGGATTTGTTATACTCTATATTTAATTCTTAAATTAAAAAATAACTGTATCGATAAAAATTTATTTATGAAAAATGTGGCAAAATCGAACCGGTACAACCGTTTCAGTGTTCGATTTTTTAAAAAGAATGTATTTTGATTATGGGTTTGGTTCAGATACTAAAAAATATATGGTTTGTTTCAACTAACGATTCCGATAGAGGTACCGTTTTCGGTATTATTCCCTGATTTAAAATTTTATATTGTCGACTGGTTTTTTAAAGTTCCATATTTTTAGAAGGCATAAATTTAATAGTTCTTAATAATAAAAATTTATATTTTGCAGTTCTAAGGAGTCTAATATACCCAGTTTACACCTATCCGAAAACTGGCTACTTAAAATCTATTTATTCAACACACAGTTGAAAATAGAATTTATTTCTTATTTCTTTTGGATTTGTTTTTGTTTTTATTTTGCAATTGGCAAAGTTTATTCGCCTTTCGTTGCACTTGCACTCATTTTTGAGCGTTAAATGGTAAACTATCTGTTGTTGTTGTTGTGTGACTGTCAGTCGGTCTATCGTATGACTAAAAAAAATAGTCTGAAACTGACTGACTGTCTGATTGACCGATGGACCGACGTTGTAAATGATGCATTTCCGCTGCGAAAAATTGTTTCAGTTTTATTTTTTAAATACAAGGAGGGGGTAGGAGGAGAAGAAAAGGCAGAAAAAGAAAAGAGAGCGCGCAGGAAAAGCGACGTCTGTCAAGCAACTCAAAACTCATCTGCATTGCCAATTGGCGCGCCACAAAACAGCTGCAATTTATGTGCATTACAATTAGCGAAAGAGTTGCACTTTTTTCTCTTCTTTTCCATATTCTTCTTCACTTTTTCTTTTTTTTTTTTTTTGAATATATATTTTTTGGAGTGTTGAAAAGTGAATTGAAAATAATAATTAGCAATTGCATTAGTGAAGCGATTGTAATGAGGTCATCACAATTTGTATACCCTGAGACCATTGAAAATGGGCACAAAAGGGTATAATGTGTTTGGCAGAATGTATGTAACAGGCAGAAGGGGGCGTGGCAGACCCCATAAAGTATATATAATCTTGATAAGGAGTCGATTAAGTCATGCTCGTCTGTCGTCCGTCCGTCCGTCTGTCTGTCCGTCCGTCCGTCTGCTTAAACGCGTTGATCTCAGAGACCATAAGAGCTAGAGACTTTAAACTTGTTAAGTCGATTCCTGAATACCATATAGCTATCATATAGCTATCATATATATCATATAGCTAGTCCACAACTTAAATTATTATATTGCTTACCAATTTTGCATATAGTTTCCCCTCTGTGATAATATCCAATGTTTATAGCCGGGTTTTTGTGTTTATTGTTCACTTTGTTTAAGTTTTTCTTAATTGTCAGTTTGTTTTAAAAAATCACCAAAATATCTGTAAATAAAAACAGCAAACATTCGTTTAATCAATCAATGCATCAATCAATCATTTATTTTTGACACTTTAATGTCTAGTCAATTTCAAATAATCATCATCAATTCAAATGACGTTTAACACACTGTGCGCCATTGCACTCTGTTTAAAAGCGCCAAAGAGCGAGAGCGCGCGCGAGCGAGAGAGCACAAGTTCTATTTGGGAAGAGAGCGAGCGCGAGAGAACGGATTTGGACTTGCTATGCAATTGGGTCTCAGTCAGATGGCAACGCCGACTTTCCGCCTACACCTCTCACACCCTCTGACCGCTCTCGCTCGCACTCTCTCCTCTTTCGACATAGACACGTGCATTTTAGCAAATTTTATTGGCATGCAACAAAGAAGAAGAAGAAAACACAACGCAGCAGAAACTTTGAATGAAATTTGTTCAATGTGCTCGAACAATTTTTGCATAAAAATGCTATTTTTGTGATTTGATAAACATTGCACGCGTTTTTATAATACGAACAGAGCAGCAACAACAAAACGCACACACTGCACTCTGTCTGTTTCTTTTTTTTTTTGTTCACAATTCCAATAGCACACGCTCTCAGAGAGAGAGGAAGAGCGAACGAGAGCGAGAGAATGACGCGTGAGTAAACAAGCGCCAGCAACTGCATAAAAGTGTCTTGTGTGTGGGTGGCAAAGGGAGTAAGTTGACGTCTCTCTCTCTCTCTCACTCGTTCTCACTAACGGCAGTCAAAACAGCATCAGACAACAAGAACAACAAACAGGCACATTCTGCTGCTGCTGCTGCTGCTGCTACTGCTGCACTCTCTTTGTGCTCTCAGTTATTTCGCTCTCAGAGTAAACAAGCGCCAGCAAATGCATGGAATTATCATGTGGGTGGGAAAGGGAGGGGAAACGTCACTCGCCAACAACAACGGCAGCAGCAACAGCAACAACAATAGCACTTGGCACGGCACAGTTTTTGTAGTTGTTTAGAGATGTAATATATATGTATGTCTGTGTATATGTATGTACATATGTATGCAAGACTATTGTAACTAACATTTGTTTAAAACGTTATCGTTGTTGTTGTTCTTGTTGTTGTTCTTCTTCTTCTGCTTCTGCTTTTCTTAAGCGAAATTTACGCACACAACAATAACAAATACACATGCACGCTTACGCACACATTGAGAGACATGCGAATATTCGAATTAAACAAATATATGTTTCACTTTACGTTTTGCTTGTATGTATTTCTAGCACAAATTTGTTTCTAATTTTTCTCTTCTTTTTATTTTCTGCACTTTTTCAGCGACATAAACGACGCGCAATGTAATTTTTATTACACGAGAGCCGCACATAAAAACTAAAACTAAAAGGCCGCCGTTGCCGTTAGCCCGTCGCTGCTGCTGCTACTGCTGCTGCCGCTGTCAAAGCTACATTCGGCAGAGCTGCTCTCGCGCTCTCTTTTGTGCGCTTCGCTCTCGCTGGCGCTCTTTCTCTGCTTCTTGTCTTATGTTTGTAGGTGCGGGTGCGGTTGCGGGTGTGAAGTGCTTGCAATTGTTATTGCGCTGTGAGCGCATGCGCGCTACTCAATTTTTCTACTTTGGCAATGCTTTTGGATTCTGCTTTGCTAAGCTGCGCTCAACTTTCGCGCGAGCGACAACACCAACAACGACAACAACACCAAGAGACGTGCAGTAGCCAAAGCGGCAGCGGCACTTGACTGCACCGTGGTGCATAGAATGCACTATAAAGCGAAATGTGATTATTTTAATGAGTGTCCTTATTCTGAGATCTATTATAAAAATTACAATATAGTATTTATTTTACAATATATTTTGAGTTAAACTTTACATTACATTTTGTAACTATATTTTATTAAATAAAAAACTAAAAAAAAAATAGTTTTGTTCATATAACGTCAAACTTTCAATATTTGTTTTGTTTTTATTGAAATCAGATATTTACTTTTCATTAATTAAAAACTTAATTTTAATAATTCATTTATTTATTTAATGCCAACTAAATAAAGTTGACCTAGAGTAATTTAAAATTTAAATTAAAATGATTAAAATGGGATTTTAATTAAAATTCAAAATTCAAATAAAACAAAAAAAATTTAAATTGAAACTAAAAAAAACTTAAGAAAAAAACAAATAAAATTATGAAAAGTATAAAAAAAGTATGATGAATACAAATTTATTGTCTGATGCTTGCATTTCCGACCCACTATGCACCCACACTTATTTAACTTTGAGGCCAGTGTGCGGAACTTTTCAAAAAACTGGTTTTCGACATGGGCTCATTGTGTGTGTGTGTGTGTGTGCCTGACTTGCTGCTTATTGCTGTTGTTGCTTTTGCTGCTTTTGGTTGTACTAGTTGTTTTTGTTGTTGTGGTTGTTGTTTTTGTTGTTGTTGGTATTCTTGGTTTCTTTTTCGATGTGGTTTTTAAGCTCTACTTGTTGTTGCCTGCTGTTAACTGCCGACCGCTTCTTCTTCTTCTTCGTCTTTTGATCATTGTTGTTGTTGATGTTGTTGTTGTTGTTGTTATTGACGTTGTGCTTTTGACTTTGTAACACACTTTTTGTGTTGATTTCGCTGCTATGTGACTTTTGATTTTAATGCTTTATTTTTTTTTCTTTAATGGAATTTATGTTTTCTACCCGCTTTAGCTGCTTATACTCTCTCCCTCTCTTTTACTCTGTGCCTCATTTGCTCTCTGAATGCATTTGCGATTAACAATGACACGCACACGTGTTGTTGTAGTTGTAGTTGTTGTTGTTGTTGCTGTTATTGTTGTCGTTGTTGTTTTCCTTCATTTCGTGGGAATTTGGCAATTTATATTGTTTTATTTTCAACACTTTAGTCCAGTGAAAAGGTCAGGTGTTGGATTGCACGGCAAACAAAACGATTAAATCACAGTCAAGCTAATGAATTGTATATTATACCCTTAAATAGTGTTCCTAAGTGTTGCACATAACCTCACTAACTCACACCCTTAACTAATTGGCTATAATCGACTATTGAACCTATTAGTCAAGGGGAATCCAATAAAGCGCACCTGTTCAACAGAGCGACCCTGTGCTATGAGAAAAACGTGCGAAATGCTTTTGGAATAACAAATAAAACATCTATTCTATTTGAATTTTTTATTTAAAATAAGTTTTTTAAGAAAATAATAGTACTGGATTAGTTTTTTTATTTTAAAATTTACCCGGTACCGCAGAACCGTACGGTATGGATGTCTGATTTGAAATTATTTACCCGTCGAACCCAAACTCTTATTATAATGAAATTGTACGGTTAAAAAGAAAATAACAGAAATGATTTTGCTCAACTTTGTAAAGCTTCAAATAAAAATTCTATAATATTTAGTCATATTTAAATCTAAAAACGAATTAAGATTACTTACAAAGTTATAATTTTTTGTAATAAAAAAATGAAGAAGATAATAAAAATACAAATATTTCTTGGATTCGGAGGCATTTTTATAATCCGGTTCGCGGACTGTATTTCGAGCTTCGAACCACTGAACTCAATCTTGCTTTTAATAATTTAAGTTTTAAATGACATTTTGAAATGTCAATTCAAAGAATTTCAAGTAATTTATTGAACAAACGAAAATTCTATAAACATAATTATTTTTTACTATAAAAATTAGTGAAAATCGAAGGATTTCAATTATTTGTTCTAAAGAATAGGAGCAAGCTTACTAAAAAAATTATGATCAAGAAATTGTATTTAAAGATATAAAAATCAATTAAGAAAATCAAGATATGGTATTTAATGCAAATTCAATATCTTGACTAGCTGTAAATAAATACAGATTTGATAATATTGTTATTATATTATACTTATGACATTTACTGTGTATTACATGAGTAATAAATTAAGACATTTCTAATAGCTTAATCAGTGTGCATACATATGTACATACATGTGTATATAAGGGAATGTAGGGATAATGTATCTGGTAAGGGGAAGGGAAATGAGAATGCGAATAAGAAAGAGAATGAGAAAGAGATTAGATGCCGGGTCTCCACGCCCCAATTGAATGTCTCCACACGCAAACGAATCGCGCCAAACATTTATAAGCAGCAGCAGCAACAACAGCAGCAACAACAACAACGGCAATAAAAAAGCACAAAGCGCAGCAATGACGAAAATGTAAAAGCAGCAACAACAACAACAACAGCAACGACAACAGCAAGTTGAATGACATAAAACATCAACTGACCTTCAACTCTGCGACTGAACCTTAGAAAAAATGAATAATTTTACACTCGAAACAAAACACACATAAGCACACACACACACACACACACACACACACACACACTTGCATGCATGCAAATGTGAGCGGCGCATGCAACTTACAGCATTTTACAATGGAGAGAGCGTGAGCGTGAGCGAGTGAGAGAGGCAGTTGCGAAAACGAAAACGCCAAAGCAGTCAAGCATGGCAAAAAAAAATAATAATAATAGTGTTGCAAGCGCCAAACACTATCAGACACACACACACACACACACACATGCACAGTGTGCATGCCCAAAAGCTACTGCAAGAGAGCTGCGAACGAGAGTGAGAGAGTGAACGTGTAAGCGAACTAAAAGCTTTGCAGTGCATGACGTAAATTACAGCAAAGCAAAAGCTGAGACTTTGCTCTTGCACTTGGGCAGAGAGTGAATGAATGTGTGTGTGTGTGTGTTGGTGTGCCTGCCTTGGCAGAGCCAGAGAGCGCGCTGTCAACTAGAACTACAATAACAACGAGCATGTAGTTCGGGACGGCCTATTTAACGTTGCATGTTTATTTTCGGCTCAAGCAGCGGCAGAGACAGCGGCAGAGGCAGCGGCAGCGACAGCAGCAGCGGCAAAACTGCATTCACTCTCGTTTCAGTTTTTGTTTTAGGGCGTTGTACAACCAATGCAATGGCGGAAGTTGGGGGCGGGGCACAGAGGGGGGATGACCGGTGAAAATGGCAGCATTTTTGCTATGTCAGCGGATGCATCATGTGACGACGAGTGGCAGTTGTAAAGCAATTCCGTGGTATGAGGTATGGGGAATATGGGGAATATACGTGTATGTACGTGTATGTACTGTGTGTGGCATGTGGAATGTGTCGTGCATGCCATTTACACCTGTGTAAATGACATAGGTAGGTCAAATTTACCTGGCAATGGTTTTTGGTTTGGTTAAATGCCTCAACAGCTGTTTGCTATGCGATGGGGCTAAAACCACAAAAGGCCAAAGAAGTTTGCCAAATAATATATATGCTTGTAATTAAATCGATAGGACTCTTGTCCGGAAAATGTCGCAGGTCTTAAAAGTAGTAATTTTCTATTGTAATTTAACCAAATTGCAGAAACTAGAAATCTCTAAAAATAAGATTATTGATCTGGAGAATAAAAATTTTACCAAATTTAAGAAATTATAAATGTTTGAAATCAAGAGTATTGATCTAGAGACTTAAAAAATGGATTCAGGAGTATTCGTTTTGAGAACTAAGAACTCTCTTAAAGGTGTACTTAAAAAGCTGCCTCAAAGCAATAATACAATTACTTAAAAATATAATAAACCAACTACAAACTGAGTCAATAAATTCACATGCACATTTCTATAATTTTAAAATATTAAACAAATTTTCAGAAATGTTAATAGAACAACAGAAATAAATGCAAAATAAGAATCTCTCAAATTAAGTTAATTAAAATACATAGAAAAGTTGCTGACCGAAAACATATCTTTTAAATAAAAAAAGATATGTTCAGAGTCCTTTTCACTAATATCTCTTATTTTTTGCAGCTAGTCCCCCAGCAAACAAGTTAATAAGCATAAAATTTAAATGATAACTATTTACCTGCTGAATTTTCTCAAGAGTCTTATCATACCTCGAAAATTCTTCAGTTATTGACATTCTTTAGGTTTTTTTTGTGCCAGACATTTCTTCATGTTTTATGCATGCTGCACTCAATTTGCACCCAACATTGAAATTCCTCCACTTGGCGCACATTTCAGAGTTTGAACTCAAACTGACCCCTTCAAAATAGGGTGGAGAGAGAGGGACAACACTTAGTTAACGCCTGTTAAAAGTTCAAAGCTTTCAAGTCAAGTGCCGCCAAAATGCACAAGGCAAACGTTAAGTCTTCCCCTTTTACTCCTCTCTATTCCTTATACCCTTTTTTCTCTGCATGATGTTCCATTGCTGCATCCTTGACCCAAACAATACGCCCATTTGTGGGCCAATGGGCGAACAGGGTGAATGGGAGAACCTAACGACGCGAAAAGTTAAGTGAAAATGTAAAAGAAAGAAGCAGAAAAAAAACAAGAAAGAACCAGAATATTCGGAAAATTTAGAGTTGACGAAAATTTCATACTCTTACTCTTTTCAATGGAAAATGTTTTAGCTATCAATTTAATTTTAATTAAGGTATGATTATTAAGCAATATAAGCAATATAAAAATTATTATAATAGGATAGTTAAGTTTGATATTTCGCAAAATTATTATAAAGATCTTTATATTTTTCATTTTTTTTTTTTTTGGTACTTGCAAAATATTGTTATATGATCTAGTTTCCGAGGTCTACGTGTAAATAATTTATTCATCCTATTAAATTAATTTTTATTTAAGTATTTTATTTAGTACATGACATTTGACCTTTATTAAAAATAAATACATTTTCTGCATCCTCCACAGTCAATTAGACACTTTAAGAAAAAATAACTAAATTCCCCTAAAAAAAGGGTATTTGAAAACTTAGTGATGGCTGGTTGGGCGTTGACAATGACCAGAAGCACTACAGACTGAATAAGAATTAGAATCAGAATCCGAAACAGAACCAGAAACAGAGGAACAGACAAAATCAAATGTGAAACGGAAAGGTCTACCACCTGGCAGCCGCCATGGCGACGATGTCTGAGGCAAGGACACGTCCCGGCGCGGCATTAAATGAAAATTGAAAAAAATTGTTGCAAGATGAAAATCGATAAATTTCAGTTGGGCCTAATGAAAAGTTTGTTTGCGTGACGGTCAGAGAATTTCGTTTTCAACACTTTTACAGTTGGCACTTTGGGTCAGTTGGCAGGGATATTAAATGTGACGTGCGGAAAGTTTTTCTAACCGTTTTTATGGTCAAAACACATAATAACTATAAAATGTTAAAACCAGAGTTAAAACGTGGCCAATTTAATGGAAATAATTCTTATAGAAAAACAACTATCTTTAAAATGCATTTTTAATTTCAAATATTTGAAAAATCTGAGCATTATCATCCTTTGCAGAAAAACAGTAATGGAACCTTATTTGTTTTCAGATTTTACAACAATTTTCAAAAGATTGTTAAACTTACTTACCTAATATTAAAAGTTACAATAACTTTGCAGTTCTCCACTGTAAAGAAAAAAAAAAAGAATATGTATGTTTACAAAATAGGTGAAAAATTATGTATTCTTTTATATGTCAAGTTATTTAGATTATAAACTCGTTTTGTTTTTACTTTTTCCGCTTATATGCTAATGATATCAACAACCTGCTAAATTCAATGAACTCGCATAAATTACCATAAAGTTTAAACGTAGATTTGTAGAATTAACAATCGCTCATTTGTAAAATGGTAAACAAACAAAAAATGGTGGAAAATTATTGCTAAGAATTTGAATAAACTTTAAGCTCACACTGCTTAATGAGCTTTAAATAAAGCATTAGTTTTCGGCTTGATCAATGGGTCCTGTGGCGCAATGGATAACGCGTCTGACTACGGATCAGAAGATTCCAGGTTCGACTCCTGGCAGGATCGTAAGATATATTTTTTTACCCTTTGCAAAAAAATTTTTTTTTTCATTTGAAAAATATAAATTATAATTAAATTTCCTATTAAATATATTATTTAATTAAATATGAAAAGTTTTATTCCAGGAATTGGTAAAATTTACATATATTAACTACTGTACTTATTTAGTATTTCTTCGGGCAGTTCTCAACGGCCTCCGTGGCGCAATTGGTTAGCGCGTTCGGCTGTTAACCGAAAGGTTGGTGGTTCGAGTCCACCCGGGGGCGAGCTAAATTTTTTATTTCCTTTTTTTTTTTATCTTCACTTAAAATTCAACTGATCATATCTAGCTCATGCTCCGTAACGGCCAAAGGGTTTTGTTGGTGCTGCAGCGAACTCGTCAAGGTCATTTTCATAAAACTCGTTGGGCGGCTCTTTGTCTCAATTGAATCTTACCGAGTGGTAGAGCAAGTTTTTACTCAGTCCAGTGTTGGACAGTTTATGCACTTGAAACTGGCTCCAGACATTATGCAGACTTATCGCACTAGCATCAGTATAAAAAAAAACAGCTACTTGCTATTTGTATTAAACGTTTCGTTACGCGTGAAAAACTTGGGGAACTGACATTAAAATGCAACCAAGAGAAGTGTGTAAAAACATAGAACGGCATAAATATTTGCAGTGCAATTTAGGGATAAAACATATCAACTTCTGTGAGATTCCAAAATAGGCATACCAAAAATGGAACTTCAGAGTAAATTCCAATTTCCCATACCGGGAATTGAACCCGGGCCTTCCGGGTGAGAGCCGGATATCCTAACCACTAGACAATATGGGATATGGATTTATCCATTCCTAAAGATAAACTAGCAACTGGTTTTCTTATACATTTCTTATGAAATTGAAAATTTATTTTTAAAAATTTCATTTGATTTCTTATTCAAAACCGCTTACGTTTGTTATATTTAAGTTCCACTGTACTATACAAAATGCGACAGCATTCATTAATATTTTGCAATATTTGCAATTTGTTTGTTGAAATCGTTTAGTTTTTGTTTTTGGATTTGCGGTGCATTAACCGCAATTTGCGTTGTCTAAACAAAGTAGTTAAAGTCCATATAGGAATTACGTAGAAATATACGTATATGTTGTGCTATATAGAGTGATATGTGTTTGTATTTTGTTTTAAGGTTAAGTTCAGTCATTCGCCTCGTTTCGTTTTATTTGCATGACAAACAGAAACGTTTTTAATATTTTAACGTCGCTCCTCAACTTGGTATATAGTCTATGTATGTGTGCAAGTGTGTGTTTGTGTGTAGAGCAATGTTATGCATTCAAATTTATGCATTTTCTAAACGTGCTTTTATTTCCATTTGCTTTCTGTGCTGATTATTGGCAGCGACGCAACGTTGCTTGGTTCATCAATAGTTTATTATTGACTGAGACTCGTATTTTTCTATAATATTGAGAAACATTGCTATAAAGTCAATGTTGTTGTTAAAACAAACAATGCAACGCAATTGTTACTGCACTCAAGGTCCAGCATCTTTTTTATACCAATAAATATCGAAGTATGTGCTAAAGTCGAAAAATACAAAATAAAAAAAAAAAATCATTCGCCCAACGTGGGGCTCGAACCCACGACCCTGAGATTAAGAGTCTCATGCTCTACCGACTGAGCTAGCCGGGCACTGTGACGGGCATCGAAAAATATGCGCACCTGAATTCCATGCCAAGGATCTGATAAAAGATTATTCTTATTTGCAAAATCTCCAATCTGTTTGCAGAAATTGAAAACGAATCGAGAGTATTGTTTAATAAGAAAAATACTAGACAATTAAGAACTCTTTGATAAGTATAACAATTTAATTATAGAATTGTTTGCGCTATTTTCACATACAATAGCTGTTAATCAGTTTTACTAGATTTTTTATTGTAATCTTTTAAACCTTAAAAAAGATTGATTTTATTTTTGAACTAACAAATTTGTAGTGTTCTTATTAAGAACTTCTTAATACAAATTTAAATAGAATCATTTCAACTGATGATTGCTTCTATCGATCATTTAGGGCGCCAGATATCAGCCCGGCTAGCTCAGTCGGTAGAGCATGAGACTCTTAATCTCAGGGTCGTGGGTTCGAGCCCCACGTTGGGCGCAAAACAATTTTTTTGTCCCTCTTTTTTTTAATTCTATAAATGTTGACTGTTTTTGTAGCTTGTTTGTAAAATAGAATTTTTGTTTATATTATTTGGCGAGCCTACCCTAACTTATTTGGCCTTGTCTGCCACAGACGTTGCCGTTGCCTGTGGCAATGGAAATGCGACTGTGCTCTGCACGTGTATTTATTTGTGTGTGACAAGCTTAACATTAAGAGTAAAGGGAGAGGTGGTCTAGACGGAGGTCGTTGAGTGTCCAACATAGACAATAAACAAAAAACAATTTGTCTGCACAAATATGTACTGCTTCACGTTTCACCTCCATTTCATTTTAGAGAAAACATAATCAAAATGGAAAAATATAGAAGTAAAATGAAATATATACAATTTATATAATTTTAATTAAGCTTGCCTAACGCGAACAAATTTAGTCTAATTTTATGCGAACCCAAGCAAAAAATAAGGATATAATGTTTCTCAATAACTTTTAATTAAAAGGGACTATTGCAAATAGTTTGTGTACGATTTAGAATAGTTCATTATATTGCATATACAAGACTTTTTTTTTATAAAATAAACAAATTTTGATTGTCAATATTAAATTTATTTTAAAACAAATATGCTCGACTCTCTGGATTGTAGCGCAACCAAAAGCCGTCTGCCAGGCTGATTATCTGCCTGCTGTCTGCATCTCCGTCCCTCTCTCCATATGTTGCCGTCGTCGTTAGTCTCATGACTCGCTCTCTCTCTCTCTCTCACTCTATCTTTCTCTGGCTACTTTAATGTCTGAGTCTCCGTTTCTATATGCATGCATGTATTTTGTTTTGTTTCCTTTTGCACATTGTTTCGTTTTAATATTTTATAGCAATTTACTTGGCCGACGGGGGCGGCTGTCGGACTGTCAGAAGCGTCTGTACTACAACCCCTTTCTGCATTGAGGTAGGCGCGTAATTTTATACATCATTTCCATTAGGAAGCAGCAAAATGTGCTACACAATGGGGGCCTATCATCATGAAAACCATTACAAAGCCAATCCAAAAGGGAAATGCAAAAGAATGAGGGAGTGAAGAAATAGTAGGAGTGTAGGAGGAGAGAAATGCCAACTCCAAACGGCAGAGATTATAAATAAACATTCATGACATCAACCAAAAGCTGCCACGTGTATAGAACCTCCCACAGTAAAGGGACATGCCGTGTTAGCCGACGACGTTCACCAAGCCCGGCTAGCTCAGTCGGTAGAGCATGAGACTCTTAATCTCAGGGTCGTGGGTTCGAGCCCCACGTTGGGCGCAAATTAATTTTTTTTGAATCTTTTAGTTTTATATTAGTGTATAACAAAGTAAGTTTGCTATATTTGATTAGATAAATAAAATGTAATCATTTTTCATTTTATTTTAATTTTCTATATCCTTATGTAGCGCTATTGGCAGCTGCGTTGACAACAGGCCCATTAGCTCAGCTGGTTAGAGCGTCGTGCTAATAACGCGAAGGCCGCGGGTTCGATCCCCCCATGGGCCAGGTTTAAAATCCTTTTTTTCTTACTCAAAATGAAATTTAAAAAAGTCCTTTTTAAATTCTATCAAAGAAAGCAAATATTATAATAAATAAACATATTGTTCGCGAGATTTTTTAAGGGAATTAATATATTTTTTAGTTAGGACTTAATTAGGTAAAAATTTATTTAAAAAAAAAAGACACAAGTATGGCCCATGGGGGGATCGAACCCGCGGCCTTCGCGTTATTAGCACGACGCTCTAACCAGCTGAGCTAATGGGCCAAGTTAAACATTGACCATTTTAAAGCTTATTTGACAAAACAAAAAAACTATTAGTTCGATTAAAAGTTGTATCTCCAAAAATTCTTTCAATCATAGGAAGATTAATACTAAAAAACTGTACATGCAATGTGAAGAAACGTAGAATTAAAAAAATTAGATTGGCCCATGGGGGGATCGAACCCGCGGCCTTCGCGTTATTAGCACGACGCTCTAACCAGCTGAGCTAATGGGCCCTGTTGATGCCATCTTGTTTTAAGGACTTGGATAAAGAGATTTCTATACATTATCAATAAAAATTATTTAAAAAAAAATATACAATCCTGGCCCATGGGGGGATCGAACCCGCGGCCTTCGCGTTATTAGCACGACGCTCTAACCAGCTGAGCTAATGGGCCCTGTTGACGCCATCTTGTTTCAAGGACATTGACAAAGAGATTTCTATGTATTATCAATAAATATTATTTAAAAAAAAAATATATAATCCTGGCCCATGGGGGGATCGAACCCGCGGCCTTCGCGTTATTAGCACGACGCTCTAACCAGCTGAGCTAATGGGCCTCACGATCAGCACCAGAATAGACGCCAATCTGGCTTTTCCGGTCAAAATGAATTTTAATAAAACTGCAAACTTACCATTATATTGTCCTAGGTATGAATGAGAGAGGGCTCTATCTGAAGTATTTCTAAATGAAATATTGCACGGTTTTCCGTCAGAATGTGTTATAAATAATGTTTAATTCGTATAATTAATGGACCGGATCGATTGATTATAATTCGCACAAAGCAAGGCTGCAATATAAAAAAGAGAGAGAGAGAGATATGGACGCATTGCAATTGCATCAATGAAACTAAATACAAAAAGTAATAAAGCAATACAAAGCACAAAAATAAAATAAAAGCTAAGAAAATCATCGTGTAGACTGAAAAATTTATGCCTCGTAGATAATGCGAGAAATCAAGTGAAGTGTGTGTGTGGAAGTAGAACCGACGCAATACGTTTTCTGTGGTGTAGGTTAGGGCAAGGCATCGTTCTCACTCGCTCGCACTCGTACTCGCACACAAGTACACACACTAGCAAGAAACGTCAGAGAGAGAGAGGTGGAGCGGAAGAGAGGCAGACAGACAGCTGCATGGCCGACTGCACTAGCAAGGAGTGTGGCGCAGGCAGAAGCAGAGGAAGAGGCAGAGACAGAGGCAGAGAACTTCAATAGGCCGCAGCAACTTGCAATTTTACAAGAATGAGCGTAGAAACATGCAGAGACTGAGTAAAAAGCAGTGTAAAAAGGGTCGTTGGAGGCGTGTGCAGGTTGAGTAAAGGGGGGGGGTGACAAAAGGGAGGCCGTCAGGGTTGAGGTAGGGACGGACGGACGGATGGACAGACGGACGGCTGACAACAGGCTGGCAGGCTGACAGGCAAGCAGGCTGGCTGGCATGGTCCGATGTCAGGGGCATGAAGTTGCAATGAAAATGAAATTGCAAGCGGCGCAACGTTGCACGTTGAATAGCGGTTGGGGGAGGTGGTGAGGTGAGGTACTACCTAGAGACAGACATAGAGACATAGAGTATGTATCTGCAGTGTGTGTGTGTGTGTGTGTGCGAGTGTGTGTTATATTTAGTTACTTGTGTCTGGTTCTTACACTGCATGCTATGTAGCAATTTTAGATATGTATCTGCTAGATACATTCGCAGCCTGTGCAAGCACCCAACACCATTTTATTTTTCTTTTCTTCGGTTTCTTCTTTTCTTTATTTTCTGCGCTATTTTCGCTTTCAACCGAAGCTGCAACCCAAAATGGTCGACGCTATTAATGCTCCAGACTAGTTTTGCGATTGAGCAGGTTAATGGGGCTATAGGCTATGAATAAAAACGAATTTCACTTCAATATTTATCTATCAAATCAAATCTATCGCCAAAACAAGTTAAAAGACTTGAGCGCCTCTTTTCAATGTCATTAATCTCAGAAAACTTTTAGACATTTGAAAATAAAAAATTCGTTACCAACAATTCTTACCAAGAAGTTGTCAAAAACATCTATTGCTTGTCGTAAAATCTAACTATTTTAGAACCTATTAAACTATTTCAGTTCTGTTGTCCATTGTTTCAAACTTTAAAATGAACAACAAAGTTTCTAAATCTGTTGCCTTGTAGCAAACTGAAATACATTTCTGTAATTTGTTTGTAGCTAATGCAATTATCGGAGTTGTAACTACAAATTTAAACTCAAGGATTTGCCGCAATTTAATTAGGTTTCAACACGATTTTGATTTTTAAGAAAATATGTAAACTTAAATTATTTTTCATTTTTAATCTTTTTAATCTAAGTATATTTTTTTGTAATACTATTGTAAATACTTCGACGAAATTTTCGATCTGTTTAAAATCGGTTGACTATGTCAAAATGTGTGGGAAGAAATGAATTGGAAAAAGATGATTTATTTTTATAATCGTATATTCCATGCCTTTCTTAAGTAATTTTGAATTTACGGAATATAAAAATATCTTTATTTGATATCGAATCGAGAGTAAAAATAATTATTTTTCTGCAAATATTCTTTAGCCTTACAAGAGAACAAAGGTATCCTAGAAATAAGCAGTTGAAAGTCTTCCAGTTTTAAAATAAAGCATGCTAATTGACCTTTATAGTTTTAAAAATGGTTATTATACGATTCTTTATAAGCACGTTACTTTTTGAGAAAGTTCTGAGTACCAAAGCAAGAGTGTTAATTTGATACAAGCAGTTCTCTATCTATGAGATGCTGACAATGATTTTGTTTTACAAACTATGCCAATTTGGTAGTCTTGGCTATACATATAACATAGGGAATACATTGTATGTAATAGAGCATTTGTCTACATTATTCTGATATGTACACACTGACGCCGACATTTGTGGGCCGGCACGTTTGTCAAAAGGGAAGTCAACAATTCTACCAGACTATTTTTATGTGCTACGGCGTTTTTATTGTTGTATGGCAAAGCAGGCAAAACAAGTCGCCAAACGAGTTAAAGATGGAGATGCCGACTAAAAGAGAGACAGAGAGAGAGAGAGAGAGAGGGGAGACAGAGAAGTACGGGTAGCAGCAGGTCGCTTTGCTTGGCGCTTTTCGCTGCCAGTGTGTGGAGGCCTACAAACACACATACACGCATACAAGCAAACATAAACACACAGATACACACACACACATGGCTAACGCCAATGCAACAACAACAACAACAACAGTGTGACACCGTCCCATAGTTGTAGAGCGAGAGAGAAAGAACCACACACCAGAAGAAATCAACATATCATATCCTACACATACTTATGTACATATTGCGCATTTACATGAAGAGTGGCATAAGTCAAAACAAACGAATTTTGAGTTAATGATGCAGAAATGTTTATTTTTGAATAATCTATGTTGTGTCCAAGTTGCATTATCCGAGCGTTAATATACACAGCGTGAGAAGAGTTTATGTATAAGCGCTTTGCATGCAGACATACGGCCATTGAAAACTTTAAATGAGTTTATCTCGAAATGCTATTTTTATTGAGATATGTCACTCTTCAAGTAAATGAGCGATATGTAAATGGAGAAACGGCAGCTAAACAAACAGCAAAAACAACAACAACAGCAACAACAACAACGAACGGCGTCTGCTTAGCCCTAGCCCCAATCTTCGAGCTTTTTGCTTTTCGCTTTTACGCTTTTGCTTTGCCTTGTACTGTTTCTCATTCTTCTTCGAATTGTTTTTGCTCTTGTACAAAATTCGTTTCATTTCATTTCATTTCATTCCGTTTCGTTTGGAGGCACCAGGCAGAAGCAGACGATGAAAACAAAAAAGTATGTGAAAAAACAGAATAGGCAAACTCAACACAAAACGCATAAAAGTATGTAGAAGATGCAGATGAAGCAGAAGAAAGAGAGCGCGTTAGTTTGGCGGTAGGAAGAGAAAGAGTGAGAGGGAAGTAGTGACTGCACTTACCGAAACAAACGGCAACCAAAATAAACGTTAACTATTTGTATTTGCATTAAATTTTTATTAATATTAATATTTTTACTATTTTTGTTATTGCACACGCACTCACAGTTACACAGACAAACACACACACAGCTATACACACTCTTCTCTATTATTTTTATTTTTGTTATAAACAATTTGGTGTATGTACAGTTTGTCAATTAATTGTTTGCAAAATGAAAATAGGCACACAATTTCAACTTTAAAATACAAATTTTGTGGTATGGGCACATTTTTTGAAAAAAAATTTTTTGTAGATTTGAATATTAATGTATTACTTATAGATAAAACCAAAAAAAATTAACAAAAATAAGTCCAATAACAAAAATAACACAAGAAATACAAAAAGTGGCATATTTCATACTGTCAATTAATTGTTTGCAAAATGCAAACTCTGTTTGCAAAAATGTCGGAAAATAGAAAAATTAGAAGGAAAATAATCAAATACGCATTGTTCTTGCTCCTAGCCTCTATCCCAGCTTGATAACGTCGCGACATGGACTGAGCACGTGCCTGGAACATGGTAGATCTGACCATTCCTCCTGTATGATTTAATTAAAGCATTTTTGTTACTTGGGATCCGTGTAGGTACCCTAATCTTTAAAAATGTCCACAAATTTTCAATGGGGTTTAAGTCAGGGCTCTGGGCAGAGGTATCTATATTCTTGCTGCAGTGATACAGCGTCCAGGTCAGGCACAGCAGGGATTTGTTCTTAGGATCGTAGTCCTAAGAGAATTGTATTTGGGTTTTTGGGGACCAGGGGGGACAAAATTTGGTGCAGTTATCGTCAATTCGTTTGTAAGGATGTTCAAATAAAACTCCTTGATCATGATATTGTGGACAATGTGCAGCACTCCAACCTTATTTGAAGATAAACTGCTGCACACCATCTCATGCTATGGTGTTATGGTAGGGGATTGTTTATCCTTAAATTATGTTGGAGTGCTGCACATTGTCCACAATATCATGATCAAGGAGTTTTATTTGAACATCCTTACAAACGAATTGACGATAACTGCACCAAATTTTGTCCCCCCTGGTCCCCAAAAACCGAAATACAATTCTCTTAGGACTACGATCCTAAGAACAAATCCCTGCTGTGCCTGACCTGGACGCTGTATCACTGCAGCAAGAATATAGATACCTCTGCCCAGAGCCCTGACTTAAACCCCATTGAAAATTTGTGGACATTTTTAAAGATTAGGGTACCTACACGGAGCTCAAGTAACAAAAGTATGTTCGCTTTCCAGGCATTGTCAAAAACGTTCTTTAAAGCTTATTGTGGACGCTTCCGAAGTCAAAATCAAATGTTAAAAATACACAATGCATTGCAAAGACGCATAGCACCTTTAAATTCCCGGAAAAAACCCCGTTAGAAGTACCGTTGGTTAGTTTCAAGGCACTGTTCGAGTTTTGTTAGCATTTTGCAAACAATTACTTGACACCTTAGAAAATACCATTTATTGTTTTTTTTGTTATATTTCTGTTATTGAATTAATTTTTGATATTTTTTTTATATATATATATAGGTAATAGTTTAATACATACAACCGTAAAAGAAATAAACTGGAAAAAAGTGCCAATTTGAATAAATTCTTATGTTAAAGTTGAATTTGTGTGCCTATTTTCATTTTGCAAACAATTAATTGACAACTGTATGTATTAATTACAGATATAATTTTTTTGTTATTGCTCAGAGATTCTTCTTTTTGTATGCTTCGCTTTTGCTTACGTCGCGCGCACGTAAAACTTTTTAGCGTCCAATGAGTCGACGGTCTCGTTTGCGTTGTCACTGAACTGCACACTTTGAGTGCCAAAGAGAGACTAAATCGAATTTTGTTTGTGACGCCAACCGTCAACCGCCAAGCAGCGCTGCTGCAGACGTCGACGCAGCAAAGAGCAAGAGAGCAAAACTTGATTGTATATTT